>JANRMT010062808.1:58448103-58506739 GCA_026402145.1 Polypterus bichir lapradei | reverse complement strand
CTGGCATGAAGTGTTTTCCTTCAGGTGTTTTCTCTCTTGTGATTTCTTGGGTTTCTGGTGCTTTTAGCTGTTTAGCTGGTGGGAGTGAAAGCCTCATGCAGCCATTCCAAAAAGAAAGTTCTTGTGACGCTCCACATTACTGGCATTCTGGCTTTGTTTACATTGTGCTGCTTGAAAGCACGAGGGTTCTCAGATTGGTAAATGAGTAAACTGGTAAACAGTTTTTTCCACCTCTTGTAATTTCTTTCTTTACTTCGATTTCAATTTTCTTCAAAACTTTCTTTTGACCTCTCTTGACTTGCTTAGAAGCCATAGTTAACTGCAAAAGCACACGAAATACTGTAGAGCACAAAGAGAGTGCACGTCTTATTGAAAACAAGGAGCGGCTTGTTAAGCAAACGCTGCAGCAATCTTCCCCTCCCCCGCAGGCACGTGCTCTTGCGCTCAGGCAAGGGAAACTGGCTTGTTAAGCAAACACTGCAGCAATCTGCCTCCTCCTCCCCCTCCCCAGAAGGCACGTGCTTACTCGCTCTTGCTCTCTCTCTCTGTTTAGGAGGCAAGGGAAACTGGCTTGTTAAGCAAACACGTGCAGCAGTCTCCTCCTCCCCCTCACCAGCCGGCACATGCTTGCTCGCTCTTCCTCTCTCTCTCTCTCTCTTGCAGCTCAGGCAGGCGGGCAGGCAGGCAGGCAAGGGAAACTGGCTTGTTCGTATCCCGAGTGTGTGGTTGTGAACCGAGGCAAAAGTTTGGCGAGCTTTTTGGTCGTGAACCGAGTTGTACGTGAACCGGGACGTTCGTGAACCGAGGTTCCACTGTAATGTATGAAGCCTGAAGTCCAAAGATCAAATAAACACTTTCACAAAAGGATCAGGGACAATACAACAGCTTCTGTGGCACAGCGGTAAGATTTGCTGACTTCTAATCAAGAGTCCCCGGTTCAATCCCAACTTCCTCCTATATTTTCTGTTTTCAGTAGTGAGCTGCTCTTATTGTTAATATTATACAGTACACACATACATTTGGTTTGCATCTGCAACAGACAGTGTACATTTATAGGACTTGTAAAAGTTACCTTTTTTTTTTTCCACTTTTATTCTCTCAGTCACGATCACAATAAATACAGTAATACCGCCCTAGGGATCTGATGCTGTTAGTTTTTATTTGAAACTGGGAGTAACTGTAGATGTGAGTGGTGTTTTGAGGCAATGGAACTGGACATTCTCTGATCTGGAGGGATAAAAGCTGACACACAAATGCTGGTGAATCTGCCTTCTTCGTATCTCACCGTCACTTGATTTTTTTAATTCAGTTTTATTGAGAGTTTTATTAAGCAATTAGATTCAACAATAACCTCATTTATTTGGAACTCAAAACATCCACGTATCCAAAGAGCGACCGTACAAAAACCTAAGGCAGAAGGTGGCACAAAATAACACCAAAGGTGTCAAAAACAGTCTATTTTAACACTTTGATTTTTACAGTGTAGAGAAGTTAAAAAATGAGAAACAGTAAAACAAGAGAAAGGAATTATCAATTATACAACTCTCACTTCCTTAGGAAAATATATAATATGGGGACAAAAAGAAATAAAAGGAGAAAAATCAATAACGCAAATTGAATGATAGTTAATGAATATAAAAAATATTGCAATATATGTAAAGGAGAAAAGATATTGCACAAATGTAAAATTAGACTCTTATCAAAGATGAAGTTAAAATGCCACATGCTGACATAACCTGTACAGAAGAGTTGGAAACACCCTTGGGCCTTTCTGAGATTCAAACTGGCATCACACCATTACAAAGTGGAATAGCTGCAGATGCAAATGTGTATCCATCGTAAGTTTTTAAAACATAACTAGTCCATTAAGACTTTTGATGCTGTCTGTGTTTGAGGAAGCAAACGAAGAGAGCCTTCTACCTGCAACATTAAAGCAGACTTTGATCAGAGCCTTTCCAAATATTAAAACATGCACACACAAGAGTCCATAATTTTTTTAAGAACAAACAAGAAGATGTATAATATACTATCAAACCTTCAAGCAGTGTTTACTGTAATATATACTTCTGCAATGAGTAAAGTTCCCAGATGCTCACTCTTGATGCAGCAAATTAAATTTTGAAGAGAATTATCTTTATAGCAAACAAACAGAAGGGCCAATGGAAGCTAGAGTACTGTAGAAACCAAAAAAATCATATTGATTGAAACAAGAGACAAAAATGAACCACTGGAGAAAAAAATGCCACATCGGGAGTATACAGTATGGGAACATAATAGAACAACAACAAAATAAATGAAAAAAGAAAGAAATCAACATACACATTTATGTTGCATTAAGATTAAATTAAGTATGGGAGGAACAGTCTACAAAGTAAAAAATGGTGATTGAGAAGGGGTGGTGTTTTAGTATGAAGTTAACAGTGAATTTGTATATCAATAAATCTGAATTGTATGGTCAAGTATAATATATTATAAAGAAATAGCAATAAGTATGTTTCAGAAAAATACAAGATAATAGTCGGTTACTATTTCATATTACTTTTCATTGACCTACATTTTAGTAGTTATATTTCACAAATTGCTATATATCATTTTCTTCAAACATTTATTACTGAAGTAAGTCATGAAAGCTATTAAAAGCACCTGTCCTTTTAATACTCATTTAAATAATTTTAGATCAAGCTGGCAAGTTAAGTATTCTACATAAAATTGTTATTTTTTTCTCCCCTTTACAATTCCCTTTTTTCCTGATATGCCCTGTTAATGAAAGCTGCCAGGTGTTATTTTCTGGCACCTTAATCTGTCTGCTGCATTTCAGCATGAACATCACAACCCATATGGCAGTGGCAGTTGTGCAGATTGTCGAGTATTTAACTACAGCAGCAGAAAATAATATACTGTCTGTAATGCTGAATTTAAATTTATGTGATTTTTTTTGTACTTGACCATGTGTTACGAAAAAGGTAAAATATTTCCCGCTCATTTAATAAAAACAATACTTTTTTATCAAATGCATTACCACAAGTGAATATAAATAAAAGAAAGTACATGTCCTAGCACTGTAATTGGTCACCAATCAATCTACAGTATTTTCACTTTGGGCTATTGTGTGAGTAACAGAATATCTTGCATTTTATTTGCAGCATCCATCCATTTCCCAATCCTATGGCACCATCTGATTCTTTTGGCACATATGTCTATAGCTGCTGTTAGTTATGTACAGCACATTCTTGCAGTATGAAGGTAAAATTAGTGAAGTTTTGTAAGTAAAAAGCACACATGAACTGGACACTTTCCCATCATCAGTTTTCTTTCTTTCAGTTTTCAGACCAATATCTTAAGATTCAACGCAAGAATTGGTCCTGAACATCATTTATAAAGTACACAAGTTTCCCTTTAAAACAAAACAGCTTCTGTGGAGAAGGGTTTTAAGATAAACACTAATAATGACAATTACATTTAAATGAATCCAAAACCAGCATCTCTTGTTTTAATACAAGCTAACAATTCAGTTTTAAAAATTTCAAAGTCATTGTAGTGTCCTGGAAGATGGAGTGTTTCGAAGCTGTTTGAGGCTGTGGGGTAGGTGGCAAAGAGCAACTTTCACATGAGGTTTCTTGGTTGGAACTTCCCATCAAACTCAGAACTTCAGGAGGTTCTTCAGCTCAGCATCAGGTGCTAGGATTTAAAAATAGAGTTTGAAAAAAAGTCCTACTATTTTCAATAAACTGGTGAAGATATTCAGGGATGCATATCTTTGTTTCATGTGAGAGTTAATCTTCAGAATCATTTTCTTCAGGCCACTTGATATGCTGAAGCAGCAGCTAAACCAAAAAAATATTTAGTCAGAACAGGAAAAATACTCTGGTATATTCCATTAATCCATGCTGAACTGCACATTTACTTTAAAAGAAAGTGGAGGTATCAGATTGCAGATCAACCTTGAAGGATTTTCTAAATATCTTACCGTATTACTCACGTATAAGTCAGGTCTCGAAACTGAAAAATCGATCATAAAATCAGACCCCGACTTATACGCCTGTTCAAAAATGTGACAATTAAATTTTTTTTTTTTTTTTACATCTTCTTGCCTCCAATCTTGCATCAGTTTCTCAGAAGCATCGAATTTTGTTGCAGCAGCACAGTTACCAATTTCTTTTGCTACTTCAATGGCGTTTAATTTAAAACCAGCTTTATATTTTCTTCTGATTGAAAACTCCATCGTAGATAAGGGATGCTCTTACAATAAAGGTGTATGAGGGTGTGAGATGCAAAAAAACACAAAACAGTCCAAACATTGCTTCGGAATATTTTGGGTATTACCATGTGGTCACATAGGCACAGTAGGGAGACAGAGAGAGAGAGAGAGAGGTTAGGAGCACATGCTGATACAGCGCATTTTCGCACCCACATGGAAAAAAAAGAAGTGTGCCCCGTGGTTACTCTAACAGGTGGGCGTTAGCATATCATAATCTCTTGGACCAATTGCATGAGTTTTCCGCGTTTGACTTATACGACCTACATTATAAAATACCAGAAATTATACGATAAAATAAAGTTCTGACTTATCCGCTGGAGAACTTATCTGCGAGTATATACAGTACCTGTGGGTCATATTTGACATTAGAATTCCTTAGAAAAACCAAGGGAATTACATCTGGTTGTTGGTTTATGAGAGGCCAAACTTTAGTGTCTTTTAACCCATTTCTTATATGTTTAATCTGGTGCATGCTTCTTCCAATAACTTAACAGAAAATTAAACTTGCTAAATTTCATTGATACTGCAGTTAGGAATGCAACATTATATGTTTCCGGATATACAAGATTATAGCTTGCCCATTTCTTGCATGACAGGATCGATGTATTACAAGTTTCTCGAACATAACAATTCTCACACACCCACACACACAAAAAAAAACAAAAACACACCACACGTATGACTGGGTCTGAGTTGACCTTGGCTTTTGCAAATTCTGAATGAACTTTGAACCTTAATATTACAATTTAGCATTATCAAGGTGAGTATTTATTGAATCGATTTCCAACTTGTCAGACAAGATTATATTTCAGACCATCTGCATGAATATATAGCCTTTCAAACAGCCACTTCCAATTTTTTTCTGTTATAGAAGGTACGTCCCAAACTTCTACTAATCTTTGAAAAACATCTTTCTCCACATCCGACAGCTTCAAATCCCCTTTAAAATACAGGGAAGAGATTTGTATTAAGAAAAACCACACACACACCACAAACTTGCAGTAATCCTGTTTGCACATCACATCTAAACTAACAAATACACCTTATCCACCAACTGAAATGTCTAATACTGCATGTGTACGTTTAAAAAAACAAACAAAAAAACCCAGTTACCACATACCAACATGACTGTATTACGAGTACCTAGATCAGGACAATCAATGATCTGAATAGTTGAAGTTTCAGCAGTGCCTCCCAACAATACATGCACCAATCCAGTGAGACAAGGGCCTGCATGCAAAAGCAAATGTCCATGTGCCATCAGAAACAGTTCACTTTCTACGAGGAACTGAGAAGATGAGGTCACCAAGTGATCTGGTTCTCCCTCAAACAAATGTGTGTGACTGCAGTGTTTCCTGGTTGAGAAGAGGAGGGGAAAAAGTGCATCTGCAGAAAGAAATAGGTCATTTTATGATGTACCACAACTTAAAATAATGAAAAACATGGTTTAGCCTGTGCAGAATTCAGTTGAAGAAAAAACAATTTACACCATCTTCAACAGCAGCATCGCCTGTTTAAAACAAAACCATTTTAAACACACAACCAAGAAAAAAAAAACACTAACTTGTGTTTTTCTCCTATAAATTAAGATTTCACACATTCATGGTTCTACAAAATGCACAATAGTCAGATTTATTGACCTCACATAACGTAATAACGAGTTCAACATATGCCAAATTCACAAAAAATATTATATGGATTGGTTGAACAAGGACCTACAGGTTAGATCTGATCATATTAACACTAACTATTAAAATAACTGTTGTGATGGATGGCCGGCAGCTCAACCCGGCTGGGACTACTTTTGGACACTGCCTCCTCAAAGATGATAGATGGCAGCTCCCCTGGAGTACAGCGGTGCCCCGGATTCCCACAGGGCATCCTAGGACTTGGAGTTTGGTTTCTCAGCCGTGTTGGGTGCCGCCAGGGGGAGCTGTTGAAGGTCCTGGGGAGTCATACTTTCCCTACTGCCCTGAAGTACTAATGGATCATGCGGTTGGGAGCCCCGAAGTACTTACGGGCTGACTAAAGAACTTGGATTCTCCAGCTGACCCAGAACTGCTGGCAAGTCACGTGGGAGCAAGAACAGAAGCACTTCTGGGTCAAGAAGTATTTCATGGACTGCTGGGAACCCAGCAAGTGAGCCGGAGTTGGGAGGTGTAGGACAGAGCTTACTGGGAGGTGTGGTGGAGAGAGAATTTATTATTGTACTTGACGTTTCTCTTGCCTGTTTATTTGTAACTGTGGTGCTTGTGAGCACTTCATAGAAGGAGAAGAAGAAATTAAACAACTTCTTTGTGTTTTAACATGTGTCCTACATCTGTCTTTTAGGGTAAAAGGGGCAATGACAACCCCTAGTGTCCACACATTTACACTGTATACACACTAAAAACAACATAAGTAGTACCTTTCTCCAAATGTGTATCTCAATTTGCTCTATAGGTTAGTAATCTTGACAAATGGGACATCTGAAGTTGTGTTCTGATGGGAAGAGTGACAGGGAGAAGTGCAATTGTGATTGGTTATGTTTAAAACAAAAATAGGAAGAGTAAAGTACACCCCCAAAATTCACGGGGGTTATGTTCCTAGAGCACCCACGAATTGTGAAAAACTGAGAATTTTGGATGTGGTTAAAAAAATGGCTTAATACATTACCTAAAAAAATGAATGTAAAGGTAAACCTGTATACTGTACAGTACTGTACTGATATACAATACAATACAATACAATTTATTTTTGTATAGCCCAAAATCACGAGTGCCGCAATAGGCTTTAACAGGCCCTGCCTCTTGACAGCCCCCCAGCCTTGACTCTCTAAGAAGACAAGGAAAAACTCCCAAAACAAACCCCAGTAGGCAAAAAATGGAAGAATCCTCGGGAAAGGCAGAGAAAGACCCCTTTCCAGGTTGGTTGGGCGTGCAGTGGGTGTCAAAAAGAAGGGGGTCAATACAATATAATACACAGAACAGAACAAAACCTCAATACAGTATAAAAATAAAAATTTTAGAAGTACATAGCAGAATTTAACAATGGGTGACATCACATAATATGATTTGGATTTGTTTATAAACCTGGAGACCTCATCCATCAAGCTGCCTTCCCCATTTGGCCATTCCACAGCTGAAACAGTGCTGGCCCAGCCAATCCGATGAAAGGATCTCTCTTTCCCATGATTCCAGCGATCCTCCATCAGGGATGACTTTACCATAAGCAGGCACAACAACTTGGTAGGTGGGCCATGGCACCAAGTGCCACATTTGAGTACCGAGAAGAGAAACAGAATAGGTGAGGGTTAGTATCAAATTATAGCTATCATGTTACTTATGTTTTAGTGCTAATGATTAACAACATAGATGCAGTATGTACAGTAAATCAGCAGCTCTAGTCAGGATATGCTAGACTGAAGTAGTGAGTCTTCAGCCGGGATTTAAAAGCTGAGACTGAAGGGGCATCTCTTATTGTAGCAGGCAGACCATTCCATAGTTTAGAGGCCCTGTAACTAAAAGCTCAACCCACTGTTATTTTATTAATCCTTGGAATCATAAGCAGACTGACATCTTGAGATCTTAATGTGCACTCTGGTTTGTAAGTCATGATAAGTTCCAAGTAAGCCGGACCTTGGCCATTTAATGCTTTATATGTTAAAAGGAGGATTTTGAAATCTGCCCTAAACTTAACCGGGAGCCAGTGTAAAGATTTAAGAACTGGAGTTATGTGTTCATACTTTCTTGTTCTTGTGATAATTCTGGCAGAAGCATTTTGGATTAACTGGAGGCTGTATAAAGAACAGTTTGAACATCTAGTGAACACCGCATTGCAGTAGTCAGTCCTACTAGAAATAAATGCATGAATTAATTTCTCAGAATCCTGTTTATTTAGAAAGCACCTTAATTTCCAAACATTTTTAAGATGGAAGAAACATGATTTGGACAACTTTGTAATATGTGCTTTAAATGACATGCTAGAGTCAAAGTGAACTCCGAGATTTCAGGCTGATTCAGTAAAATTAATGGTGATTCCAACGGAGTTAAATGATGACAGAATATTGTTCATTCCCTCCAACAATTAACATCTCTGTTTTATTTATCTGTGTTTAAAGACAAGTAGTTCTCGTCCATCCAGTCCTTTAATTCACTAACACAACTAATTAAAGATAACATCGGAGAAACTTCATTTGATCTAAATGAAAGGTATAACTGCGTGTCATCTGCATATGAGTGAAAATTAACATTATGTTTCCTAATGATAGATCCCAGTGGAAGCATGTAAAGTGAAGTGAAAACAGTAAAGGTACTCAGTCCCTGCGGAACACCATATTGAACTTCTGTGTATAATGATGGAGTACTGTCAGCACATTTCTGTACATATTGGAATTGGTTTAATAAATAAGAACTAAACCAAGCCCAACATCATTTTCTAGCCTGTGTAGTAAAATAGAATGGTCAATGGTGTCAAATGCTGCACTTAAGTCTAACAACATAATTACAGTGGAGTTTCCTTCATCAGAGGATATCAGAATTTCGTTTACGACCCGCGTTAGTGCTGTTTCTGTACTATGACCAGTGCGGAAACCAGACTGAAATTTCTTAAATAAATTGTAATGCGTAAGATGTGACTGAAGCTGATTGGCAACTACTTTTTCATGTATTTTAGAGAGAAAGAGTAAATTTGAAATAGGCCTATAATTATTAAGTATGTGTGGGTCTAGGTCTGACTTTTTAAGTAATGGTTTAATGACTGAAACTTTTAGTGCTTCAGGTACTGTACCATGCAATAATGAACTATTGATAATGTTTAGAATAGGCTGCAAGAACATTCATGGCACTTTTTACTAGTTTTGTTGGCACTGGATCTAGGAAACAAGTAGTGGGCTTCATTTTAGAAATTAAAGTTAAGACTTCCTGCTCAGTTACACGATTAAAATGACTAAAGTGCTGAATGCAATGTGTGGCAGGGTCTGCTAAGCTAGTATTTGGTTTGTACTGTGATGCTGAGATCTGGGATCTTATATTTTTAATTTTCTCATTGAAGAAGTTCATAAAGTTTGTACTGCTAATGTCTGTTGGTATTTTGCACTGTAGATCTGAGTTCTTATTTGTTAATTTAGCCACTGTTCTAAACAGTACCCGAGGATTTTTATTATTGCTATTATTGTAGAATAGTATTCTGAGCGAGCTTTAAAGAGGGCTTTTTTATAATTATTAACACTCTCTGTCCATGCAATTTGAAAGACATGTAGTTTTGTTGTTCTCCATCTGCGCTCCAGTTTTCGACACTCTAATTTAAGAGTACAAGTGTTTTCATTAAACATGTTTTAATTTGAAGTAAATTTTTATTACAAATGCCCCTGGTGGAGGGTCTAGTTTTAACCCTTGGTCTAATTATACACCTTATTTTTTGGTTATCAATTAATTTAAGGTTTGTATCAGGACTAAATTTGCTGGATGCCCCACAATAGGGATTTTGGGTAACAGCTTCAGTATAGTAACAGGTGGGATAAACAACAGCCTGTGATTTAAGATCACATGACTATGGCCTGGATGGTGCTTTGATCAGTCAGCCAGGCAGTTTTTCTGCCATATTTTGGGATAATACATAAGCTCCCCTCCAGTTAGGATGAAGACCATCTCTTTTGAAAAATCCAAGCCTTTCCCAACAATCATCCTAGTTGTTCACAAACGCTATGCTTTTATTTGCACACCAGGTTTCTAGCCAGCAGTGAAGGGAATGTAATCTGCTATAAATCACATCCCCTCTATATAATCTTGATAAGGGACCAGATACAATTAAATTCTGACATTTTCTTTTAGCTTTGGTGCATGAAGTTCCGCTTTAATACCTCAGATTGCTGTAAATAAATATTATTAGTGCCGACATGCAGCAATAAGGTAGATACTTCATTGATGGCGACACGGTCTAATGCGGCCTCTATGCCAGAAATCTTGGCCCCTGCAAGGCATTTATCATTAACTGCTGTTTTAACATAGTTTGGAATTCTAGCATTCCGCACTATGGAATCGACTTCGGCTGTACACTGACTGCAGTGGGACCTGGAGAGACTGAATCCGAATCAGAAGTAGCCGAATTGTCTAAACAAACAGAGTTGATCCAATTTTCGGTTTGCCTAATTGCTATCAGGTTCCTAACACGGTCCTCCAATTTGCAAATTTTCCCGACCAACTCTAAATTAACTAAACACTTTTGGCAGGTGAAGCTGTCTACACTGTTGGCCGGAAAAACTTGAGCTGTACATGCTGCAGGACACACAACATATAAACGTGCCCTCAAGAGAGCAGATAGAACTTACGTTTAGTGTTGATGTCATCTTCACCATTTTTGTAGGTGCTTCGCCGCTTTCCGTGTTCAGCTGAATTACTAAGAGACTGTCGGCTTTAAGATTCCACCACCCGCTGAGCGATCAACTTTGATTTCTCACTGCCGGTTATTTCTCCTGGTCAGCTGCCGGCTTTACTGCAGTTGAACTTACTTGGGTGCCTGTGGGAGACGCCGCCGCTCTGTGCTGTGCTTCCGCTCACTGCTCCACTCTGTGCTGTGCTTCCGCTCGCTGCTCCGCTCTGTGCTGTGCTTCCGCTCACTGATATGTCACCTGCAGTGCTAGAATGCAAAATACCAATGTTACCGCTATATGTACTGTAATTCATGCAAGAGCGTTTTCATTGCCAGAAGTCTTAGAAGATGCAGACCGTTTAGACTGCATCTTGGGGACATACTTGGGGGTTAATACATCCCTCAGCGCCAAATACTTTTTTGCTGCACTTTAAGTAAATGTCACAATTCACAAAGAAAAAGTGACATTTTAATGGAACACATTTTTTTGCATGCAAAGAGCATCAAAATTACTGCAACACTGATCATTTTACACACTGCTAATGAACTGTAAAAACTATTTAAAAAAACTACTGGAACAATATGTACAAGGTGCAACTGACACCATAGATGAAATTCACTAAATCACAGAGCCAATTGCGCTTGAACTGGCTGCACACAAGCACATAGAGGTAAGCGCTGATGCTTGCAGGCTAGTCTAGTGCAGTGGCTCAATCCCAGGGACAGTGAGGCTGCAGTGCTGCAGAGTGTCACACTTGGGTCACAGAATTGCACAGAAACACAGGAGATTGTAGAGACAGGAACTTTATTCAAATACTTCTAACAAACATGTCTCTTTCAGAAGTAAAACGAGCTCAGTATGCAGTTAGTTCTCGATTAAAGAATTGACAAACATCATAGGGGAGCCCAATGGGAGCGGGACGCCCAACAGGAGCAGAGGATGTCTGGGGGAGGAAAGAGAAACAAAGTAATCAGCCAAAAAGGACAGGTGCTGTTCAGGCTTTTAAGTAAGTGTAGTCTTGCACGAGAAGCATATCATGCGACTGAGCAGCCACAAGTAAGCCCAACAAGTAAGGGAGCAATGTGAAAGTAGTCTATCAGCGTTTTTTAAGAGGGTTTTTTTGAGGAGTGTCCATGTCTTCTAGGGGTGTGTTCAGCCCCCCTGCTCACAAGGGGCTGGCAGTGGTCATGAGCTGGCTGCTCAACAAATGTACGGCACTGACTGATCAGCTCCTCCGTGCTCGCAAATGGCACTGGGAAACGACTATAGCCAGTTGTAGCAGTTTAAGGGTTAAGAGGAACAAAACAGAAAACACAAGAACACAGCAGTAAGGAGAAATGAATAATGCTCTAGTGGCCCGGGCCACTGAGATTCACACCATCGAGTAGACGGTGATTTATTTATTTTTATGGTGGAAATTCCAGGGATGCACCCAGCCTTGTCCCAACCCGTACACACTCACAAACAGAGACAAAAACAAAGCAAACCGGTAATCAAACAGCAAATAAAGAATGTAATGAAAACAAATGAAATAAATGAAAACAACGATACCACCCCTGTTCCCCTTACACCGATTACACATTTAATACAACAAAGCACAAACAAAACACACGCAGTAAATCATGAAAAACGTTCATGAAAAACGGCAACAGATGAAATGTAATGATGAAAATAGATAGTCCAGAGATCTGCACATTGAATGGGAATGTAAAGATAGTCCTACCGCTAGGTCCTGAAATGGTGAAGATGGGTGGACGGGTTCAGGTAGCGGTCCTTTCTTTGCAGGATGGCCATTAATCCACTTACAGTCCTCATGTACACAGGCAGACGGCAGGCAATCCAGACGCACAAAACGATCCAGGACAAAATGAATAAGTACAGGTAACCCAAGAGAAGGCAGACAGACTGGAACTTATAACACAAATTAAAAAAACTTTTTTTTTGCTTTTGGTCACTGGCCCCCTTTTTAAAAGCCGCGCTGACATCTTTTGACCCCAACAACCCCAGCACCCTCAGCAGAAGACCAATCAGAGCCACTGCTGGGAGTTGCAATTTCAAATTCTATTGGCTACTTTCACCATCCCACGCCGCGTTTTCCTCTACAGTTGCTTCCTGTTCTCTCTACAGTGCAGTATTGCCACGATAAAAGCCATAAACTTTTTTGCGGTTTTAAGGAAAAATCCGCGAATGTCTGAGGCCGCGAACTCTAAACCGAGATTTTGCGGGGGTCTACTGTATATGCAAAAACAGTAGGTGACTTGATTAGCTTTATTAAAACTATTAGTAACCTTGAACCACAGAAGTCAAATAAAGAACCTTAGTTTTAAATACCATCAAAACCTATTTTTCAATGTATTAGCAGTTGCAGTTACCCTCAGAATTTTCCACTTCCCTTTCCAAATTGACTGCAGTCACGATTTTCAGGGGAAAATATATCTTACACATAGAAGTATTAGACACAATGCTTTCTTTAAACTTCGGTGTATTTCTCTGTTGTACTCCACACTTACCTGTGCAACATGATTCACATCTTTTCAGCTATCGATATGTAGAAGGAGAAACTGCAAAGGCATACTAACTCCACATTTTTGGCAGACTTTGGCATCTTGCTAAACTCTGCAGAATCATGGAAAAGACAACATCAAGTTCCTCTTGAAGAGGAATTATATAGAGAATGATTTTTCCACTTTGTGAAACATTCTTTAGTAAGTTGGGTGCATAGCGACAAGTTTCTGGTAGGAACAACTGAAAGTTTCCACTGCCCAGTTCCTCCTATTTGAGAAATTAAAAATGGCAGTAGAATCATAAAGAAAAAACACTAATAATATAAAGATATTTTTCAAGATTACAATGTTAAGACTAATGTGTCCTGATGTAAGGTATAGGAAGAGAGGAAGGCCTTATGCCTAGTTATTGTATTTTAGTTACCTAGTGCATTGTAAAACACCCATCCACCAGACAGGTTTTCCAGTTTTGGGAATTCAGTTTTAAGTAAGTTATTTATCTACTGAAAGGAAGTAATCATATAAACTTTACTTTAAATACAATATTATACTATTTTATTATGCACCCTCACAAATATTCAGCAATGCCAAAACATCTGTTTTATAATCTTTAGCTGGAATTCTTTAAAACTATAGACATATACCTCTTCATGGTTGCTATCTTCTGTCATTGTAACTGTTTATTTTCCTAGGCCTGCCATCAGTAAACCTAATTCCACTCAGCACTTTGTGGTTTCAGTCTGTTGCCTTTGGTAGCAAGTAAAACTGCACATCAGATGATTTAACTGCAAATGTTTTAGTTGGTGCAAAGAACCTTCTTTCACCTCGAGGTTGTTGCTTTCTAATGATTGCAAACAAAGAAAAGTGTTATAAGAACTTTATCTTAAAGGTTTGACAATAACCACAGTAATATTAACCTTACCGTATTTTGTTGGACAGCGATCGCTTCTGGGGAATCTCTTTATTGTTGTCCAAGAATCAGATTTAAGGAGCTGGAAGAGGTCTGCATATCTCATGAAGCCCACATGTCATTATGGGTTTGACAGTGAACCAATACCTCCCGTTCAAACTGCCTGGAAAACTGGCCCGGAAGCTGCTGCAATTGTGGTTGGCTTTGATTCAAACTTTGGGATAAAGCCAAAATAATATTCCTAGCTGCTTGTTCAATATATAAATGGCTGACCTAATTTAAATAAAATGGTAATGCATACTTTAATAGAAAAATATTAGACGTGCATATTTCAAACAATTACAAATGGTTTTATCTCACAGGTTTTCGCATTGGACTCATGCCAGCTGCTGTCCTGCTGTACTAAAACTATTCGCAACAGCCACTTTGGGGGTGAATATAATTTTTTTAATTAGTAACTTTTAGAATGCAGACACAAGCTCCTTTAATTTCATTCATGTTGTACTTGATTTCTTTATTAGAGGTCATAACTTTTAAATTGGAATGATTAATGTTACACATGGAAAGGAAGCCTGACAGAGTAAAATTAATGTGACTTAATATTCATAGGCATAGCAATTAAATAGTAAAGTAATAACAAAAAAAAATTCTGTTTGTAGCTGAGGTTTGTTCAGACTGAAAAATTTTCACTGTGTTTTAGAGAAGTATATCTAACAAAATGCATGGCGCTCACACATGGACTTTTGCCAGTAGCGCCACACAAGAACACAGCCAAAAATCATGTGACTGCAAAAACGCTTGCCAAATGCATCGCTTTCACTCAGAATGTAACCTGTGCTTGTAAAATGTGCTCAAAATGTAATTTGTGTTTTAAAAATGCACTTAAAATGTAACTTGTGCTTACAAAATGTGCTGAAAACACACCTTGTGCTTATAAAGGCCGGGATATATTTACACACAGACTTTTGCCAGTAATCTAACTCCATAGCATTACCTCAAGAATAAAAATCAGTAGATGGTGCAGATAAGTGGATAGATTATTTTAACAATGTTTACAATTTCTATGTAAAACAAACAGGTTGTATCTTTACAATTTATGCTTATTTGTTCAAAGAATGCAGATAGTTCATCAATATAGTGATCTCTAAGTGTCACAATCTGAAGTGTCTACCATAGATTGAATATAGCAAAGGTTAAGGAAGGATAAAATAAGTGATTACATCTATAGGGACAATGGATAAAATGTGGTGAATCACAGGATTGCTGGTAAATTGGCAATAAGTAGTTGTTACTGGAGCACTGAGCAAAGTACATTTATACTCAGTACAGTAATCCCTCCTCGATCGCGGGGGTTGCGTTCCAGAACCCCCCGCGAAAGGTGAAAATCCGCAAAGTAAAAACCATATGTTTATATGGTTGTTTTTATATATTTTAAGCCCTTATAAACTCTCCCACACTGTTTATAAACATTCCCTGCACAGTTATAGAGCATAAACCCTTTATATTCTCTTAGTTATTAGGTAAGATTTGTTGAAATTATGTATGTAAACACACTGTTTATATACTACTCACAAACATACATATCGTATATCATTGAGGAGTTTTATTTAATATGTAATACAGTTTTAAACATATTGTAATTGATTAGGTAATATAGAAATAAGTGAAAAATCTACAACATGTATGTAAATGCTGTACATAAAACCTAAATATTATTTTAAAGATAGAGCATTTCCGATATCACATATGTTACAGTCATTACGACAGACAGGCCACCGGCAATAAATACATACAATGCAAGAAAAATTGTATGAAATGTGTGTACAGTAACACTAAACGTACGTACATGTACTAAGTACATAGAAAATTAGTCATGGGTACACGCCAACAATGACACGATGAGTTGTCCGATAGAGATGACATTTACTGCACTGTCACAGCTCTTCTAAAGGAGCCTCTTCAGGTGACTGTGTAGCACCGCCGTCGTCGTCTGGACTTTCTTCTTCCACTGAAGGCGTACTAGGTGGTGTTTTGCGGGTTAGGAGCATCGTGATGGGCAGTTGCTGGCGCTGCTTTTCCGTGGTGCCATCAAGAGCATTTTTAAATTGCAAAGAACTAATCATTTGCGGGTCCCATTCTTCAACTGATGTCTGGAGATCTTTTGCCATTCGTAGAATGGTTGCGAGACGCTAGAGAGTTAGGCGTCTTCTTCTTCCTGTGCTGGGTCCTCTTGTTCTTCCTTGCTCACTGACTTGGTCATCTTGGCCAAATCTTCGTCGCTCAGTGGCTCAGAGTGGGCATCGAGCAGCTCATTGGCGTCATCAAAAGTCATGTCGTCAAATCGTTCTCCTCCTAGCAGTTTTGCCAGCCTGCCTGCCTTGTCAAACGCCGAGTGATAAATTTCTTCAGCAGAAAAGCCCTTATTGTTGTGCAAAACTTCTGGCCACAATTTCTTCCAGCAGGCATTAACCATCTCTTTCTTCATATCGTTAAGGGCATTCTGCACGTTCAACCATACATGATGTGATCATGTACTTACACCAGTACTCCTTCAGGGAAAAGCCATCATCCGTGTCCATTGCCTCAACCATGTGTTGCAGGCTGTTCCTGGTGTACAATGCCTTGAAAACCCGAATAACCCCTTGATCCATTGGCTGAATCAGTGATGTCGTATTTGGCAGCAAAAACTCTATTTTTACGCCTTGGTAGGATAGATTCAAGGGATGACCTCCACCATTGTCCAGAAGTAAAAGGACTTTGAACTCCAGCCTTTTATCTGCCAGATAGATCTTTACCTCCGTGATGAAACATTGGTGAAACCAATCCGACGTTAGGCTTTTCATAATCCAGGCCTTCGGGTTGTGCATCCAGTACTCAGGCAGTAGGTTTTTATTCTTGTTTTTCAGGGCCCGGGGGTTTTTGGACTTATAAATGAGCCCAGGCTTTATCATAAAGCCCACAGCATTGCCGCACATGACCAGCGTGATGCAATCTTTGTGAGCCTTAAACCCTTGGGCTTTTGCCTCTTCCTTCATGATAAAAGTACAAGACGGCATCCACTTCCAAAATAGGTCCGTCTCATCCATATTAAACATGGTTTCAGGCCGATATTCACCTTCCTCAATGATCGCCTTGAACGTGTCAGCGACATATTTCTCGGCATCAGCTTTGTCTGTGGAGTCAGCCTCTCCATGCAGGTTCACACTGGCCAAGTTAAACCTTTTCTTGAACTTTTCAAACCAGCCCTTGCTGGCAGTAAATTCACAATTCTTGCTGGAGGATTCAACAGAAGTTCCAGGTTGAGGGATGTCGTCTAGAGCATCTCCGGCATCCGCAAACCTATCATGAAGTTGCTTGGCCTTCTCTCGGATGATATTGGTGTCCACGGGGATGTTCTTCTTCCGGCAATCTTCGATCCAGATCCCTAAAACAGATTCCATCCGGACTACCGCCTTATTACATCCACTTACAATTCGTTTCGCTCCCTGGTTAAAGGACACTGCGGCCGTAGATCGTATATTCTTTTCCTCGTTCTTAATATAACGAACCGTGGATTCGTTGAGGCCGTAATGGCGTCCTACAGCGGCATAGCTTTTCCCTTCCTTCAACATGTCCAACAATTTTTTACCTTTTCGGCAATTGTTAGCATCTTCCATTGGCGCTTAGGCACAGCCCCAGAAGTAGGAGCAGATCGTTTTGTGGACATAATGAAGGGCTTGACTACAGAACGCACAAAAGAAACAAGTTGATGCTGAATGAGCGAGATGAGATGCCGGCTAACGCAAAGCGAAATCGAATTCTGCTGTCTCCGTCGCTGAGCCAATCAGCACCCAGGAGCTTAACTGCATGTTCTGATTGGGAAGCTTCTCAGCCATCCGCCAATAGTGTCCCTTGTTTGAAATCAACTGGGCAAACCAACTGAGGAAGCATATACACGTACCAGAAATAAAAAGGCCGCAGACATCTGCGAAGCAGCGAAAAATCTGTGATATATATTTACATATGCTTACATATAAAATCCGCGATAGAGTGAAGCCATGAAAGTCAAAGCGTGATATAGCGAGGGATTACTGTAGATTTAGAACAGGATTTTTTTACAATTAAAAACCAAGCAGGTATAGATTCTTGGACTTCTCCCAGTTCTGAATATTTTATTATACAAGTTTTTGCAGCCTCGTAATCAAAACTAAAGTTAGTTCTCTATAAAATCACCTTTTAGATGCATAGACATTTCCAATTCTAAATAAATGATCTTTAAATTTAGCCTAACCTCCTAAAGAAGGATTTCTTGATGTGTCCAGGGATCTTCTAAAAAAAGATAAAGAAGCTTGAGAAGGACATTCATTTTGACAGTAGTAACTCAGCCTAAGTAAAATGGAGATAGGACCATCTATCAGTATCTTGTTTTTGGTTTCCAACCTACAACAAGCATTTTGTTTAAAGAGATTTTTTTTATGTTTCCTTGTAATAATTATCCCTGAATATTTTATGCTATTTTGATACAAACAGTAGAAAAATATCCAGCCCTAGTCTGATGTGCTGGAAAATTTCCTGAAAAGGAAAACTTTTATTCTATAGTTAATTTTGAATCTTGTGATAAAATAAAATTCTCCTAGCATGTTTAATATGAGTAGTATAGATGGTTGTGATTCTCAGCTATGAAGAACTATAGCGTCGACAGGCCTTCGCTTATGATCTGCTTTATGACTTTCAACTAATGGCTCAATGGCAATCACAAAAAAAACATTGGTGATAGTGAACATCATGGTCTGGTTCCTCATTCTAATTTAAATTAATCTAAATTCATATTATTAATAAATATTGAAGCTTCTGGACTGGTATACTGTAATTTAATCTATGTAGATATACTAGGGTCAAACACAAATTTACACAGTATGGTAAGTTAGGTATCCCCATTCATCTCTGTCAAAGGCCTTTTCCTGCATCTGTAGATAGTAAGACCTCTGGAGAATTAGATCAGATTTTGTAGGGTGAGTATACTACATTAAAGAAGCATAGAAGACTTGAAACTAAATGTCTGTTTTTTAATAAATCCAGAGGGAAGAATTTAATCTTCCAGCTAAAGTTTTTGCCAGTATCTTAACATTACTCTTTAGTAATGACTTTAGCCACTGTGACACAAATTGTAGCCAAGTCTTTATCCTTCTTTGGACAGACAATAATAGAAAGTTTGGTAATGGTACCATCATCTAAGTAGATACTCAACTACAGAAGTTTCTCTCAATTGCTTGCCAAGCAAGTGTAAAATAATTTATGTGTAGATGATTTCTATAGTATTTTTATTAACACTAGAATAACTGAAGTCTTTGAAAAGATTCATAATGCATCTTTGATTTGCAAATGTGTCAGTTAACACTGGCAGCAGGAAGACTGCTCACCCATCCCCCACCAAGGCAGCTGAAGTCAAGTCAGATGCAAAATTCTTACAGCTGCAGTCTCTTTATCTGGGATGTAGGTGTCTGGAATTGAATAGGGTAAAAAATATATTGTTATTTGGAATATATACATGTCATGTCTGCAATGATCTGTGTAAATTTAGGAAAGAAATGTTGAACACATAACAAAACAGAAACTTTTTTCATGTTATAGTAATAATGACAAAATGCTGATGTGAAGTGTATGATGTGTGAAGACTGAAGTCCAAATATCAAATAAACACATTTCGAAATCATAGTGTCAGTAACATACCTTCAGTTTTAATAATGTTTTATAGCTTTTCTCTTTTGTTATAGTTAAAATACTATACATTGTTATGGCTGATAAATGTATGCATGTGGTGTTGAAATTGTCACAAAAAATTGAAATTATTAAATGTTTATGAAAGGAGTAGGAAGAACAACAGTGAATGATATAAAGTGTGATGCTGACAAAATTGGAAAACGTGTTGAAAACAGAAGCTACTCATGGTAATGTTGTTCTGTATTAATGTTAATGTTCTTAAGCATTTTAATTTTCTTTTCGAATTCTGTTATATTATGTTTTGTTAATATATTATGATGTGCAGGCAGCCTGTGATGTGCTGTGCAGGAGCAGAAAGGGTGGAATGAATGCTGTAAGTGATGGGACTGGATGAAGGGCTTCTGTTCTGTGAGGGGTTGACACACCTCTTAGGAGATGAGTGACAGGAGAAGTTTGGAGAAAAAGGAAGGTGCAGCAGAAGGAAGTTTTGAGTAGGGAGTCAGAAGGCAATAAGCTGGAGTGTTTGTGGTATAAAGAAGGACGGAACATAAGTGGCAGGAGATAAACTGATTGGTAGGGAGAGCTTTCTTTTATTGTTTTGGAGATGTGCTCCATATCCCAGAGTATAAGACAGGGCACTGTATGTTACGGAACAAAGATACCAAGTAAAATGTAGAAAACTCCAGTACCCCTCTGAGTTGTGTTTGCTTATTATGCTGGTTGTTACAATATTACATGAATTCATTAATTTTGTTAATACTCTATTATATTTTGTTAATATAGTTTTGTTTTATAAATAAATACAGCTATTCACTAAACTAAGCGTCATGTGATCATAACTGAGCTGATGGTTCTTCTCCCTCGTGCGTGTCTCTCTCTCCTTATCTCTCTTGCTCGTGCACGCGTCTCTCTCTCTCTCTCTCCTTATCTCTCTCGCTCGCGCACGCGAGATTTTGTAACAATCCATTAACATGGCTCAAGTACCTGCAATAAATGTTTTCTCATGGTCACTTTGTATCTCTCACAGCACTTGATTCTCCAAGGGTGTACTCCCATGAAATAATGTCTATCTCGGCACAATCAAACCTCCAAAGGGGCACCCATGAGCCCACTACTGTTAGGAGACTCTAAAAGGAAATTTTCAACATGTCCTCCTTTGTCATCCTTACCTCCCTTCATTGTCCTCCTGTGACTAACTGCAAGTAAATTTAATGATTTCTTAAGGTATAGTAACCTTAGTCCCAAATGTATTACTGGCTACTATTTCTTTGTTAAGTACTTCATGGGCTAGCACCTTTTTAATCTTTTCTCAGCTCTGCCTCAAATAAAAAAGGTGTAGAAAAAATATTTTAGGCGGAGTAGGAGAGAGCCAAAAACCCGCAGAGGAACAAGCCCAAAAAACAAGTCACCAGAGCATGCCTTTAGTCTTTTACCACGAATTAATCTTTTAAAACCTTCCTCATCAGAACAGAAAAATTGTTTATTTTTAAAGAATCAAGAATCTTGGACACAAGAAGTAGCACACGGTTTCCTTATATACTTCCTGGAACTGATGTTCCAACATGCAACCTTCTGATGTCACATTGCTAGCAATGGAGAAATTAAGCAAGCAAAATGGTGGTACTCACAAGGATCAAAATTAGGATCAAAGATAAATACTACAAAAAATTTTGTCATACATTAAAAATTAAAAAAAATAAATACAGTCGTTTATACCCAACCAAGTTGAGGTAATTTGTTCTCGACCATAAGAAAACAATAGGGCAATAATTTTGTAGGAATTGGCAAAACCAGCTGTAATAATAAATATTTTGTTGTTGCTATTAATATTATTATCGTTTTTCATGTTTTTTTACTCTTGTTTTTATCGGTGCTCTCCATGTGGGTAATTCTTTTGCATTCAGCTTGCACTGCCTTCCTTACTCCAGTTTAACCCAACCTTTATGGAACTATGACCCAGTTGAACTGCAAAATGATGATGTTCTTTTTCATAATAAAAATTGTATGATCTCACTTTGGTTGTTCCATTTTTAGGTGCATTCACATATAATACAAAAAGCACCTAATCCAATTACTTTGTCTGTCTGTCTACCAGCACACATGGAACAATTTGGCTCCCAGTGGACTGACTTAATTGAGATATTGCAAACTTATTCTTCAAAAAACTTACAGGGAAAGTTTAATTTTCATTCACATATTTGGAATATATTACACTGTGTACATATTTTTGAAATTCAAAATCCCCCACCCATTGGAAACTATTGGAGAATTTGCATATTCATCTGTCTTAAAACAAAATAACATTCTATGTAACTTTGTATATATACCACAAAAGCCTATCTTAAAATTAAGTCTCCACAGCTACATTCTTGCATTTTCAAAACAATGGCCTGTATTAGTTCTCTCAAAGTACATAACATCCTTGAATCACTGACAATTAAAACATAACAACTGAATAGACAAATAGGCTTGTTTATAAGCAAAGAACTGGGGCCTTTATGCCTTCAAATACATGGTGACCTTTTAAGCTACTTAAAAGAAATGACAAACATACGCTTTTAATAGTTAATAGTTCTGAAACTAATAATAAGGTACATTGATCCTTAATCTAAATTCTCAATAGTATTAGTATAAAATATTGTTTTTACATCGGTGATATCAGCTGAAAAAACTGTGCTAAATTCCACCAAATTCTCGTGATAATGATTACTATGAAGGGGGAGTATTCACCAGGCTTAAAAGTGCTCCTTCCACCATGTAATGACTGTATCAGTGAAGGTCCAAATTTCCTCAACCTTGCTAGAAACACCCTAGGTGAAATCCCACACAATCTTACTGCATTTCAGAATAATTTGGCAAAGTCTCTTTGTAGAAATTCTGAATACATTCTCTTTGGTCTCATTGAGCTTCTTCCATTTATGGGATAAGCAACTGCCTTATTGGCCTGCTGGTATCTTTAGTTAAAGGCAGAGAAACATCCTGCTACAATTTTAAGGAATGCCTCATATGTTTGACCTTATTTTGACTTCATGGACCTTCTCATGTATTGGTGTCCTCCAACCAGTTCTAAGACCATCTCATGACAGAAAATAAGCATTTTTTGAAAACATATCTTTGTAGATACCACCATTAATGATGTTTTATTCTGACTACAATTAGTTTCTGCATTATTGACCTGCCCAAGATGCATCAGAGGGTCTTCAATAAAACATTAGTTATCTTTTCACAGGAGACCCTCACCCTTTAATTTAGATCTGATCATTTGTCAATAGCAACAATGGGCGGCCCATTCATTCTGGATACAGAGAGCTCCAAAAAGACTGAGTTGTAAAAAGAGGATTTCCAGAGAATCGAAAAAGAGAATCGAATGACCTCTGTTGTTTTGGCGAGTTCCAGCAATTATTCCCATTGTAGTCACTTATAATAACAGCTAGACTCCCTGATGATGACAGTGAGTGCACAGCAGATTGTCACCATGTTACTGGCATTACTTCCAGGCATGTTCATGCACAAAGATGCCTCGGGTGATTGTTGCCACTTTTAAAACTTTCTATAGTGCTTTTTTTTGTTTTCCTTTTTTAAGAAAGAGCTTAAAGATTTAGTTTTATTTAGTCTTGTAGTAAAAGCTTTACTAGGGTTTAAAGCTGAAATTCTCATTAGTTGGGGAATTGATTGAGGCAAAGTTGATTAATGGAACATTGAATTTGTGCTTTTGTATTTTTAGTGAGACAAAGAACAAAGGCAAATCTCTAGTGTGTAGTAGTAGGGGAAAAAAAAGTAGGAAAAAGAACAAAGGGAAGATTTTCTGATCCATATTGATTGTGGAAAAGGAGCTGGAGTATAAGCGCAAGGAAATTAATAAATGTTTGATGTAAAATTACTGTTGTTTTTATTATTGTCATAAAATAATCAGAGTATTCGATTTACTCTTTTTGGGTTTTCTTCATTGAAAGTTTTTAACATCAAATAAAATATGCATGCACGTCTGTGGATCAACCTCCAGGCTCATCTAAAACAGACATTGGGCTGGGAGGGAGGCACTCGAACTAACCCTCTCATGTTTTTTTTTCCTCCACAGCACTGAGAAGACACCAAGTAGGGGCAATTTACTCCGTTCCTTACAGTCTCCTCCTTTTAAAACCCAGCGCCGCTGGAGTCGGTCAGTGTTGAACTGACTGAACTAGAGAGCGAAGCTCTCAAAAACTAAATGACAAAGTTAACAGAACCAGCTTAACTCCCTTGCTTTTATTTTTTGTAGTGGTCCTTTTTTATTTCATTTTAACTGTATTAAACGGGGACAACATTTTACTGTGGGAACCTGCAGCACCTTATTCGACCATAATATATCAGTATTAGAATTCACTTTATTGGCCAGTTACACTCATGTATACTAGGAATTTGTCTTGATATTATTGGTGCATATAAGGACAACACAGAATATAAAATATAAATATAAGTACATAACATCTAAAATTATAAAATATGATGCCACATACAAGGACAATAACTAAGAATAACTTCCAGTGGAAAAAACTGTTTAGGTGACAGGTTGTTTTAGCTTTCACTGCACTAAGATGTTTGCTGGAGGGAAGTCTTTGAAACAGGTGATGCCTTGGGTGAGTCGGATCAACAATGACCATTGCAGCCCTCTTTCTTACTCTGATCTCATACAGAACTTCAATGTGCAGTAAGTTACAGCCTATGCTCCTTTCTCAGGCTTTAATGATGTGTTGTAAATTGGATTTAGCACCAAACCAGACAGTTACAGATGAGGTCAGAATGGACTTGATGATGGCTGTGTAGAATTGGACCAATATTACTTGAAGGAGATTGAATTTCCTTGGCTGATGCAAAAGAACATTCTTTGATGGGCTTTGTTTATAATGCATATGATATTATTGTCCCACTTAAGGTTTTTGTGACAGCACAGTAATCAGAACCATAAATGATTCTGTCATACCAATGGCTGAGCCAATTATCGCCATTGATAGATGAGCATTTGAATGTTTCCTGAAATCTATGATCATCTCCAGAACTTTTTGAATGTTAAAGTCCAAATTATTGTGGCTGCACCACAATGTCAGATTTTCCACATCTTGTGTGGACACATTAATGTTTAAAATGAGGTCTATTAGTATTATGTCATCTGCAAATTTAAGAGGTTTGACCTACGAATCGTCAAAGGTAGAGTCATTTGTATGAAGTGAGAAGAGTAGTAGGGAAAGGATGCATCCCTGTGGTGTACCAGTACTAAGGGTTAAAGGATCAGACATGTGTGCGCCCAACTGAACATATGTTTCCTATTTATAAGAAAGTCTATGATCCAATGGCAGATTGAACCAGGCAGGCTGAACTTGGTGAGTTTCTTATAAATGAGCTCTGGGATGACTGTACTGAAAGCAGAGCTATAGTCCACAAACAAAATCTTCACATAAGTCCCTGGCTTATCAAGGTGATGGTAAATAAAGCTCAAGCCTAAATTCACTGCATCATGCACAGATGAATGGCTCTATGTAAACTGAAATTGTAAAATAAACATTACCTTGGTGTATATGTTTTCTTTGATGTAGTTAAGTCAGGAACCAAATAGGTATTTATTTTAGCCATCAAGATAATGCCTTGAATACAAAGTTATACTTTACAATAAATTTTTGCAATAGAGAACAAGAATATATTTTAATGTTTAATCTTTATTAAGAATATTTATGTTAACCCTACTAAATACCAAGTTTCTCTGCTTGTAAATAGAAGTTAAATATTTCTTAATCTTAGTGCTTTTCTCAGAAAAAAAGAAATCATCAAGACCATGTGCCTGTATATTTCATACGTGGTAAGGTTGGTTAAAATCAATATCCTCGAAAGATATGAGGTAAGGAGCAGTGTAGTTTATGTTGTATACTGATACAATTTAAGTGCCCCCTAAATGCAAATGTGGATGCCATCTCTATTGCACAATTACTGCAGTATATTATTGGATAGATACAGACATACACTGCTCAAAAAAATTAAGGTAACACTTAAATCACACATTGGATATCGATGAACAAAATATTCAAGTGGAAATTCCAAGTAATACTGTGTAAATTGTTGAGAACAAAATGATGTAACAATAGTTAATGATAATCAAAATCACCAACCTATTGGGGGCTGGATTCAACTTCACACTGAAAATCAAAGTCAAAAATTTAAATCACAGGCTGATTCAACTTGCGTGATTGTCATCACGGCAACTCATAATATGACTCAGTAGTCTTTATGGTCCTCACATGCCTGTATGCACTCCTGACAGTGTCTGGGTATGCTCCTGATGAGACGGAGGATAGTGTCCTGGGGGATCTCCTTCCAGACCTGGATCATGGCATCATTCAACTCCTGGACACTCTGTGGCATTACTTGGCGGCACTGGATGCACTGATACATAAGGTCTCAGAAAGTTCTTAGTTGGATTCATGTCTGACCCACCGTCAAACTGGTCATGCTGGATAATGTTGCAGGCTGCATAACATTCACCATGACATCTCCAGACTCTTTCACGTCTGTCACATGTGATCCTCCAATTACCTGTGAACCACCCAATCTCACTGAGATTGCACAGGTGGTGAACCAGCTGGGGGGGGGAAGGCCTCAGGGATCTGTGGTATCCGGAGTGAACTTCTCCAGACTGGTGGTAAGGCTATCGATTATGGCATTGCAAGCAATCTTTGCTTCCATTTGGGAGACTGGCATCATCCCAAATGACTGGAAAACAGGACTTGTCATCCCTATCTGGAAAGGGAAGGGTGATCGCCTGAATTGCAGCAACTACAGGGGGATAACACTGCTCTCAGTGCCAGGTAAGGTCCTTGCTAGGGTCGTCCTCAATAGGATCCGTGATCACTTGCTCACCTACTAGCGACCGGAACAGTCTGGTTTTACACTTAAGAAGTCTACCATTGACCGCATCCTGGCACAGAGGGTTCTCATGGAGCGCAAACGCGAATATCGGCAGAGTTTCTTTGCAGCCTTTGTTGATTTTCGCAAAGCGTTCGACTCAGTTGATCGAGCTGGCCTGTGGGACATCCTCAAAGTTGCTGGATGTCATGGGCAGCCTGTACACTGGTACTGTAAGTGCTGTGCAGAGTGGAGGCAGGACCTCTGCGTTTTTCCCAGTTGATTCTGGGGTTCGTCAGGGGTGTGTTCTTGCTCCTACTCTGTTCAATGCTTGTATGGACTGTGTGTTGGGCAAGTTCATGGGGTCCAGCAGCTGTGAGGCATCTGTTGGTAAAGAAAGGTTCATGGATCTTGACTTTGCTGACAATGCTGTGATCTTTGCGGAGTCAATGGAGGCTCTGATCAGGGTGCTCGAGAGACTGAGCGAGGAGTCAGAGTGTATGGGCTTGCGAGTGTCCTGGATAAAAACCAAGATCCAGGCCTTTAATGACCTCTTGGGCACTTTAATGACCTCTTGGGCACAGCCATCAGCAGTGTGTCTGTTTGCAGAGAGAGTCTTGACCTTGTTGAGAGGTTTACTTACCTTGGCAGTGACATTCATGTCTTTGGTGACTCTTCCTATGAAGTCAATAGACGGATTGGGAGAGCATGGGCAGTCATGAGGTCACTGGAAAGGGGTGTGTGGAGCTCCTGATATCTATGCAAAAGGTCCAAGTCTTTAGAGTCTTGGTGCTTCCTGTATTGCTATATGGTTGCGAGATATGGACACTATCCAGTGACCTGAGACAAAGACTGGACTCCTTTGATACTGTGTTTCTCCAGAAAATCCTTGGGTATCGTTGGTTTTACTTTGTGTTGAATGAGCGGTTGCTCATGGAGTCCCAAATGAGGCACATTACCTGCATTGTGAGGGAGCGCCAGTTACAGCACTACGGCTATGTGGCGAGTTTCCCCGAGGGTGATTCGGCTCGTAAGATCCTCATTTTTGGAGACCTGAGTGGCTATACCAGACCAAGGGGTCGCCCATGCAATAACTGGCTGCGTCAGATAGAGGGTCATTTCCGGTGGGTGAGACTGAACCGCGTGTCTGCCTGGGGTGTTGCAAACCAGGATCCCGAGTTGTTTCGTCGTATAGTGGGTGCGTCAACGCACTGTACCAGTGCATGCTCCCCAACTTGACTTGACTTGACATGTGCTCAGTGTGAGCCTGCTCTCATCTGTGAAGAGAACAGGGTGCCAATGGCAGAGCTGCCAATTGTGTATTCCCTGGTGAATGCCAATTGAGCTGTATGGTGATGGGCTGTGAGCACAGGTCCCACTAGAGGATGTCTGGCCCTTATGGGGTCTATTTCTGACAATATGGTTACAAACATGCACAGCAGTAGCCAGCTGGAGGTCATTTTGTAGGGTTCTGGCAGCGCTCCTCCTGTTCCTCTTCACACAAAGGAGCACATACTGGTCCTGCTGCTAGGTTGATGCCCTTCTACAGCCCTGTCCAGCTCTCCTCCCGTAACAGCCTGTCTTCTGGAATCTCTTACATGTTTTTGAAACCGTGCTGGGAGACACAGCAAACCTGCTTGCAATGGCACATATCAATGTGCCATCCTGCAGGAGCTGGACTACCTGTGAAAACTGAATTAGCTACAGGTACCACCTCATGCTACTAGTAGTGACAAGGACACTAGCAAAACGCAAGACTAGAGAAGAATCAGTCAGGAAGGATAAGGACAGAGCAATTGTCCGTGGCTACCACTTGAAAAACCATTCCCTTTTTGGGGGTTGTCTTGCTGTTGCTTCTCCAGTGCACCTGCTGTCACTTTTATTTGCACCAAAGCAGGTGAAGTTGATTTACAATTGCTTATGCTTCCTAACTGGACAGATTGATATCCCTGAAGCTTAATTGACTTGGTGTTGGACTGTGATTAAGTGTTCCCTTTAATTTCTTTGAGCAGTATATTTAATTGACAGTTATTCTTGGTCCTACATTATGAAAAGAAAACAAGAAAGTGGGCAGAGATATGAATCAAAATGTTTTTGATAGTTTTTTTCTAATGATATCAAGGACAAACACTTTTAAAAAATCACCACAAAGGTAATGTCTGAAGATGCATATATACATAAAAGAAAATATTATTAACCTATTACATTGTAATGAAAATAAAAGCAAGTTGGATCATCCGACACATCAAAGAATATTTCTTTCATATATTCTAATATACTAAAAAGGCTTTTAGCCTAGTTTACAGACAAACCTAAAAGGTGAATTTAATGTGCAAATAATAAATGTGACATGTCAGAAAACAGCATATTTCCCTGATGGATATGTAGACCTGTCATGCATAAGATAAACTAGCAAAAAAGCCAGTTAGGGAAATGTAGATGCACACTAGCTGCCAAACTGTCACCATTCATCTGAAAAATCAACCCCCATAGGGTGAAATCACATCAACCTTGTCTTCCCTATCCCGACATAAGAAGCAGTTGTACAGAACCAGTGACTTGCCAAGATTAATAAGATCGGCCATAACTTACAAGACAGTTGCTTGGCACTTAGTGGCATTCAATGAAAACCAAATTAATGAATATTTTGAAGAATAATTTATTTCCAAGAGTGCAGACAACTTTATTATACAGTTTATATTTCAATTGACCAAAAAAAGTACGGATTAGAAATTTTGTCTGCAATAAAAAAAATTGTAAAGGAAGAAAAAAACTGTGAAATCAATAAATACATGCATCTGAAAAAGCAGAAATTTATTAACTTACTCTAGACAGAATAAAAAGTGGATCTCCAATAAGAGTGTAAAATCTTAGCGTAGGAAGGTCCTTTGGAGGAATAAGGATGAGATTGCAATTTTAACTCAATTGAAAAACTGTGCTTATATGCAGATTCGTCTATAAAATTCAAAGAAATGTTGCAGAGTGCTAGGCCTTCTTCTTCTTCCTCTTCATTTTTTCTCACTTCTAGGTGGAATCAATGTGCATAATTATCCTTCTCCAGATATTTTGGTTCTGCACCTTCTCAAAGGTCAAACAATTTTACTTCAATTCCTCTTTTACTTTATCCATCCACCTCCACTTTCTCTTATCCTGTACTTCCATTCCCATCATTCTTTTGCTCATATATTCATTGTCTCTCCTTGTACAATGTTCATACCACCTCAACCTACTTTCCTGTACTTTCTTAGATATCTCTTGTAACTCCTAAAATTTTCATTTCTGCCACATCTAACTTCTTCTCCTTCATTCCCTTTACTAACCAAGGCTCAGCTTCATACACCACTGTTGGTCATACTTTTAACCCATAATTCTTCAATTACACAATACTCCTGATACCCTTTTCCAATTGTTCCATCCACACTGCACTTTATGGGTTATTTGTACATCTAGTTTTCCATCTCAGACTATCACTGATCTTAGATATTTAAGTGTATCGACTCTTTTCAGTAGCTCTCTCTGAATCTTGATCATCATTAACTCATATATTGTCTTTTTCCTATTTATCTTCAACCCTCTTTCCAAACTGGCAGGGTGCTAGGTCTATACAGCTTATATTATACTACTAATTTATATTTCTATTTGTATCTCTTAAGAGTAAGAAATGCAGAACGTAAGTACAGAAATTAAAACACTCTGATATTGTTGTCATAAACATCAATTTCCAAGACTACAAGTGTTCGGTTGTACACAATGTTATATTGAAGGATTAGAAAGATATGCCAACAGACTTAAATTTTATTAGGCAGACTGACACTGTTCTGCATATTAGTCTGGACTTTCTAGAGGCAATGGCAGAGAGAAGGATGTTAGGGACGCTGCTGTCTTCCCTGAAGAATGGCTCTTGTCATGATACTTTGGTCAACTTGTAGAGCAGACCTTTACCATAAGGTGCTCCAGGGAATGCTGTTACAGGTCTTTTATACTGCGTACCACTAGATATAATTTTAATTATATTATGGGCATATATATTTACAGCAGAGCACATAACTAGTGCTCTGGTGTGAATACATGAAGAAAAATAGGAAATGTGTGCATTGTTTCCCTCCCAACTTATGAAAGTGCCCCACACAGGTAATTAGTTGGTAGATAGCAAAACAAGTTATCTTTAATTACTGACCAAAATTTATTTGACACAATGTCAAAAAACCAACATACTTTAAGTAATTACTTTGGCATTCCGTCATATGCGAAGAAATGCCAGACTGAGATGGAGGATGAGCATAAAAACATGTTTTCGCCACAAAATGGCTCCAGGAGATATTGTGGCTTGAAACCAATGACGAGCACTGCAAGATGTGATGTACGATTTGCTGTGAGCACTCGCAACTAGCAGATAAAACCAGTGCTTTTTATACGGGGACAAAGAGTTTCAGTCACTCAGTGTTTGACAAGCATGAAAAGAGTAAAGAGCATACAAACACTGCCCATACTATAGCTAACAAATATGGTAGCCAAGATGAAAAATAAATGAAGAACAATGCCAAGCGCTCTGTAATATCTTCCTTTTAGCCTTTCGTAAAGCAAAACGCACACACCCCGTGTGTTTCTTCGCAGAGGTTGTTGCTCTCTTGAAGAGGCTCGGAGTGAATTTCAGAAGACAGTATCATTCACGAGAAGGTAGAACATGAATAATGCAAAGCATTGCCTAGACAATCAGTTTGGAACTGAGGGAAAAATGAGAGTCGGCTGAATTTTCCGAAGATATTACCAAAATGGACCGTGAGATGTTTACATTTTGTCTATATCCAGCAATGGAGTTTTAACTCCGATTTCCTTGGATCAACTGAATCAGGTATGAATCAAACTATATGGGACATATTTGGCAGGCTCATGAATCTTTTCCGTGACTCAGGATTTCATGAATGAATGTCAAAGTTGGCATTGGTTTGCACAGACAAGGCTGCTGTCATCGTTGGTATGTACAAAAGAATTGTTCCAAAACTGCTTGAGATGGCTCTGATTGGAGATTCCCTTGTTCATATTCTGTGGACTGCACACACCCTCGAAAACTGTGCAAAGTTAGTTGTTTGCATGGTTCCATACTGTGAGACATTTAATTGTTTTGTTGTCAAATTGCTGAAATATTATTTTCATAAAGGTGGTGCAAAAAATTATAGGACTAAAGAAATTATGTGGTGAGAATGGCATTGCCTTTCTGAAATTGGGAAAGTTTCATAACATTAGATGGTCTGCTTGGAGGCATGAGACTCTATTAAAAATATTAAGGCTGTTACCTGCTATTCAAATTCAGCTATCTACAACTGATGACACTGACCTACTGAAAGTCTGCACAGTGCGTTTTCAAGGTTTTCTGGCCAACATATTGGATATATTGGTGGCATTTTGAAGCTCATATCAGCAGGAAAGGCTGACCATTGGTGAATGCAAAGACAAACTGATGTTAGCCATTGGACAGTTCATGCTTTTGCTTGATGGTGAAGGCAAGTACAGGAAAGACAACAGTGGTACATGTGCTGAAAGGTTTAATTCACAAGTGTGAAGCTGCCACAATTTCTGTAATACAACAGTTAATAACATTCTTCAGAAATATGAGGCCATCTTATCTCTCAACAAAGACACCACTACAAGAGAATGGAATTATGGATGTAAACTGCTCATGTAGGATCAACCACAGAGCACAGAGTACATTTTCTGCTAACAAGAAAGAGGCCAGTGGGGAAGGCAGCAAAGAGGAGGAATAGGACAGAGGACTGTAAGGAGGAGAAGGAGGATGCATAGTCAAACAAAGATGCCTAAAGGGAGACTACCAAACAATATCTTTTAGTACTCCCGTGAGAACCTAGCCAAAAAACTTACTGCACCCCAGTATATTTAATTATATGTATTTATTTTAGAGTTTCTCTCTTGAATTATGTGTAGTTCCTATGCACTGACTGCCACAATACTGTGGTTTCCCCTTCGAGATAAATGATATATCTTATTTATTGTCTGTTATTGCTAGTCTCAACACTTCTATGTGTAGCCTGGGTGCTGCACTGGATTAATTTAACACCAGACTACAGTAGCTTTCTCCACGTACCCACCTAATTTCATGGCACCCACTCATTTTCTAGGGCTTAGCCATTATTACAGTATGAGAACCATACTTCCAGAGTTGTGTACTGTTTAACAAGCCTGTAAGAACTATAAAACACATACTTAAGTGCAGGCAGAGCCACAGAAGAAGTCAATGAGAGAAGCCTCAATAAAATAGGGTTTACCTTAAGACTCGAGGCTGGACATGAATCTTACTTTGTCTTTTAACTGGCTTCTACTTGATAGTGGCAGTGATTAGACAAGTAGCCAGCTTCACTGGTACTATCAAGAAAAGTTGTTTTCTACTTTTCTGGCATAGTCAATGGAAAAAAAAAACCTTTAAAAACAATTAGGAAGAAGAATTTACAGTAAAATCCAGGCAATAGTCATGCTTGGGGTATTTTAATTTTTCTGTATAATTTTTCTTCTCTTAAATGCTGATGAAAATAGCTTTACAGCTCATGAAGTAAGCAGTTCAGTTCACACACCTACTATTCTATTGCTGTCTTTTGAACCTCACTATAAAGAAGCCACCACATGGAAGTGAAATTTGTTGCACTGTCAGTTGACTACCCAGTGCTTAGATTACTCCTACATGATTACTTTCAAGCTGTGCAGGATTATTTTTTGATAAATTTTTAGATTTTCTTGCATGACTATTGGGGATTGTTGGAGAAGTGTGCTAATCTTTTGTTTTCTGAATATTTCATCCTAGCCCCATTTCTTTGTACTTCTAGATGGAAGATATGGACTTAACTCGTGCATCCTTACAAAACTTAATTGGGTGCCTCTATAGATGAACTCCTATTTATCACAACTTTGACTATAACCATTAAGCATGCAAAACAATTTTAACTTTAGTGCGGATTGTTTAATTTAGTGAAATAACCGTGACAATGAAATTATTGATAATTACACTTGAATCTTTATATGCAAATGTTAACAGTATCTTCCTGTCATGGTGTTGCTGCTTTCTTGCAAAATGAAAAATATATGTACACCATTTGAAATACAGAGCTTTTGAAAATAGATCAGGTTTTCCTCACTTAATTGTTAGAGTAGCCTTGTCTTTGAGTAGGCTGTTCCCATGACATTTTATGGTGCAGTTATCTTCTATGTAGTAGTGAAGCCCCTATTATGCACAAGGTGTGTTGTATATTGCAAAAACTACCCAGGGCAGGGAATGTGGACTCCTGTGGTAATATGGTTATTTTGGAAAAACTATTTTTTTCTTTCAGAATTTGCTGTTGGGGTGCAATTACTACTGACTAGAAAATAGTAGTTAGTAAATCAATAAAATTAAACACTACAAAAGGAAAAAAAGAAAAATAATCAATAATTGAATAATATACTTTTAATCCTAAAACTAATCAAACACCAAAAGAAGTTTAAAACAAAACATGGAAGAACCACTGTTTGAGGACAAGGGCAGAATCCTATATAAATGGGTACAAATCCAAAGATACTATGAAATAGTAAAGCTATATTACAAGGATATTATACCAGGTACAACTGAGAGACAAACAAGTATATGAACAGAAAAAGATTCATCCTGCACACCCAAATCAACAAGTTAAAATAATTAATCATTGCCAATAACAAAAATCGGGAAGCCACTACCATGCACATTTTGATTCAACATTATGAAGAAAGACTCAGGGAATTAACAAGCCAGGTGAATCATTACTACTAAGTGCTGACTGGGAGGTTCGTTGGGAGACAGCTAAAATATGGCTAAAAATAAATTTCACTAAATGTGGCTGGATTAAACCGCACAGACATTTTGAAATTAAACTACTGAAATGGTATACAAGACTATGTACCCAAGAAACAAGAGTACAAAACACTAACAATATACAAATAGGAGAAAAACCTAAAATCTTAAATAAGGCAAAAAAGAAAACTTAACAATAAAATTACAAAACAATCTCATCTATTTGTCATTCTATCCCAAAGAATTCAGATACAGAGAATTAAAATGAAGAAAACTTTTTCTCTAATGTCACAATGGTATACTATATACTAGACAGAATCAGACTGCAGCCAATACTCCGCAATCTCAGATTGGATTGATTGGGATCTTCTGACGCAGAGTTACAAACCACATAAGCAAAAAGAGCGGGCACCAATACCTTTACAACATAGATCTTCGATATAGACATGAACAATCGTGTAAACAACTAATTAAATCCCAAGAGATCCATGAAGACAATAAGTTAACAGGTGGGATATCTTCGATTGAAACAGAAATTTTACAAAATATATGTATCTACACCGCAGACACCAAAAGTGAAACAAACTCTTAACACAGCTAAAACAGGGTTAAATAAAGATTTGGTACTACAAAAACAAGAAGAAGAAGAAAAAAACAATGAAACAAGTTACAACACATAAAAGCTCTCAAAACAAAACACATGAAGAAAAAAACACCTTAGAAATTAGTATCTGCTCATCAGAAACATATGTACGATACTAAAATGGATCAAAGAATAAATATGGAGAAACACAAAAGCTTGAAATACAAACAAATGCCAAATGTTTACTTTCAGAAAACAAAAACACAAAGGCACAAAAAGTCTAGAACAACAGGGTGCATTAACCCTAAAAGCACCCTCTTCCCAGAGGCAAAACAAACATGAAATACAGGGAGAAAAAATACACATATACTTCCTAATCAAAACCAGGAAGCAGAAAATGGAACAATTCCCCTAAATGATATTTAAATTCAAGATACAGGAGAACTCTGAAAAATTAAAGCAAAATAACAACAAAAACAAGAAATTACACAAATTAATACCGAAATAATCCATTCTGATCAACAAACTTCTAGAGAAGAAAACTTTACCTTAAATGAACATGCCTCAAAAACTTGAATTTATTGACCTATGGGGAACAACAAACCTTAAGTGTACGAGGAGACTGAAATAGAAATATATTTAAACAAACCAATACTTATAATGAATTATCTCCACAAATGAGGATTAACCTGAGAAGTGCAGACATAAGATTGATGACACAGTGCCTTTTGGAACTGTGAACATGAAACAAAGCACAATCACTTACTTGGATACATCCAAATCTTCCCACTACACAGCTGGATCTGGGGAAACAATCAGTAACATGGTTAAACACTGAATCATGCATACAACAAATTGAAAGCACAATTGAAGATAACTTAAGCAACAGGCTAAAAAACTACTTTAATGAGGAAAGAAATAGAAATGGAAAACAGGTACATTTGGAAAACACAAAAGTTCTCAATGCCTCTTACAGGCATATTTCTATATATGTCTACATTAATCTTATCCCACCACAGAACAAACTACAATCTAAGGGGAGTAACATTTAGCCCTACCCCAAAATGGAACCCACATGCAGTAGAAACCTTTTGACATCCATGAATTCCACAGAAAGTTAAATCTGGCAGCCTACTGCAAAAGTACTCCATCTAAATCAACTATCTCTTTCACCCATAAGTCAGACAGGGAACTAAAAGGCAAGCAAACCTGCAAACTAATTAGAAAAAAGAAGAGAACAATTAAAAACATTCCACCAACATATTGGATAGAATCATATAATATGACAGTGGGAGAGAGAAAGGCTTTAAAAGTGTTCCAACAAATGTCAGACCTGATTATTAAACCTGCGGATAAAGGAAGTGTGGTGGTAATCATGGATCAAGAACACTACATAACTGAAGCTAACAGAACACTATATAGATGCTATATATGCTACCAAAAATCCACAAAAAATGGAATAATGGTCAATCCCAATTAAAATACCAACCGGTAGACCCACTGTGTCAGACTGTCAGAGTGAGTCCTATGCCGTGGTTCAGAATTTCTTGATTTCTCTTTATATTTACTCTCAACAATCCATCCAAGTTATATCAGAGACTTGTATGATTTCATCTCAAAAATCAGGGGAATCTTAATTCAATAGTCAACCTTTTTATTTACAATGGATGTCAAAAATCTATATACCAACATTAATATCAACAAAGCTGTTGACATCATTAACAAATACTGGAGAACCTGCAACAGAACAGACTTGACTGATATATGATGCAATTTCTGGAACTTTCCCTCAAAAGAAATGACTTTGAATTCAAAAACACAATTCATCTCTTAATAAAAGGCACAGCTATAGGCAAAAAATTTGCACTGGCCTACACAAACACTTTATGGCTCATTTGGAAAGAGAAGTACATTCAAATTGTCGACTAATACCAATGAAATACTTTAGGTATTTGGATGGCATTTGGGGTATATGGGAACACTCTGTTATGGAATTTGAAGAATATTTACATACCTTTAACAATCATTGGAAAGACATCACCCTCAAAGCAAAGATAAATCTCACACAAGTAGAATATCTTGATGCAATAGTTATCAAATCAAACAATCATTTGGCCACCAAAGTTTTCTTTAAAAAAACGGACACACACAATGTTCTTCACATACAAAGTTTTTATCCACAACATATATTTACAGGAATAGTTAAATCTTGGTTATTTAAAAGAATTTACAGCAAAGACAAGGATTTTTGGGGAACAACCACAACACTATTCAAATCCCTAAAACCTAGAGATTATACAAGATCCTTCTTGACAGCCATCATCAAACAATTTCAAATATACCCTCAAAAAGAAAATCCAAAAGTGATTTTTCAGTCATAACTACCAACTAATCTTTCTCAGTTCAAGCAAACAGAACCATCAAACAAAATTTTAAAGTATTCAAAGAGGAAACACACTTACTAAAGGACTACAATGTATTTGCTGCTTATAGGACTAGCAAAATACCCGCGCTTCGCAGCAAAGAAGTAGTGTGTTAAATAAGTTATGAAAAAGAAAAGGAAACTTTTTAAAAATAACGTAACATGATTGTCAATGTAATTGTTTTGTCACTGTTATGAGTGTTGCTGTCATCAAGGATTTGATTATCATTATTTCTTTCAATCAGGTTCGTATTTGGAGGACGTGTTTGTGTTCAAGTTACATTCCGTGTTTGTCAACCGTTGTAAAGATAACAGGTTTCAATCATCGAAGTGTTCACTACCCAAATCGCTACTCATGAATCTAAGATGTTTAACAGGCATTCTCTGTATTAAGTTGTGGAATTGCCTGCGAGTATTTAGCGACAGCATCTCTATGAACTTGTGGATTTGCCTGCGAGTATTTAGCGGCAGTGTCTCTATTAAGCTGTGGATTTGCCTGCAAGTATTTAGCGACAGCATGTCTATTAACTTGTGGATTTTTCTGCGAGTATTTAGTGACAGCGTCTCTATGAACTTGTGGATTTGCCTGTGAGTATTTAGTGACAGCGTGTCTATTAACTTGAGGATTTTTCTGCGAGTATTTGGCGGCAGCGTCACAAAGTTGTTTTCGTCTAGCTGCATCAGAAAATGTACCACGAGGTCTGACACGCCTCCTTTTTACTGTTTTCTCACAGCTTGGATTGCTGCTGTCATAATCAGTTTGAGTTTCATGCTTTGTTTCAATTACGTTAGTATTTGCAGGACTTGTGTTGAAGTGACATTCGGCATCTGTCAAGTGTCGTAAGCATACAACCGGCTTCATCAATTACTTTGCATCCAGTTTTTGAGAGTTGAAACATTCATAATCATCAAAGTGTCCACTACTCAAATCATCACCTGTGAATCTAAGATGTTTAAGAAGCATTGGCAGTTGTCCAAAGTTGTAAAATATTTGGCCATTTCGGTAGACTTGAAAGCGACAACCGAACAATTCAGCGGCAGCCCTCAACTCACATGCAGAAGCATAGGTGAAGGGCTTAAGTATTTCACTTTTATAGTGCCCCTGTGTAGTATAATTATCTCCTGTACCATCATCAGTCCACACCTTGAACCTGTCCCAGTCAATCAATACACAAGACACAATGTACCTCCAGATATCAAGATTGAGCCTGATATGGCCATGCAATATGTAACACAGAGAATGTAAAAGGCAGGCGGCATCTCCGGACATGGAAACCACTCGGTAAGTGACAGTTCTTTGATCGATGGTGATCACCTCGATAGACATCTCACTACCCAAATCGCTACTCGTGAATCTGAGATGTTTAACAGGCATTCCTGGTATTTACTTGTGGATTTGCCTGCGAATATTTAGTGGCAGCGTGTCTATTAACCTGTGGATTTTTCTGCGAGTATTTAGCGACAGCGTTTCTATGAACTTGTGGATTTTTCTGTGAGTATTTAGCGACAGCGTGTCTATTAACTTGTGGATTTTTCTGCGAGTATTTGGCGGCAACGTCACGAAGTTGTTTCCGTCTAGCTGCATCAGAAAATTTACCACGACGTCTGACACGCCTCATTTTTACTTTTTTCTCACAGCTTGGATCGCTGCTGTCATAATCAGTTTGAGTTTCATGTTTTTTTCAATTACTTTAGTATTTGCAGGACTTGTGTTGAAGTGACATTAGGCATCTGTCAAGCGTTGTAAGCATACAACCGCCTTCATCAATAACTTTGCATCGTAATAAATGAACAATAAAACAGTGGAGTAGCCGTGGATTAAATAAAAAGGCTGCAATTATCAGCAGGGAGACGTGAATACCATGGCGAAGCAAAGAAGGGGATGAAGAGACCGGATAGACAGACGGCCTTATATGGGCAGGCAGTCAATTATGTGGGAGGCGTGGGGATGGGGGACGCAATATAGGCAGGCAGCCAACTACGTGGGCGGCGTGGTGATGGGGGATGCAACGGCGCCTCACAAGGCGACCGAGCTGCAGGCTATGGACGTACATATGTAAGTAAGTAGGATTCAATTATGACCGTTACGTGTAGAATTTGAAAAATGAAACCTGCTTAACTTTTTTAACTTAACCTGTAAGGAATGAGCCTGCCAAATTTCAGCCTTCTACCTACACGGGAAGTTGGAGAATTAGTGATGAGTGAGTGAGTCAGTCAGTCAGTCAGTGAGGGCTTTGCCTTTTATTAGTATAGATCAACAATCTCAGAGACTATTTAGTCAAAAGCAAATTGCCAACACATGTCAACTAATAACAGCAAAGAAGAAACAAATGGCTTTAACAAAATACTGGGATGCCTGTAAAATAATTAGAAACCAACAGATTTATATCAAACTATAGAATTCTTACTACAGTGGAACCTCGGTTTACGACCAAAAAGTTCGCCAGACTTTTGCCTCGGTTCACGACCACACACTCAGTATACAAACAAGGTAGTTTCCCTTTCAGTTTGTACATGTTCAGTCTCTCCCTGTGTATTTCCTGTGCAGCAAGCAAAAGAGAGAGAGCGAGAGAGCGCGACACACACACACACACACACAGGCAGCGCGAGAGAGACAGATGCACACACACAGGCAGCGTGCGCGCGCACACACACACAGGCAGCGCGAGATAGAGAGCGCGACACACACACACACAGAGGCAGCGTGAGATGCAGACACACAGGCAGCGTGAGAGAGCGCGACACACACACACACACACAGAGGCAGCGCGAGATGCAGACACACAGGCAGTGCGAGAGAGCGTGACACACACACACACACAGAGGCAGCGCGAGATGCAGACACAAAGGCAGTGCGAGAGAGAGCTGGATGCATTAAGGTAGTTAAAGAATGCACTGGGCTTGATTTTGTTTTCACTTCTGTTTCCAGCGATCGGTTCTTAGTGTGCATTGTTGCAATGTTATTTTTCTTGTTTGTTTATTAAATTATGGATTTTTTCAAATGTTCATTTTTTTCCCTGTGCTTAAAACTCATTAAAAAAGTGCTTTTAGCCAGCGGTTGGTAGCGCTATAGCGCGAACTATTGCAGTGTTAGTTTTCTCTGTTGTTCAAGGTTTTCTCAGTGTTATTCAATGTTTTTACATTTAGTTTATTATTACGCTGTGCATTCTATGGTTTAATTAACTGTGCTTAAAAACTTAAAAAAATATATATTTACATACAGTTCATATGGTCTGGAACGGATTAATTGTATTTACATACAATCCTATGGGGGAAATTGCTTCGGTTCATGACCAAATCGGTTTACAACCAGAGTTTTGGAACAAATTATGGTCGTGAACCGAGGTTCTACTATACCTTGGTTTTGAAACTTCCAATTGTATCCCGCTATATAATATGCTTCACTGCAACCTATTGTATATTGGGGAAACCGAAAACCATTTGAAGACCAGATTAGGAGAGTCTGCACTGAAGTATTTGGTGAGAGTGAGAGAGAATTACTCCTTAACTCAACTCTCAAAAACCTAACCTGCCAAGTGCTCCTGCCATTGAGCGATTCTCTTATTAATGCACATAACAAGTATATATATTAAAATTTAAAGGAACGCTCTTAAGGTGTACTTAACGAAGATCGTGTGCACACTGACAGATCAAACATAGCTTTCAAACGGCAGCTTTATATGCCACTGAAGAAGCCCATACAGGCAAAACATCAGAAAATTACTTACAATCAATAAATTGGATCACTTTTAACAGTTTGAAGATATAAACCAAAAAGAAAGAAAATAAATGCAGCAAATCCTGCTTATGCTTGTATTCAGTAATCTGTTACAAGCAATTGTCTTAAAGAGACACAATTTCTAGTATAGACACCTTTTATTGTATACGTCCAAGTTTAATAACAATTTCAAAGTTTAATAAGCATCTTTATGTTATATTTTTCTTATTTTTTATTATTTGTTGTTTTTTTTTTATATTTCTTGGCGCCCTGCCCGGGGTTTGTTTCCTGCCTTGCACCCTGTATTGGCTGGGATTGGCTCCAGCAGACCCCCGTGACCCTGTAGTTAGGATATAGTGGGTTGGATGATGGATGGATGGACAAAAATATACCCCTGTGACTCTGTAGTTAGGATATAGCAGGTTGGATAATGGAAGGATGGATATAAACCTTACTAGTTTAATTAAGATTATTAAAACATAGCACTTTTAAGTGCTCTTTTCCAACAACATACAGTGGTATTAACATTTGATTTCACAAAATGTTACAGTTGATAACAAGTAAAGTTCTAAATTGATAAAAATATTTTTCAAAATTGTTTTATTTTATATACCAACATTAAAAACTTTGCTTTTCTCACACAGCACTTTTCAGTACTAAAATCGTAAAACTTTTATGTCAAAACTCTTTAATACAAGAAAAGTAAATATAACAACCTGATTTAAAAGTTTCATTATTAAGACAGAAAATTAAAAACATTCAGTTTCTAATAGTAATAATAATTTTTTGCATTTATATAGCACTTTTCTCACTACTCAAAGCACTCAGCAATTTCAGGTTAAGGGCCTTGCTCAAGGGCCCAACAGAGCAGAGTCCCTTTTGGACTTTACGGGATTCAAACCGGCAACGTTCCGATTGCCAGTCCAGATCCCTAGCCTCAGAGCCACCACTCCGCCTATATGTTTCTGATTAAAGAACACTTACAAGTACTCTTCCTTTACTATATTTGACCACATAGCACACTTCAATGCTTTTTACTTTTTAAAAGAATCACAGTGCTAGAACAATAGGAGTGCATTGTAAACACTAAAAAAAGAAAAAAAAAGAAAAATAGAAAAATAATTAATAAATGAATAGTACACTTTTAATTTTATAACTAGTCAAACACAGAACTTTAACAAAAAAAAATTTGACTGTTGTGAGCTAAGCTCACTGCTGGCAGAAGCAAAGTTATGTTAATGCAAATGAATATTACCACGCTGACGTTCACTTCAGTCCATGCACATGTATAATACTTTCAGTCATACAGAGCTCTTCTCCATGAATACAAGCAGTAGTAAGCCATCACGTAGCCTGTATGTAGTATCTGATTGATACAGAGGTGCTAGACATACTTAACTACCAAGTAAAAACTGTCACTTGAAGGAAAAGGTGGCATATCAGAATTCATTTTATTGGTCGGGTACACTAACATGTCCTAGGAATTTGTCTTGATAGTATTGGTGCAAAATATAAAAAGATAAAATATAAAGTTATAAAATATTATGCAGCATACAAGTGCAATACAGAAAATAAAGAGATAGTAGGATAAAATTGTAAAGGTAGTTTAGTGTGCAGGTTGTGACCACTGCCACAGGGGGCAGAAACCCCCTCTTAAACAGTTTTTCAATGGGAAAGAAGTCTTACATCTCCTCTTTGATCAGCTGCAGGCTTGCTGGCTTGCCTTGCAACGTGTTTCTTGCGCAGGACTTCGAACATTTAAAAGATCAAGCTGCAGGAATCATGAGGACTCACTCACCTGTTTCTCTTCCCCCATACTCGCTCTGCTCCTGAGCCACTGTTCTTTTGACCAGGAGCCGAGGCCAAGGTGTCATGTTAACATCTGTTCCTTGTGTGGCTGGATCACTTTTGAAAGAGACTTGTGTTTCTATCTGCCTAGACAGCAATAAAGTTTCTACTCCTTGGAAATCCTTTTGTATTCTTCTGTGCAACTTTGTGACCCAAGCTTGACAAGGTATAAATAGATACTTGGTGGAAGTTCAAACTGTATATGGGACATGTTGTTTTAGCTTTTACTGCACAAAGGCGTTTGCCAGAGGGAAGTCTTTGGCACAGGTGATGCCCTGGGTGGGTCGGATCAGCAGTGATCTTTGTGACCCGCTTCCTTGCCTGGGACTCATATAGGACTTGAATATAAGGTTACAACCTATCATCTTTTCGCAGGTTCTGATGATGCTCTGCAGATTGGCCTTAGCCTGAACAGAGGAAGCACCAAATCAGTCAGTTACAGTTGAGGTCAGAATGGACTCAATGATGGCTGTGTATTACTGGACAGATATTGCTTTAAGATGATTGAATTTCCTCAGCTGACACAAAAAGAACATTCTCTGATGGGCTTTCTTAATAATGCATGTCATGTTATTGCCCCACTTAATGTTTTGCAACAGCATAATACCCAGAAAGATAAATGATTCTTTCATTCAATGGCTGAGCCATTTATAGCAAGCGAAAGGTGAGCAGATGACTGCTTCTTGAAATCTATTATTATCTCCTGAGTCTTCTGAATGTTGAAGTCCAAATTATTATGGCTGCACCACAATGCCACCTCCTGTCTGTATATGGACTCATCATTTTTTGAAATGAGGCCTATTAGTGTGATGGCATCTGCAAAAGGGTGTAATAATCATTAAGAAGAATAATTAAGGCAACCCACAACACTTGGTTGAGAACATTTCTGGGGACATCATTAAAAAAAATTGCTGATGTGTCAGAATACAAAACATCTTATAAAAAGATACCTGTGCTGGTTTGGTCAGGTGATTTCAATGGATGACTAAGCCTTACAAAGCCCTCCATTAGAGAAAATGTGCCTTTGCTCACCAAGAAAAAGTTCGAAAGACACAATAAGAAGAGAGTTAGGGATAGCACTGGAAGATGCATGGGTCATGGTTGAAGACAGACATGTTTGGAAGAGATGTTCAAAGCACAGGAAGAAATAGTTTGGTTGAATTTCCAAGCAGCAGTTTCTGCTAATCTTTTAAATATTTTTTTCTTTCATTCTTTAGATGATATTCAGTTTTCAGATTCCATCGATCTTGTTTCCCTGCATTCACTAAAGGCCAGTTTAGATTTTCAGATATACACTTGTTTGTTTATTTTTTCTCCTATGGCTTTGGGAATTTGTTTTTCTAAAATTTGGTTCACATTCTCAATAAACAGTACAGAAGAGACTTTCATCAGTGTGAATTATGTCTTTGTTTTCCTCTTTTCAAACAGCAAGTGAGAAGACATTCCTTTGCCATTATTTTTATTTTAAGTATTTAAAGTAAAGGCTTCAGTAACTGATATGTTTACTGCTTGATAGAAGATACCCTTTAAATACACTTTTACACACATTAAAGTTTATAGTGCTAAATGGCCTCTTAGTGTGTAAGTAACCTTTAAATGTATGTCTATATATATATACACACACACACAATCAAAGTAGTGTTTCCACGTTTACAGTTTGAGTGTTAATTTAACACTACAGAGTTTGCTGAGAAGAGAGTTTATAAAATCTTAATATATGTATTACTGTAACTTCCAGTACGGTTTAACGTTTTTACAATTTACGTTGGTGAATATTTAATTCTGCCGAAAGACAAGACAAGTGAATTCAGCATGAGTTAATGATGGTTCTGCACCTGGATTATGTGCCTCTGTGTGTGTACTTGAAGGAGTTTAGAAACAGACACAAATAATGAGTCTCTCTTCAAAGTTATTACTCTGCTTCAAACAATAATCATATCATTATCAATTTCAAAATGAGAATGTGAAGATTCACAGCCATGTTTAATTCATTGTCTAATTCTTTGGCAGAGTAAATATTTACTTTGGGTTGAAAAATAATTAAAACAGTGAAAGCAACTTACTGGCACAGATGGGTCTCCTTAAACGATTGGCAGCTCATGCCATCTTTTCAGTTACTTGCGGCATTTTGCAATAACTACTCTGTTTTTCAGATTACAGTATAACTGACTGCTTTAACTACCATAGGGCATGTGGGAGCTCAAACATGTGATTGACTGAGTACATTGGGCTAAATTATAGCGCAACAAAATCTAAATCTTACTATATGTTTATAAATCATAGCTGGTTCTGTAGTAGATGACGTGTTAGCAAAAGTAATGCCTAAAGCTAATGAGTATGTATTTCTAAATGGATTTGTTTTTTTATTTTCTCTTTTCAGGCAACTTATGAAGTTGTGAGAAATGTAATCATATGTCAGGAGGAGAGAGACTGGACAGGTGTTCACAATACAGAGACATATAAAAACACCCTCAATTTGACAGTTTATACCAAGGGAGAATATATTAAATTTGCCACAAATGCATGCAATTTTGTAACGCTCATAAACAGTGCTCATAAGAAACAGCCTACAGTAAACACCTTTTATGCAAATGTTGCTTTATCGGAACACATGCACTACATTAGTTTATTGCAACTATCATGGGCATAGCGCCTCCTGAATTAACTACCACACAACATAATGTCTACAAGGTTAAATCTTTCCATTTGATAAGTTTTCTATTTTAATCAAATTTGTATACAAATTGTACCATCAAATGCTGTTGTGGTTCCAAAAATTATACACATATTGAAAATCAGAAAAATCACTGTGTATAGCTACTTCCACCACACCGGGGTTTTAACTTGCAACAATAATTGATCATTTTTATTTCAGCTTAGAAAGCAGCTGATGTTGTCTCTTCAATAGTTTATATTTGCAATAGAAAACAAAACAATAGGATATTAAGTCTTACTGACATACAAATAGTATTTATGTTCTTATCAAAGTCATTCTCTCTTACTTTTAATGTAGGGTGGCATGGTGGTGCAGTGTCGTTAAGCCACAACATGGTATTTGGATATACATAAATACATACTTTATATTTGATCATGTTTTCACTGATTTTTCTTGCCTAATTGATCAGCTCTCTCTCAGGCCTTGTTCTACCACATTGATAAATCCTGCAGTGGCATGGTAGCCAATAAATGAGCTATTAATGAGTAGAACTGCTGACCAAAGAATGAGATGTTAGTGTGAGCTTCAATTCAAAAGCTCATTCTCTTAAGACTGCACCCCCAGTCATTCATGAGAGGATTTTGCATAAAGTGTTTTATTTGACACTATTTTAGTCAAAATACACTATCCTGGAGAAAAAAAAAGCACTCAGAGAGCCATATAATCCTTAGACATAAGCAATGTCAACTATCTAAATAAACAGTGTCACATTACTCATGAGTTAGACTAAATGGTACATTTATTGAAAAAAGATCCCAAATCAGTAATTACTTCAAGTCAAACTGAGGACGTTTGCAACAGGTTACACCTCATCATGCTTTTCATAGTAATTTTACTGACAAGCCTAATTAATTATACGTAACACTGTCAAAATGTGAAAACCAGCCAAACCATAACAAGCACCCTTCATTTTTCATTAATAGCGAATGTGACTTAGAAGCTTTCTGGCACTAACACTCTTGGGTCTGCAAACTCATCTTTTTATTCTAAAAAGTTTCCTTTGTGGTAAGACTGCATAGCAATAGTAGGCACAATGTGCTGATCAGGAAAAAAGAAATGAAGTCAAACTGGTCATCTTTACAACAGGTTGCACCTTATCATGCTTTTCATGATAATTTATACTGACAAGATTAATCATACTCAAAACATGAAAACTAGCCAAACCGCAAAAGCACACAATTCCCCACAGTGATGTAACTTTGTCTCTTTACTTGCACATGAAACCAAGCCTTCAAGTCTGATAAAAAAAAAACGTTGAATGATTTTAACTGTCTAACATTTCATGCTTAAAATGTGAGGCTTTTCAAATGTAATTTCTGGTTAAACTGCTAATTCTGGTTTATATGTGTAATGTGTCCAGAAAGTTATCTATTATATTTTCATCTTGTGCATTCTTTTGCTATACTGAGTACACAGTCTACATATCCCTCAAGATAAAACACCTGAATTATCATTCTTCATTCCTTTTGGATTTTTTTCAATATTATTTTGAGTTTTAATTACATTAGAAAATATGCAAAATTGGGCATTGTTATAACTGCATACTTAAAACAATCTTATAGTTTTTGCATACACAAAGTCTTTACACGGAGATCGAGGCACTGAATAAATGAAAGGACTTGCAAAAATGATATGTGAGTGCAGCCTTTACATAAAAAAAAAATAAAAATTAAAGGCTAATTTTTTAGCAATTATGACATTAAAAGATAAAACAGTAAAATGAATCCTTAAATATTTCGTTTGCTTAATGGCTTTTGAAAAGAACAAAACACCTTATAATGCAGTAAACAATTCACTTTTAAAACTACTATAGAATAAACTAATTTAACTAGAAGTGATAAGATAAAAATGACCTTTTTTGCAATGTATCTGTCCTCTCCTTTAGTTCTTGTCTTTGGGAGCCAAAGATTTTATTTTTATTTTTATTTTTTAACATTTTATTGAATTTATTACAAGTCAATCAAACTTGGTTGATACGAATTTTAATCCTTTCTTATTTTCTCTTTATATTCTTCAAACAGAACATGGCATCAGAAGGAACACACCTTTACATATATGGTTATCCTAAAATACAGTAGCTTCTGTTGACGCAGTGTTTAGATTTGTTTGATATATACAGCACACCATTTCTAATGTCAAGCGATACAAATTAAATATTTAATACTAAGGAATGATCCACTCAAAAATGATATATTTTTTAAGATACTTACTCTATGTACTTTATAATGAAGACAGACTCTTGGCCAACAAGTGAAGGGGGAAGGCAGATCTTCAGATCAAAAAGGTAGTCCAATGACACTTTAGTTTGTTTATGATATAAAAATATTATTCTGGAATTGCCTGTTTAACCATATTTTAGCAAAAAATTTATGTGTTTTGCATGTTTTGTACATACAACTGGATAAATTAGAACATTAGAAAAATTTAGAAAGACCATTCAGCCCAAAAAAGCTCACCAGTCCTATCCACATACTTCTAGTTTTGAAAGTTCCTAAAGTCCTGCTGTCTACCACATTATTTATTCCATGTGTCTATGGTTCTCTGTGTGAAGAAAAACTTCCTAATATTTACGTGAAATTTGTCCTTAACTAGTTGCCAGCTGTGTGCATGTGCTCTTGCTGAACTCATTTTAAAGACTAACAAATTCTTTCAAGTCAAAGGAGGTCATGCCTAAGTTATACAGTATAATGCATTTCTGAGGCCTCATGTGGAGTACTGTGTGCAGTTTTGGTCTCTGAGCTACAAAAGACACAGAAGCACTCGAAAAAGTCTAAAGAGGAGCAAGTAGGCTGAATGCAGGACTGCAGGGGAAGAGTTATGAGGACAGATTAAAAGAATGTAACCTTTTCAGTTTAAGCAAAAGGAGATAAATATGTGACATGATTGAGGTGTTTAAAATTATGAAAGGAATTAGTAAATTAGGTGAAGCAGGCAGGTTACTTTGAAATAATTTCAACAACAAAGAGACACAATTGGAAACTTGTTAAGGGTAAATTTCGCACAAACATTACGTAGTTTTTCATCAAACAGAAAACCACAGACAAGTGGAAGTTACCGAGTAGTGTGGTAGACAGTAGAAATTGGGGTATTTTCAAAACTAGACCTGATGTTATTTTAGAGGAATTTATTGGATTTTTGTTGGGCTGAATGGTCTGTTCTCTTCATAATTTTTCTAAGATTATAATCCATACTAAAGAATGAAATTAAAAAATAAATCTAGGTCCTAATACAATTTTAATTGAAAAAAAAAGAAATGTTGAAAAGTGGGATTCATAGAAGAAGAGATATGAAAATGAAGGAGAGATGAAAATGAAACAGAAAAGAGCAAGGTGTGTTAGTGTAACTGCAAATGAAATTGTTAACAGTGGACAGACACTCAGTAAACATGTTCTAATGTTCAAAAAACCTTAACATTTACCAGAGATCAGTTCTAATAATGTACAAAGGAAACTGACATAACAATTAAACAATAAATAGAAATGGCACTAGATTATTGTATTCATTGGATGAATATACTGATTTTAAATATAAAAAAGGAAACTGTGTATTGTGTCAGTTGTCAACCATTCATTAACATTCATATATTTCCATTAGCTGTATGTTATCTTATATTTGAATGGCATGTTGGTGCAGTGATTAGAATTACTGCCTCATGAATGCAGCATCCTGTGGCTCTTCACCTTCTGTGTGTTTAGTCTGCGAGCTCTTAATATTTTTGTTTGGATTTTCCTATGTGTTTTCCATTCATGGTCACAAAGATGCACTGGTTAGGTTAAATGACAACACTACTTTATCCCCAGGGCCAATGTATGAGTGCGTGCCCTGTATAAAATCCTGTCCAAGGTGTTTTCCACTTTACACTAAGTGCTGCCAGGGTAGCCCAGGCCTCCTGGGTTCCTGTACTGGATTTATCAAGCTTCAGAATATGTCTATGTATATGAATGCATATGTTATCTTTGGAACACTCATCAGTATTTATCCAATAAACATCTCCTATGCTAATAAATAAAATATGATGGCAAGGGGGTGGAAATGGTTGGTTTCTGCTTTGTGCCGTATTATTGTAGAGATAAGCCCCAGCTTCCAAGGACCCTGTACTGGATGAAGCAAATTCAGGACATTTTTGGATGGATTTTCCTTGTATGTACTACTATTTAAATTTTCAAACTGCACAGAGTTATGCTGTAATTATTATTATTTTTTATTTTTTTGCATTTTAAGCAATCAGTAAACAATATAATTTAAATATTATAGAATATTTTGGGAAAACTGTAGTGTTTAGGAAAGCAAAAACCTACTTAATGTTTGCCAATTTAAAGACTACCTCCTTACTGTTTTCAAGTAAGGATGGTTAAATAAAATTAAATGTACTGGAAATAAGGTTGAAAGACAAAACTGCCATGATATTTAAAGGAAATATTGCATTTACAGAATGTCGTATTGATGATAAGAAAAAAAATCTAAGATAACAAGTCATTATATTCCAACATTTCCACCTATTTTTTATTAAATATCAGCATACCTTGCCTCAAATGCCTCTAGGCATACCCACCCTTAAATGGCTTCAGGCACCAATTTTCTGCAAAATCTTGTCAGAAACATGGCATACTTTGTTATTTCCTCAGATGATTAACTTCAGACTGTAAATGAACTTTAACCCCTTTAGAAATACACCTTTATAAAGTTGGAATAAATATAGTGCAGTCTGTCATATTGAGTGTTTTAATTAACACGTTCTAATGTAAAATTTTCTGTAAGGTTGAGAAAAGTACCATTTTACTTCTTGTAATGTACATGACAAGCATTAATCCAAAGGAAGTAAGGTTTCAACAGTTATACAGTGTAAAGACTGTAGCATGTACAGTAGCCCCTATGACAGAATAATTACAGTAGATAAGATTTTATCTTTATAAATAAAAGAGAAAATATGAAGGAGAAACACAAACTTTTATTTTCCTTCCAGTTCTGCCACACTTCTCCACTGTCAAAAAAAAAATACTGATTAGTTGGAATGTTTTCACTTTTTAAGCACACTGAGGAGAAATCTTGCCCTTCAATAACTGGTAGGTCCTACAGGCAATGTAATCACAAATATTCCAAGCAAAGCATCTATATTTGGCAATGTCTACCCAGATGTATGTTTAATAGGATTTTTTGTGCATTAAATAAGATGCATAGCAGTTACCAGCCAATTTTATTTTATATTGCCTAATTTACAATGAACACCATCCCCAAGGATTTATACCTGTATTGTTTACAATTTTCTGTAATGAAAGGAGAGACAGATTAAGTGACCTTTTCATGGTCCTACAGAAGAATGTTATAACAATGTTAATTATATCACTCTTCACATTGCATACAAATTTGTAAGCTTCATGATATGCCAGAGCTCTTGAGAAGCTTTTAATCAGCTTCTCAAATGATTTTATAAGAGTTCAAGCAACATGTAGCTTTTATTAATTATTAAATATTGTAGATTAAAATAATCATAAAAGCACTGGAGTAAAATTTAAATACTCAACTATTCCTGACAGTAGGTATCTTTTTTGAATGAGATACCTAATTATAAAATAAATCAAAAGCAGAAAATATTAATCACACTAGTCTATGAATACTTACTAATATTCAAAATAATGCACTTTGGTGAGATTGCTTCCAAGGACCCATTGCTCATTAGAATGCAGAAATCAATGTATAGAAGCATGCAGATAATTCAAAATATTGTCTTAAATATGTCTAGATTATATTTACAGTATATTCTTAAATATGTGCCTGTGCTATGCATCTTCTGAACAGAATGGCTTACGAAAGTACATAAAAATTGAAACACTTTCTCTCAGCAGTTATCCAACATTCAAGACATGTCTGCAGGATTCCCTGCTTTAGTCTAAAGAAAGAGCAGATACACAAAGTGTTAAATCTGATCATGTATAAGTATCCAGGTGTCAAAAGAAACCTGAAAAGAGTTATTGAGAACCACAAAGGATTTTTATTCTAACTTTGGTACTCATTTCTTGGTAGTGAAGTTTTAGCTGCCAGTTGATTCTGTTCTCAAAGATGGAATTCATGGTATTTATGGAATAAGGAGATGTTGTAGTTGTGTGTTTATAATATTTCTATACTTCTCAACCTTCTGTAAAAATCCAAATTTTATCTTCAGGACACATAAAGTACTATCATCCATCCATCCACCCATACATCCATTATCTATTTGTCTAAATGCTCTGTGGCATTTTGTTAATGAAGAATATGCTGAAGAACATAGTTTAGATATTATGATTGTATATATATCCATCCATCCATCCATTATCCAACCCGCTATATCCTAACTACAGGGTCACAGGGGTCTGCTGGAGCCAATCCCAGCCAACACAGGGCACAAGCGGTATGGCTTACCTGTTTACAGCCTGGAAGGTGGTCCCCTGGCACACATGCCTAAGTGACAGAAAGCAGCTTTTAGAAAGCACATAAATGTTATGACTAAAGGTCCAATCTGTGTCCAAGATTACATTTCAGATGGATTCAACTAAACTAAAATTCAAAACTTTTGAGTTAAGAGGATACAATATTGCTTTATTATTCACAAAATGAACATCTCCTAAAATAACCTTTTTCTCAAAGTAAGACACCCATAATTATCATTCATCCACTGTTTTATTTATATCTGTAAAATAGCTAATGACACAACTAATGGAAACTTATATAATGAAAAGAGATTTGAATGCTTATCCACAAAATTAGAAACAATTTAAAGTAAAGCAACTAAAAACAGAGCTTGATAGGACATACAAACTCTCAAATTTCAATGCTTTTGCGTTCATGTTTAGACTGATGCCCATTAAAGCCCACTTTAAACTGCAAGAACAGGCATGATGTTTTTTAAATTTATAAAAAAAATAAAGCTTCACTTTGATGAGATGAGATGAGTTTGAGTGGAAGAAAAACATCAATCTAGCTGAGAGTGTGGACTGCAGAACAACATAAGATTGCAACATATCCAAGTGAAATACTCATTTATGTTTGCTGGTATGCATGTAAGCGGTACTGATTTAATGTATTTATTAAGCTCATAGGGTTAGAAAGTTAATGTGTTCATTTTTGAGATTAGCTTGACCTGTTTAACGTGTTAAAAAATATTGTCACATCCAGGGCTGGCAACAAGGCAATCATGTCAGGCAGTGCTTTGCTCAGGGCGTCATTTTCATGTTTTTTTTTTTTTACACTAATACAAAACAGTTAAGTGTGAACCTAAAGAATTACAATAGAATTAAGTACCATACATATATACTACCTTTAAAAATTTTATGAAATAAAATTTTCATTTAAAGGTTTAAATGACACCATGTGTCAATCCATAGCATTGATGATTCTTGATTTATACGCACTGACATAGGTGCAGGGAAGTGGGAGGAAACGGGGTGGGGAGTCCTGGTACAATAGAGAAAAGCTGAGAAGATAAAAATTGCACTCTTTTTTTTTTCATTTCACGTTTCTGTAAGAAGATCTAATCAATGTCATATCACACAAGTGCTAAATATGCTATCTTTGAGTAGTACTGAAACAAAAGTAAGTCTGTAGTACCTCTGTATTTAACTCACCAGTCTGCGAGGTAGCTTACAGTGCTGACTGCCTTAATATAATGACAAAATTATATAAAGTACAAGTGTAATGATTTATCCTTACCTATTATTCCAGTTTGCAGTATCTTTGTTAATTTAAGCAAAGAATGCAGCATAACCATCCAAGTAATGAACAGTGTCAGTTTTTAAGTGAGATATCACCTGCGGAGACCTTTTTTAGCATGCCAGGAGCAAAGGTGTAGGTAATGTTTTCCAACTGTTTTTTCCCAAGGCACACCACAATTCTACCAACCACAACAGTATTACATTTCTTAGATGTGCTAAACTGTCCGAAGGGGTGGAAAAAGGGCCGGCAAAAAAACAGCTAGGAGATTGATGTCCACAGACACAGCAGAATGGAGTATAATTTTCAATTATTGATGGTGATGAACACTTTAGGATAGCGTTTGTGGAGTTTTAACACAGGTTTTAATGCATCCCCATTTAAGAGATGTGTATTCTTTCAATTAAATCAGACTTTAGCAGTGCATTCAAAGTCAACAGTCGTTTCAATCATTTTTTAATTTGACACGTCAGTGTCTCATATGCTGTGCCAATATGAGAATGACTACGTTGGCCTTGTTTTCTGATTGCCTTCCTTTTCAACTTACTTTTTAGGAAGGCATTTAAATTCAGGTCATACTAGCTCAAGTAGTATTTTGTTAAAAGTTCAGGTTTAAGCATGAACCTGGACCATTTCAGGGCTGAGCATATCATTAACACAACTTATGGATCATCTTGTCTCTACTGCAGATTGTGGAGTGGAGTTTCCTCTGTGCTCTGCAGGGGTGAAGGAGATGCTTATTTTGGCTGCATTGCTCATTAGTGTCAGCCAGGCCTGCAACATTTTATTTATGGTACCATTTCAGTTTTCTTTTTGCTAACATTAGCAAAGAAAATGGCATTTATTTATTTACTTACTTTTTATTAAATTATGTCTTCAAACAAAGATCTTTTTTCATGTAATATATAACTTTTGGGTCATGTTTAATCTACCTCAAAAAATGAATTTAATATTTTCAAGTTACATTTGTATGTGTCACTGATATATCTAGTTATTAACATAGGTGTTATTGATGTATGTGTTTATATTTGTGAATAAAAGTTCATTTACAGTAATCCCTCCTCCATCGCGGGGGTTGAGTTCCAGACCCCCCCGCGATAGGTGAAAATCCACGAAGTAGAAACCATATGTTTGTATGGTTATTTTTATATATTTTAAGCCCTTATAAACTCTCCCGCACTGTTTATAAATATTCCCCGCAGCGTTATACAGCATAATCCCTTTGTATTCTCTTAGATATTAGGTAAGATTCATTGAAATTATGTATATAAACACACACTGTTTATATACAGTAAAACCTAAATATTATTTTAAAGATATTGAGTGTCTTACAGCCATTATGATAGACAGGTCACCAGCAATAAATACGTACATTGCAAGAAAAATAGTATACAGTAAATGTGTGTACAGTGACACTAAACGTACGTACATGTACTAAGCACTGTAAGAAGAAAATTAATTATGGTTACTCACCAACAATGACACGATGACTTGTCCGATAACAATGAGTTTAATTTTACTGCACAACAAAGGAGAGCGTTACAGCCCTTGTAAAGGAGCCACTTCAGGCGATTGTATAGCACTGCCGTTGTTCTTCTTCTGGCAGTCTTCAATCAAAATCCCTAAAGCAGATTCCATCCAGACTACTGCCTTATTACATCCACTTACAACTCGTTTTGCACCCTGGTTAAAAGGACGCTGCAGCCGTAGATCTTATATTCCTTTCCTACTTTTTAAATAAAAAGAATCGTAGCCTTCAACAAATCCAAAACGTTTACCTTTTCGGCAATCGTTAACATCTTCTTCTTGCGCTTGGGCACGGCACCTGAAGCAGTAGCAGATTGTTTTGGAGCCATAATGAAGGGCTTGACTATGCACAAAGATAAACACTAAAGAGCACAACTCTTTACACAGCGAAGCACGTTGATGCTGAATGAGCGAGATTAGACTTCCTGGTTAACACTGCATAGCTCCTGCGTGCTCTGATTGGTTAGCTTCTCAGTCAGGAGAACTTAACTGCGTGCTCTGATTGGTTAGCTTCTCAGCCATCCGCCAATAGCGTCCCTTGTATGAAATCAACTGGGCAAACCAACTGAGGAAGCATATACAGGAAGTAAAAAGACACATTGTCCGCAGAACCCGCGAAGCAGCGAAAAATCCGCGTTATATATTTAGTTATGCTTTCATATAAAATCCGCGATAGAGTGAAGCCGCGAAAGTCGAAGCGCGATATAGCGAGGGATTACTGTATTTAAACTGATGAAATGAGTAATTGTGTGTTTTTGATATTAACTAGGTATAGATATAACAGGTGAATAGAGCATTATTGTTTTGCTAAGGTGTCGATAAATGTATATAAATTGTAAGTTCATTGTGCTATCAAGTCTAGAAAAAGAAAAATGTGAAAGAAGGATTAAAATAAAGCGCTGAGAACTAGTTGGATTGAGTATATTCAAAGGAACTCAGGAAAGCGAGCTCAATAACAGCCTAGGAAGCAAAGGGGCGCTGCATACCACAGAAATGAAAGCTTTCTGTGAGGTGTCAATGGCTGCAGTACTTCTCAGATTGTATATTATTTCGATAAACAATACACTAAAAAGAGAGTGGTATATCACCACAGAAATCGTGCTTAGATAAACTATGATTTATTAGGATCAAACAATGGTAAATAAATATATTAATTAAAATTACTGTGAAATATTAAGGGTGTTTTTAGACATTATGATGGGAAATACAGCATCAGCTTTTGTGTAGCAGAATTCCAAGTGTATATTAAAAAATAACTCTGATTATTTGTCAGTATTTACAGCTGCCATTATTTTCGGTTTACAATGGATTTGGAACTTAGTTCAAATATGGTACTTGTCTGTTCTGATTCTTTTGCTGAAGGTCATAGAGTAATAAAACAGGTCATTCTTCATCAAGGCTTAATTTACTATTGAAAGTGACCCAAGCATTGTATCAGTTGCAGAGTATGGGTTTGTATATCATGTTTTTATGGATCTCAGTAGATAAAGGGGTCAAAGGGAATGAATTAGTTGATGAGTTGGCTAAAAATAGTCATTAAACATCCTTTTGTTGATCTGCAGAGGTCTTTTTTACCCATTGCTATTAGGCAATGCAATGCTTCCACCCGATGTACTCATTTTATTTATTTATTTATTTATTGATGGATTGATTGATTGGCTGTATTATCTGTCTTGTGAGTCTCTATCCTTGATTTATGTTTCTGCTGCTGAACAGTTTAAACTTTTTCATAGAGCCATATTCTGTTATTCAAAAACTGTAGAGTATCATGAAGCATTTAAGCTGCTCTCTATATATAAAATCCTAAGCCTAAAACGATTTTGTGCAAAGATTTTATGTGACTTTTTTGTCACGCTTTAAATCGGGCTTATTTTAAAACCTACGTATATAGGTTTGGTATCATTCTTTTCAGAATTTATCGAACTTTAATGTGATGTTGTTAAATTTTCAGATTCTTATTCCGTTTTTAAATTATAAACTAAAAAATATCAAGAACTCATGTCCTGAGAAACGAGACTTTGTGCCAAGAGATTTAATCACGCCCGGGGGCAGAAATAAAAGAAAAAGAGTAGATGAAAAGACAGCTGCTGTACAGGCTTTTAAATGTTTAAAGTGCCGCGCGAGATCCAGATCATGCAGCACAGTGGCACGGTGGCATGGTGGCAGTAGCAGATTGAGCAAAGAGGAGGTAAGAAAAAAACTGTATTTGTTTCACATTGTATCACTGTTTAAGAGGGGGTTTTGGAGGAGTGACCATGTCTCCTTGGGGTGCGTTCAGCACCCCTCTTCAAAACACAAGTGGCAAAGAAACGAAGTAATGGACCATGAGTTGTGCATCCTTTTAAGGAATGACGAATATGTTGGAACCTAAGTGCAGGGGTTCTGGCCAGAAGGAATGGAACCAAACCCCGCTGGAAAGGAAAAAACTAAGCTCTGCTTTTCATTTGCCGACTAGAGAAATGTTTCTTCAGGCCACTGTGTCAAGGTATTTTGAATCACTGCATCTATTTGTGTTTCAAATAAGCATGTCAAGTGATCAGCTTTACAAATGATTTTCAGAGATTCTCTGGAGGGTACACACAAGAGCCTTGTTCTTGAGTGTAGAATAATTTCTACTTAGAATCTTTATTAAGCGGGGCATTATATTACTTTGTCATCTGAGGTCTACACATTCTGCCGTTACAGCTCAAGGCACACTGTCTAAAAACACTGTTGCCAGCACTTTGTTGCACATATTTCAGCAGTAAATAAAACACTGGCAAAACCCCATCATTTAAATATAATAAGCCTGGTGTTTGCCCTGGCACTCTTCATAATAAGACCTTGTTTTTAACCTTATTTCAGCAACAGGCTTTAGTGGAATGGGGGCAGTGGATTAGGTATGTGACCTCCACATTTTGTTATTTGTCTTCCAAAGTCTTGGGTTTGGCAAGCTTAACCACATTAAAGAGGCTAAGAGAAATCTGCCCTTAGAGTATGTATCCTTGATGTGGTCATAACCAGACAATATGCACAGAGCACCAGGGGATACATTTTTAGCAATCAACGCTTGTAGTTTGTACTGTAGATTTAAAGCATAATGTTAATAAAAACACATGCTAAATAACTAACTGTAACAGTCAATCCAATGCAAAATCACAGCTCAGCTGATGATATCAGCCTTTACCACATCATCATCATCACCACTGCCATCAGCAACAGCAGCATCAACACCTACTTTAAACAGTGTATTGGATCTTCTGGATTTCTGTGTTAGTGAGACAGAAATGATCCATAGTGGCTTTGATGCCAGTGTGTAAGTTAAAACCTCACCGATTCATGCACTGTTCATCATGTAGGTCCACTTTAGCACTGGAGAGAATTAAAACAGAGTGACATTATGAGCAATGCTGTACATCCTCTCTCTGACACACTAACACTGTCTACTTTCAACCAAAGAATCATTCAGCAGAAGTGTGCCAAGAAACACTACTGGTGCTCCATTATACCAAGAGCAATACATCTGCATAATATCTCACTCTGACTTTGGCTGCCAAGTCAAAATGTTTCTCTCTTTTGAATTTTCTTGCTTTATAATCATTCCAGTGTGTATTCAGACCAAAGTGTATGTGCATATTTATTTTTCTTTCTATTTATTTATTTTAATAGCTTCTGTTAAGAGCCAAATTTGACCCTGGGGACAAACAAATATTCTATCTATCTATCTATCTATCTATCTATCTATCTATCTATCTATCT
>JANRMT010062808.1:58433574-58444002 GCA_026402145.1 Polypterus bichir lapradei | reverse complement strand
CGACTGTCCCCAAAAGGCGCTCATATCGTCACCGAACACATCTCTCTATACTATATAAAAGAAAAAGGCAACTTTCCTTTCTTTACACCTTTTTTCCTTTTATCCCAAACCAAAGCCTTGGCTTATAAGCCACTTATATATATATATATAACAATTACATTAACAATCATGTTACGTTATTTTTAAAATTTTTCCTTTTCTTTTTCATACCTTCTTTAACACACTACTTCTCCGCTGTGAAGCGCGGGTATTCTGCTAGTACACTAATAAAAGGTAAAGCCCTCACTGACTGACTGACTCACTCATCACTACTTCTCCAACTTCCCGTGTAGGTAGAAGGCTGAAATTTGGCAGGCTCATTCCTTACAGGTTACTTACAAAAGTTAAGCAGGTTTCATTTCGAAATTCTACGTGTAACGGTCATAACGATCGACAACGTTCTCTTCATTCCCTTCCTTGCTTTGCCACGGTATTCACGTCTCCCTGCTGATAACTGCAGCCTTTTTATTTAATCCACGACTTCTCCGCTGTTTTATTGTTCGTTTATTATGATTATAGTTATTGTATAGGTATTTTAGACTTAGTTTACATTGTTCAGGTACCCATTTCCTTTATCGTTCCAACCGTACCCCCATTAACATGTCTATCGAGGTGATTACCATCGATCAAAGAACTGTCACTTACCGAGTGGTTTCCATGTCGGAGATGGCGCCTGCCTTTTCCATTCTCTGTGTTACATATTGCACGGCCATATCAGGCTCACTCTTGATATCTGGAGGAACATTGTGTCTTATGTATTGAATGACTGGGACAGGTTCAAGATGTGGACTGATGACAGTACAGGAGATAATTATGCTACACAGGAGCACTATAAGAGTGAAATGCTTAAGCCCTTCACCTATGGTTCTGCATGTGAGTTGATGGCTACTGCTGAATTGTTCGGTTGTCGCTTTCAAGTGTACCGAAATGGCCAAATATTTTACACCTTTGGACAACTGCCAATGCTTCTTAAACATCTTAGATTCACAGGTGACGATTTGAGTAGTGGACACTTTGATGTTTATGAATGTTTAAACTCTCAAAAGCTGGATGTGAAGTTATTGATGAAACCGGTTGTATGCTTACAACGCTTGACAGATGCCAAATGTCACTTCAACACAACAAGCCCTGCAAATACTAACGTAATTGAAACAAACCATGAAACTCAAACCAATTATGACAATCCAAGCTGTGAGATTTGAGCAAGATTGCTTTTCACATGGCCAACTGTACGTTGCATGCTCAAGAGTAAGCTCAGCGCACAGCTTGGTCATATTACAACCGGAGGGCCAAACTGACAACGTGGCATACAAAGAGATCCTTAACAAATAATTATTGGTATATTTTCCCTCAGTTTAAAAAGGTTTACTTTTCTTCTTAATAAAAATTTTAAGGCAGTACTTCGCTGCTGCGAAGCGAGGGTATTTTGCTAGTATAATATATATATATATATATATATATACACACATATGAAGCCATAACAAAATGATTTATTCAACACAAGTAAATGGATTGAATGTAACTCAGGGTTTAACTAAAAGTAACTTAAAGCAAAATTTTCCAAGGTTGGCATGGCATGAGGTAAATGAGAAACAAGCATCAATGCAGAAAGCAGGGATAAACTGATGGGAAAGCACTGAAAGATCAAATATTTACTAGATTAAGAACCTGTAATTGGTTAACCTGCACACTATTGTCAGTAGGGTACTAAGCAGAGTGAAGACACTAAAAACTGATGAGGAATTCAGACAAATGTGTTAGAAAACCATTACCCATGCAGAAAAAGCTGAAATTCAAATGCCTAAAGTAGATCTAGAGCAAGCATTCAATGAACACTTCCAACAAAATATAATTGTTTGTCGTCAACAATGGAGGATGAGCAGCCAGAGAATTTGGAAGGATGTCTATATTACACCTTTCTGGATACCATATTGCAAGAATTTCAGAGGCGGTTAACGGAAACAAATGCACAAACAATATTGCACCTGTTGACGGTTCCATCAAAATGGTAAACCCACCATGTCTCTGAAGCTCTTGATGCTGTTCATAGATTTTCCAAGTTTTATAAACTGGAAGAGGAAGATCAGTTACTGAAAATGCTGAGAGTATTTCATTATGCATAAACTTGCCCAAAGAATAGTGCCAAAGCCATGCTGTGTACATTCAAATAGTGTTTTGTTAATTAGTGTTTCCAACACTGTTTTGATTGCTGAAATCTACTGTATGCCACACTGCTTGTATCAGTTACAATTGCTGAACACATTTTTCCAAAGTTTGTAATCTTGTGGACAACAATGGTTCTCTGTCTTCTGATTCTCTTCTGATATCACTGTTAACAAAATGTCATTGCAATCTATCGAAACATGGGATCCGGAAGGGAAGATTATACAATAAAACCCAAAGCTGATGACATACAGAAACGGTATTATTTTTGTTTTTTGTTACTGAGCAATCACAATATGCAGTATATGGTATATAAAATATATGTTTTCATTATACTTCAGAGTTCTGCATCTTAAAAATGTGATAGTACTGTTAAGCTATGTAATATTAGAAAAGTAAAGTACAGAATATGCACAGTAGAGATAGTGTGAATAATGAAACATAATCATAGACAAACATTTTTGCCAGGGTTGTGAATATTATAATGCTGTTGAAGTTACATCCAAATTTCCTGTGAATTAAAAAAAACAGAATAAAAATGTACACTAATTTGTGTCCAGGATTAAAATGTGACAAATCCTGTCCCATATAGTACCCTTCTCCCCTTTTGAGCCATTTCCTACCAAAAAGTCTGTGCACATAACTATTTTTTATATATACTGTTACTTTTTTTTTCATTTCTAAGGGTATCTGTAAATTACATGCTTATGATTTACTGTACATATATTGAAATAATTTCTATGGTTAATCAAATCAGTAGTTTTTTTTAATGTGTGTACAAAATATATTTTGTAAAATGTTTACTTTACATGTAAACTTGTTGAAACAGTCTGCGTCCACACTCAGACAAGAGCGCTATTCAAAATAAATTGAGTTGAGCTGAGTTACTGTATCTACAAATGGCTATTTTAAAAGTGCTGCACATCTTTAAAAAATTATGCACTTAAAGATAAACAATGGATATGCAACAGCTTAATAACATTTCTCAAATGCTGGTTGTCAAGAAAATGTTTTTAGACAATTAAAATAAAGCTTCAGTAAATAGATGCAACATAAACCAAACATAAAATGAGTTTTACCTGTGGGATATGGGCTGCCTTTTCTTTCTTTGGTAAACTTACGTCAATCAGCTGATTTAGATTAGTAAGTAAGTTAACATAACTTTACATATCTCTTTAGGAATGCAACCAAGCATTCTGTCACTGTGATTCACTCTGGAAACCGCACAACATCATCCCAGTAAGGGAATCAAATTCCAATACAAGGTCTTGGCTCTGAAATTCATCTCCCCTTGCTTGCTAAGTTTAAAATACTAATTAAAATTTGCACACACCTGTTTAAAAATGTCCCATAGAGTATTCTTTGCCATTTTCATACCATCTGGGATCACTGCCACTTTATCCTGCATTGGGATCCAAATTACATAGTGAAGTCTTGGCTGTAGCAATAAGTTCCCCTGCCTAGAGACTGCAAAATAATAACTGAGATTAACACCTTGTGTCTGGTGTGGATATCAACTGCTATTTCAGAGTATTTGGCTTACAAGAATTACTTTATATAAAAAAAAAAAACAGAATATTTCAATGGGGCCAAAGGAGAGAATTGTATTAAAAGACAGCAGAACAAGTATCTAACTAAGGATATTACTGCTTAGTAAATGAGTGTCATACAAACCCATAAATTTCACCTAGATGCTATGACAGAGTGTTCTATACCCATCTACCAGGCTTCTGAACGTTGTTGATGCACTGTTTTCCACTAATTCCAATTTCCAAATTGCAAGTCACAGTTAACAGTCAGCTTGTGGTGCCTTCCTCTGCAGAATGGTCTGTTTAAGTCTATCTGTATGGCTCCAACTTTTCTAATGTTAAATGTATGCAAAAGTAAGCTTTCTCTGTCTTGCTCTCTGTCATATTTTACAGCTGTGATAACATCTGTCTATTATTTCATGATTCATGATTATCAAATATTTAGTATTTTCATTTTTTGTATTTTTTCCTTGTGTTTAATTATTTCCTTCCAAACTATCTTAATTATGAAAATGAGGTTCCTGTCTCTTTGAAACAGAAAAAAAACCAAAAACTTTTAGTCCACATTTCTGAAACATACCTAAATTTTACACTATGCATTGATTTTGTAACTTGTTTTCTTTGGGTATTCTTCTTAGGTTTACAAAAGAGATGGGTGGATGTTCATTTAAGTGATTTGCACCCCTTAGAGTGCCATAATGCACACACCAGTATGGGCCAGTTTAGAGCCTTGAATCAACCTGCAAGAAAATTAATGAATACACGCAAACAACACACAAATTCCACATAGATAACACCCAAGTTGGTGTTGGAACACTAAATTGCAGCACCTCTAGCCAGAAGGCAGAACATGTTAAACGTGTAATTTGTAGTAGTATAAAGGTGACTGAAAATCATCTTGTTTTGCATTTTAATTTCAAAACTTGTATTATTTTCTGATGGTGCTAGAATTTGTACCCAATATACACAGTCAGGCATTGTCCAACCCACCATATCTTAACACAGGGTCACGGGGATCTGCTGGAGCCAATCCCAGTCAACACAGGGTGCAAGGCAGGTACAAATCCCCAGGCAGGGTGCCAGCCCACTGCAGGGCACACGCACACACTAGGGACAATTTAGGATCGCCCATGCATGTAACCTACATGTTTTTGGACTGTGGGAGGAAACCGGAGCACTCGTGAGGAAACCCACACAGACACAGGGAGAACATGCAAACTCCATGCAGGGAGGAGGAAGCGAACCCAGGTCTCCTTACTGTGAGGCAGCAGCTCTACCACTGTGCCACTGTGCCGCCCTCCAATATGGACATCTCTTCTAAAAGGCAGTTTACACTTCACTTTAGTAAGGATGAGAAAAGTTTAGGATGAGAAAATTAAGATTAAAGCAATTTTTTTTAGTGGCCATTCCTCTATGACATGCCCAAACTGCATCCATCCTGCAAACGTCGCAATCTAGCTCTAGCCTCACTTGGCCACATGTATTGGAAGTGCACTAAATTAACATTATTTTGGTTAAAAATGTTTTAATGCCTGTTAGCCTTGGTGTCACAATCACCCCCAACTCATTAACAGCTGTTAGGTGTAGTCCCAGATGGGCTTAAACTCAGGACCAAGTTTGGGAACCACTGTTACATACTATTTAAAATTAGAAAAAATCAGACTTTTGCTTAGAGGATCTGTTCAAAACTTTTTAAAAAATATAGTAAGATCTAATTAATAACATTTTAGAATAAACATTTATATTGGGGAAAAGGATATTCTCCTTTTTTTATCATTTTTGCTCATGCTTTTGGCTCTCCTCTCTTTCTCACTGGTTGAATTCTGTTTTGTTAAGTTCGACTTGATTGTATGGAATGTTGATAGATAGATAGATAGATAGATAGATAGATAGATAGATAGATAGATAGATAGATAGATAGATACTTTATTAATCCCATGGGGAAATTCACATAATCCAGCAGCAGTATACTGATACAAAAAAAAAATTAAATTAAATAGAAATAAAAATGCATGTAAAAGCAGACAATAACTTTGAGTAATGTTAGCACTTACTCCCCCGGGTGGAATTGAAGAGTCGCATAATGTGGGGGAGGAACGATCTGCTCAGTCTGTCAGTGGAGCAAGACAATGACAAAAGTCTGTCACTGAAGCTACTCCTCTGCCTGGAGATGATACTATTCAGTGGATGCAGTGGATTCTTCATAATTGACAGGAGTTTGCTTAATGCCCGTCGCTCTGCCACAGATGTTAAACTGTCTAACTTTACTCCTACAAAAGAGCCTGCCTTCTTAACAAATTTGTGCAGGCGTGAGGCGTCTTTCATCTTTATGCTGCCTCCCCAGCACACCACCGCGTAGAAGAGGGCACTCGCTACAACCGTCTGGTAGAACATCTGCAGCATCTTATTGCAGATGTTAAAGGACGCCAACCTTCTAAGAAAGTATAGTCGGCTCTGACCTTTCTTACACAGAGCATCAGTATTGGCAGTCCAGTCCAATTTGTCATCCAGCTGCACTCCCAGATATTTATAGGTCTGCACCCTCTGCACACAGTCACCTCTGATAATCACAGGGTCCATGAGGGGCCTGGGCCTCCTAAAATCCACCACCAGCTCCTTGGTCTTGCTGGTGTTAAGGTGTAAGTGGTTTGAATCGCACCATTTAACAAAGTCTTTGATTAGCTTCCTGTACTCCTCCTCCTGCTCACTCCTGATGAAGCCCACAATAGCAGTGTCATCAGCGAATTTTTGCACGTGGCAGGAATCCGAGTCGTATTGGAAGTCCGATGTATATAGACTGAACAGGACCGGAGAAAGTACAGTCCCCTGCGGCGCTCCTGTGTTGCTGACCACAATGTCAGACCTGCAGTTCCCAAGACGCACATATTGAGGTCTGTCTGTAAGATAGTCCACGATTCATGCCACCAGGTGTGAGTCTACTCCTATCTCAGTCAGTTTGTCTCTAAGGAGCAAAGGTTTAATCGTGTTGAAGGCGCTAGAGAAATCCAAAAACATAATTCTTACAGCACCACTGCCTCTGTCCAAGTGGAAGAGGGATCGGTGTAGCATATAGATGATGGCATCTTCCGCTCGCACCTTCTCCTGGTATGTGAAGTGCAGAGGGTCGAGGGCATGGCGGACCTGTGGCCTCAGGTGGTGAAGCAGCAGCCGCTCCATGGTCTTCATCACATGTGACGTCAGAGCAACAGGCCGGAAGTCATTCAGCTCACTAGGACGTGATACCTTTGGGACTGGGGTGATACAAGATGTTTTCCAAAGCCTTGGGACTCTCCCCTGTTCCAGGCTCAGGTTGAAGATGTGCTGTAGAGGACTCCCCAGCTCCAACGCACAGGCCTTCAGCAGTCGTGGCGATACACCATCTGGACCCGCTGCTTTGCTGGCACGAAGTCTTCTCAGCTCTCTGCTCACATGGGCTGCTGTAATTGTGGGTGGGGATGTCTCACCTATGCTGGTATCAACAGAAGGATGGTTGGAGGATGCAGTACTCCGAGGTGAGAGTGGGTTAAGGTGATCAAACCTATTAAAGAAGTTGTTCATTTGGTTTGCTCTCTCCGCGTCTGTCTCGATGGTGGCACCACGCTTCGAGCTGCAGCCAGTGATAATCTTCATCCCATCCCACACTTCCTTCATGCTGTTATTCTGAAACTTCTGCTCCAGCTTTCTCCTGTACTGCTCTTTCACTGCCCTGAGCTGGACTCGGAGTTCCTTCTGCACGCACTTGAGCTCATGCTGATCACCGTCTTTAAAAGCCCTTTTCTTCTGGTTCAAAAGGCCTTTGTTGTCACTTGTAATCCATGGCTTGTTTTTAGCATAGCAGCGTACTGTTCTTACTGGAACTACAATGTCCATACAGAAGTTGATGTAATCAGTTGTGCAGTCAACAGCCTCTTCAATGTTCTCACTATGTGACCCCAGCAGTATATCCCAGTCTGTAGTTCCAAAGCAGTCTCTCAGAGCCTGCTCTGCCTCAGGGGACCACTTCCTGAATGATCGTGTGGTTTAGGTAGCACCCTCACTCTTGGTTTGTAGTGAGGCTGAAGCAGAACCAGGTTATGATCTGCTCTCCCAAGCGCAGGCTGTTGTTTTCTTCAAATAAAATTAAAAAAAAGAGATTTTCTCAGAGTGCATGCATCATACATTAAACGCATGTTGTTACCATAGGACAGAAGTAAGCACATGCAGTATCACCAGAAAATACTAGGAGTGTATATCTGCAGAATGGGCTCCAGATTAAGACGAAAACCTAGAAGATGCAGAATATATTCCTAAACAAAGTAATACACTTGTAAAATAACACAATCATAATTATAAAATAAGACATTTAACTAAAAAAGAATGGTGGGAATAATGAACTACTTAAGAAGAATGATAAGAGTCTTCACAATTCACCATCTGGCAGTTATTTTTGGAATTGCAGTAAAATGCCACAGGAAACAATGACAAGTCTATGGGCAGCACTGTATTTAAACAATTATATATTGCACATTATCTGCCTGTTTTAAATGGTACTCAGTGTGCTATTAAGGGAGAAACACTATAAAATACACATATAAATATTATATTGACAAATATAATCTGTTCAGAGATGCGGTTTTCTGTCATCTAACTTCCTATACAACAGTGTAAAAATATAATACAATGTAATAAATTTATTTTTGTCTCTTCACTGAGTGCAGGTGCAGAGCATTGTGAACAATTCTCAATTGATATACAGTTTATACTAATTAATAAATAAAAAAATTTACTAAATAAAAAAAATAAACGTTAAAAACACCAATCACCCGCACACTCTGGTCAAAATTATGCACAGATTATATCTAGCGCCTTCACAAATACCATTTAATGGGTGTGGCTGCATTTTAGCTTTGTCATGTTTATTGCTTAAATGCCCTGACCTTCTTCCACATGTTCTGACATTATCTCCAAGTTGCTTCGCTCTGGTCATATGCGGCTCAGTATCTCCCTTTAATTCTTTCTGTGCAGGTGGATTTCTCTAATTTCTCCTTCTCTGTACTGCAACGGAGGGTAATCACTTTAGGTGCAATTGCTGCAAATCAATTGCTGGCCTCCAACTGGAGATCCCCTGACTCTGTCATTTTATCTCACTGGAAGTCATCTTTCTTTAAACTAGCCCTGTTACATGACAGATCAACCAGTTTTACAATTTAAAGATGGGTTCATGTAGTTTGATCAGGAGATGATAGGAAGTTTCCTTGTGATGTAGTTTTGGCATTTTCTTTTTTCTTCTTCTGTTTTTTAAAAGTTCAAAAATGTTTCACGTTATCTTGTCTGTATCTAGTGAACTTACAAAAATGATTAATAAAAATATGATTCCAAAAAACAGTGTCAATGAATGAGTTATTTGTATATTGAATAAAATCCTAGTTCCTCAAGATTTCACATGAACTGATTTTTATGCAGCCAACAGTTAATTTTGGCCCTCCTGTGTGTCTTCACAGTGTTATTATTATTTTTTAACAAGGGAAGCACCCTGATATGCTACTAATGGACGTGTTATCTCATGAGTCCTGTGCGTTAGATTCAAATCCCACAGAAGTCACTCTTTGTGTACTCTCTTCCAGAGTCTGAGTGTTTTTTCTCTGTGTGCTCCAGTATTCTTCCCAAATCCCAAAAATGTATATGTTAGGTTCTTCTGGGAGTGTGTGATTGTTTGTGTCAGTGGGTCCCTTGATAGGCTGGTTCCACAACCAGGGTTGGTTCCTGCATTATGACCAAAACTCCCAGGATATGACCTAGAAACTATTGAAATTGCCAGAAACAAAATTGAGATGTAGAGATGTCAAGTGACTGACAGGAACTACTCTCAGCATTTCTTTCCTAGGAGTATTCGTTTTGCCGACGTGCTCACCTCACTTGTATATTGGGGGTGGGAAAAAAAGTAAAAGGGATACCGTTTTGCCCATGTGCTCACCTTGCTTCTGTATTAGCCATTAAGCAAGTGACTCTTTCTTTGGAGGTTTCGTTTTGCTGACTTGCTAGCCTCGCTTGTGTATCCTTGAAGGTGCAGCCCTTACTCCATCTCCACCTCTCACTCCAGGATGGATAGACACACACACTTCCACGTGTGGACATTTATATATAAGAAGTTTACCTTAAATGACACGGTGTGTGTGTGTATACATTGTGATCTGTAGGGGGCATTGTAGCTGCCCAAACCCCAAGACACAACCACAGTGACACAAGTCCCTGGTTCAAATGCAATTTCTTATTACAATAAATAACCTAAAAAAATGCTTATCTATACTAATAAAAGGCAAAGCCCTCACTCACTCACTCACTCACTCACTCACTCACTCACTGACTGACTCATCACTAATTCTCCAACTTCCCGTGTGGGTAGAAGGCTGAAATTTGGCAGGCTCATTCCTTACAGCTTACTTACAAAAGTTGGGCAGGTTTCATTTTGAAATTCTACGCATAATGGTCATAACTAGAAGCTATTTTTCTCCATTTACTGTAATGGAGTTCAGCTGGAGGGGTGGAGTTTCGTATGACATCATCACGCCTCTCACGTAATCACGCATTACGTAGAAAGCCAGGAAGAGCTACAAAACGCGCTTTAGATAACATGCATTATATAATTAAGAAGGCAGCGAAACAATTAGAAGCGAGCGAGTGACATATAAAACCATATTCAGCGGCTCACGTGAACTGA
>JANRMT010062808.1:58401138-58432715 GCA_026402145.1 Polypterus bichir lapradei | reverse complement strand
ATATATAGAGAGAGAGAGAGAGAGAGAGAGAGAGAGATGACAACAACACTCATATCAATGACAAAACAATTACATTAACAATCATGTTACGTTATTTTTAAAATATTTCCTTTTCTTTTTCATAACTTCTTTAACACACTACTTCTCCGCTGCGAAGTGCGGGTATTCTGCTAGTTTTTAATAATAGTACCAGCACAAGAAGAAACACAATTCTCTTCTTCTTTATTTTTCTTGTTCCACTTTTCTCAAATGAGCTTTGTCCTCTTCCACCAAGCTCCAAATTGCCTGTTTGAGGCAATACATACAAGGCATACAAAACCTGTACTTCTGGGTCATGCAGAAGTCCCGCAAAGTAGGATTTTCTAATCCCTGCAGCAACTCCTGTTGGCACTCCGGAAACCCATAGAGGTGCCCCATGGGACTACAGCTCCCATCATACCTTGTGGGTATCCTAACCTCGGGACACTGTCACCTATTGTGCCGGCGGAGTCAATAGTCTAAACATATCTCCCCGGTACTGTCTTCAGTCCATTCCTGCCAAGACACCAATGTATCCACTGGCACAATGGCATTGTTTGCCAATCTTCTGACTAGGGTAAAGAATGTCTTGCCTTTCTTCTTGATTACTCACTACCATGGCCTTCCAGCTAGGTAAGAGATCAGGACCCATCTTGACAGGGATATCAGCCCATGTGTGGTTTCTATTAATAAACTAGCAAAATACCCGTGCTTCGCAGTGGAAAAGTAGTGTGTTAAAGAAGTTATGAAAAAGAAAAGTAAACATTTTAGAAATAACGTAACATGATTGTCAATGTAATTGTTTTGTGACTGTTATGAGTGTTTTTGTTATCAAGGATTTGATTATCATTATTTCTTTCAATCAGGTTCGTATTTGGAGGATGTGTTGTGTTCAAGTTATATTCTGTGTTTGTCAACCGTTGTAAAAATAACAGGTTTCATTCATCGAAGTGTTCACTATCCAAATCGGTACTCGTGAATCTAAGATGTTTAACAGCCATTCCCGGTATGAAGTTGTGGATTTGCCTGCAAATATTTAGTGGCAGCGTGTCTATGAACTTAATTTAAACTTAAGCTTTACACCTTGCTTTCCTATTGATATGTCTACAAAGGCTTGTTAAGATTCAGAGGGTTGTTCCTTTCTTACTGCATCAAAAAAACAGCTCGTCTTCCTCTTTATCTGAGACATCACACACTGCATGCACGGGTTTACCTTTCCCAGTCCTGCAAACTTTAGCGAAGTGGTTCAATTTACCACAATTTTTACACTGTCTTTAGCTGGACATTGACTTTTTCCACCGTGTGATTTGTTTCCGCAGTACCTGCACTTATGAATATGCTTGTATGCATCACACGCTTCATATTCTTTTGCTGACTTCTCAATTGTGTAATGCATTTTTTGTTCAGCGCTCTTTGGAGCTCTTGTTTTTTGTGTGCGTACTGCGTTCACAGTCAGTTCACGTGAGCCACTCGGAGTACATGCATCGAAGATTCTCAGCTGTGGTTGTGCTATCTCGTGTGATCTTGCGATGTCCAGTGCTTTATTTAATTTTAGCTCAGACCTGGCACTTAAAGGTTTCTCTCACACTTTTGCTGAGTTTCTGCCAAACACTATTCTATCCCTGACCATCTCATCTTCGTTTGCATAAGCACAGTCCTTCACCATCAATTTTAACTCCGTTAGAAAGTGATCAGAAGTCTCGTTTATACCCTGCGTCTTCTCATTAAACTTGTATATCGCGAATATCTCGTGCGATGTTGCGATGTCCACGGCTTTATTTAATGTTAGCTCAGACCCGGCACTTAAAAGTTTCTCTCGCACTTTTGCTGAGTTTGTGCCAAAAACTATTCTATCCCTGACCATCTCATCTTCGTTTGCATAAGCACAGTCAGCAATTTTAACAAAGTGATGAAAAGTCTCGTTTATACCTTGCGTCTTCTCACTAAACTTGTATCTCGCGAAAATCGTATTTGTCTTAGGCATGACAAACGCCTCGTAGCGGCAGCATGTCTATTGGATTGCTGCTGATGGACAGCCTTATATGGGCAGGCACTCAATTACGTGGGAGGCGTGGGTATGGGGGACGCAATATAGGCAGGTAGCCAACTACGTGGGAGGCGTGGTGATGGGTGACGCAACTCCGCCTCACATGGTGACCGAGCTGCAGGCTATGGCTGTATATACGTATGTAAGTAGGATTCAGTTATGACCGTTACGCGTAGAATTTCGAAATGAAACCTGCTTAACTTTTGTAAGTAAGCTGTAAGGAATGAGGCTGCCAAATCTCAGCCTTCTACCTACACGGGAAGTTGGAGATTTAGCGATGAGTCAGTGAGTCAGTCAGTGAGGGCTTTGCCTTTTATTAGTATACTAGCAAAATACCCGCGCTTCGCAGCGGCAAAGTACTGCCTTAAAATTTTTATTAAGAAGACAATTAAACCTTTTTAAAACTGAGGGAAAATATACCAATAATTATTTGTTAAGGATCTCTTTGTATGCCATGTTGTCAGTTCGGCCCTCCAGTTGTAATATGACCAAGCTGTAGCTGTGCGCTGAGCTTACTCTTGAGCATGCAACGTACAGTTGGCCATGTGAACAGTAATGTTGTTTCAAATCTCACAGCTTGGATTGCTGCTGTCATAATCGGTTTGAGTTTCATGGTTTGTTTCAATTACGACAGTATTTGTAGGACTTGTGTTGAAGAGACATTCGGCATCTGTCAAGCGTTGTAAGTATACAACCAGTTTCATTGATAACTTCACATCCAGCTTTTGAGAGTTTAAACATTTCTAAACATCAAAGTGTCCACTACTGAAATCGTCACCTGTGAATCTAAGATGTTTAAGAGGCATTGGCGGTTGTCCAAAGGTGTAAAATATTTGGCCATTTCGGTACACTTAAGCATTTCACTCTTCTAGTGCTCCTGTATAGTATAATTATCTCCTGTACCGTCATCAGTCCACACCTTGAACCTGTCCCAGTCATTCAATACATAAGACACAATGTTCCTCCGGATATCAAGAGTGAATCTGATATAGCCGTGCAATATGTAACAAAGAGAATGGAAAAGGCAGGTGCCATCTCCGGGCATGGAAACCACTTGGTAAGTGACAGTTCTTTGATCGATGGTGATCACCTCGATAGACATCTTAATGGGGGTACGGTTGGAATGATAAAGGAAATGGGTACCTGAACAATGTAAAGTAAGTCTAAAATACCTACACAATAACTATAATTATAATAAATGAACAATAAAACAGCGGAGAAGCCGTGGATTAAATAAAAAGGCTGTAGTTATCAGCAGGGAGACGTGAATCCTGTGGCGAAGCAAGCAAGGGAATGTAGAGACTGGAGCGACGGACAGCCTTATATAGGCAGGCAGCCAACAACGTGGGAGGCGTTGGGATGGGGGACCCAACGCCGCCTCACATGGTGACCAAGCTGCAGGCTATGGACGTATATATGTACGTAAGTAGGATTCAGTTAGCGTTGGGAACCCGTGTACCAAATTTTTTGAAGATGGGCCCATAAGTAACAAAGACTGTTGAAAAGTTCAATATGGCAGTCGACAGTGGCATCATACCACCAAAATAAGTACGTACATTGGTTTCGGTTAGCGCAGGGAAGCCGCCTACCAAATTTCGTGAAGATGGGGCCATGAATAAGAAAGTTCAACATGGCGGACGCTGTTGACCGTTATGACCGTTACGCGTAGAATTTCGAAATGAAACCTGCTTAACTTTTGTAAGTAAGCTGTAAGGAATGAGTCTGCCAAATTTCAGCCTTTTACCTACACGGGAAGCTGGAGAATTAGTGATGTTGGAAACTTCAATATGGCAGCCGACAGTGGCATCATACCACTGAAATAAGTACGTACATCGGTTTTGGTTAGCGCAGGGAAGCCACCTACCAAATTTCGTGAAGATGGGGCCATAAATAAGAAAGTTGAACATGGCGAACATTGTCAACCGTTATGACCGTTACACGTAGAATTTCGAAATGAAACCTGCTTAACTTTTGTAAGTAATCTGTAAGGAATGAGCCTGCCAAATTTCAGCCTTCTACCTACACGGGAAGTTGGAGAATTAGTGATGATTGGAAAATTCAATATGGCGGCCGCTAGTGGCGTCATACCACCGAAATAAGTACGTACATCGGTTTTGGTTAACGCAGGGTAGCCACCTACCAAATTTCTTGAAGATGGGGTCAGCCTTCTACCTACACGGGAATTTGGAAAATTAGTGACATTGGAAAGTTCAATATGGCGGACGACAGTGGCGTCATACCATCGAAATAAGTATGTACATCGGTTTCGGTTAGCTCAGGGAATCCGCCTACCAAATTTTGTGAAGATGGGGCCATAAATAAGAAAGTTCAACATGGCGGACGTTGTCGACCGTTATGACCGTTACGTGTAGAATTTCGAAATGGAACCTGCTTAACTTTTGTAAGTAAGCTGTAAGGAATGAGCCTGCCAAATTTCAGCCTTCTACCTACACGGGAAGTTGGAGAATTAGTGACGTTGTAAAGTTCAATATGGCGGCTGACAGTGGCGTCATACCACCGAAATAAGTATGTACATTGGTTTCAGTTAGCGCAGGGAAGCCACCTACCAAATTTCGTGAAGATGGTGCCATAAATAAGAAAGTTCAACATGGCAGACGTTGTCGACCGTTATCGACTGTTATGACCGTTACGTGTAGAATTTCGAAATGAAACCTGCTTAACTTTTGTAAGTGAGCTGTAAGGAATAAGCCTGCCAAATTTCAGCCTTCTACCTACACGGGAAGTTGGAGAATTAGTGATGAGTCAGTGAGTGAGTGAGTGAGTGAGTGAGTCAGTGAGTGAGTGAGTCAGTCACTGAGGGCTTAAAAAAAAAAAAGGCTCTACACTATAATACTAATATATATATATATGTATAGTGGTATAGGGCTGGCAGTTCATCCTGGCCAATACCCCCAAGCCGCCAGATGGAGCCAACCCTGCAACATGGATATGCAATAGCAGGGAATCATGGAACTTGGAGTCTTTCATCACAGCCCTTCCGGATAACGTGGGGGCCACCAGGGGACACTGCAGGGATGCCCAGGGACTTATATTTTCTATATAACCCAGAAGTACGTCCTAGTCACAGGGACAGAGGAAATTATGTACTTCCAGGCTGAAGAAAAAAGAGGACTTTTCACCTGACCCGGAGGTGCTGGGGAATCACATGGACTGAGGGATCTGAAGCACTTCCGGGTTAAGAGTTGGGAGGAAGGGTGACTGAGCTGCTGGGAAGTGTGGAGGATCGATTATTGTTTTGTTATTGTTATTTATTTAAGTACAGTGGAGGTGGAGGTGCTTATGCACATTATTATAATAAATAAAGTCATTATTTGGACTTTTATCTGGTATCTGGTCTGAGGGGGACGACAGCGCCCCCTATCTGTCACTATATATATATATATATATATATTGTGGTCCCCGGCTGGGGCTGGAGCCCGGCCGGGACGCCCAGGAGGACCGGAGGAGGGCTTGTGCCTCCTCCAGACCGCGAGGGGGCGTCCGTCCTGGTTATGTAGGGGGCCTCGGGTAAAGGGCTTGGAAGCCCAGCCCTGTAGGGACCCGTGGCCACCGCCAGGCGGCGCCCCAGTGCCTGATTATCCCGGGAGCCCGGCACTTCCGCCACACCAGGAAGTGCCGGGGGGAAGACGACCGGGGACACCCGGACGGCTTCCGGGTGCGCAGCCGGCACTTCCGCCACACGGGCGTGTGTCAGCGGGAGATTGCCGGGAAGCAGCTGGAGCCCATCCGGGTTCCTATAAAAGGGGCCGCCTCCCTCCAGTCATTGACAAGAGTCGGGTGGAAGAGTGGCAACGTCTGGAGGAGGAAGGAGGTGGTCAGAAGAAAAGAGAGAGAGAAAGAGAGAGAGAGAGAAGAAGAAAAGAGAGAAAGAGAGAGAAGAAGAAAAGAGAAGGCATTGGAGTGGCCTGGACTAAGGAGTATTGGGGGTTGGTGAGCTGAAGTTGTAACCAAAATGGAAAATAAACCTGTGTTTGTGGGTGACATGAACGTGTCTGCCTGTCTGTGTCCGGGGCAAGGTTCACAATATATATCTATCCATTTTCCAACCTGCTGAATCCGAACACAGGGTCACGGGGGTCTGCTGGAGCCAATCCCAGCCAACACAGGGCACAAACCAATCCTGGGCAGGGTGCCAACCCACCACAGGACACACACAAACACACCCACACACCAAGGCCAATTTAGAATCACCAATCCACCTACCCTGCATGTTTTTGGGAGGAAACCGGAGCGCCCGGAGGAAACCCAAGCAGACACGGGGAGAATATGCAAACTCCGCTCAGGGAGGACCTGGGAGGTGAATCCAGGTCTCCTAACTGCGAAGCAGAAGCGCTACCACTGCGCCACCGTGCCGCCCATATATATATATATATATATATTACTCAGAAAAATTAATCGAACACATCAGATCTTGATGAACAAAATATTCAATGTGGAAAATTTTTATTGAGTAATGCTGTGTAATTCATTGAGAACAAAATAATGTAACAACGATTGATGGAAACCAAAATCACCAACCCACTGAGGACTGGTTTCAACATCGCACCAAAAATCAAAGTCAAAAAATAAAATCAGAGGCTGATCCAACTTGCATGAAGTTCATCACATCTACTCATGTAACTCAGTATTGTGCATGGCCCCCATGTGCCTATGTGCACTCCTTACAATGTCTGGACATGCTCCTGATTAGACAATGAATGGTGTCCTGGGGGATCTCCTCCCAGACCTGGATCAGGGCATCAGTGAGCTCCTGGACAGTGGCGCTACTTGGTGGTGTTGGATGCACCGATACATAAAATCCCAGAGGTTCTCAGTTGGATTCACATCTGGGGAATTTGTGGGCTAGTCAATGGCATCGATTCTTTCATTATCCAGGAACTGACTATGCACTTTGGCCAAATGAGGCCGGGCATTGTCCTGCACCAGGAGAAACCCAGTTCTCATTGCAGCAGCGTAAGGTCTAATAATGGGTCTGAAGATTTCAGTCAGGGTACCATTGCCTAGCACATGGAGGTTTGTGTTACCCTCCAAGGGTATGCCTCCCCAGACCATCACTGACTCACTGCCAAACCAGTAATGCTGGATGATGAGGCAGGCTGAATAATGTTCACCATTTCTGAGCAGTGTGTATATACACTCATATAAACAAAGCAAGTACTTGCAAATATATATATATATATATATATATTTAGGGTGTATATGTGTCTTTTCATTTGTATTATATTATTGTCAACTGTTCTGAGGAGACATGCAATTAAGAATCTGGGGGCACAGCTCCACATTATAGAAAAAGGCAGACAAAATGGTGACTTCCATAAACTAAAAAGAGACCCCAATAAAAAGCATACCAAGATGTTAAAAAAGAATACTTTTGTGATTCTACCTCCAAAATTCTTTTAGGTAAACATTCCACAGAATATGGTTAATATTTATGTATAGAAAAATGTGTAAAGCTTAGAAAAAAATTACAAAGGAGTTCTAAATCACAACAGTAAGAAGCAGATGAACGTTAGGGATAACATTGCAATGAATTGAGCATTCTTAGCAGATGCCCTTCTGAAGGCTTTACTCATTTACAATTTATTATTTTAACACAAAATCTGTGTCTGTTTTATCTTTCATGAATTTGGTTCTTTCCAAGGTAATAACTGTCAAGATTTCTGACATTCTTGGCATGTTTTTACTCAGTTTCAGACAGTTATAGTTCTTTCTACTTTCTTTTGTATTGGGTTGCTTTCTCTTCTTATTTAGTTATTTTATGTATGCCGCTTTATCTATTGCTGCTGTTCATATGATTTTCTTTGATTTGCCTGAGTTATTTCATGGGCACCATATTATAAATTTAGCCAGAAAAAGCTGTTGCACTAGAGTAATTTAAAACAAATTAAAAATGTATATATATGTTTTATTTTGTGTAAAATAATTTTTATAGTGTAATGAATTAGTTCTTGAATTAATACGTTGTTCCTTGTTTTCTGAGTTTAAAACTTTTTCAGATGTATTTTTTCTTCTATTTAGCAGTTTGTTTTTGTGGGCTAGTTTCTGGCAATCCTACCAGCTTAACCTAGGTTTTCCAAGTGGCCGTTGAAGCCTATCTTATATTGCTTTTTTAAGTGATGATGGCCCTAACCATGTTTTGACCCTCTTTAACATCTTCTAATGTCATCATTCTACAGCCAGATCTCCATCCAAATTAAACAATGTGAGAATAAAATAAACCATTAGAAGCACAAACAACTATAGAATATGGAAACCACAAGATTGTATTTAGGTGCTTGGAATATGTGGGTCAGATAATAACAATGGAGAATTCAGCAGGCACAAAAAAAAGCTGTTTTTGTTTATTTTTGCTCACTGAGCTGGACCATGATATGCTGTAATAGAGTAACTGTTGCCCAATCATTTATAACATGTATATACTGTATATATAACAGGAATGTTCCTTTTTGTCTTATGCATTAATAAGCTAGAGAGGTGTTACGAATAGTCAGTGAAGAGTTCATTTTAGAGTCATTTCGAGCTGACACTCTGTTATCTGCTGTGAGGTTGAATCTATAAATTATGTAATGCAAAACTCTAATGACAGCAAGAAGTTAGTGAGTTAATCAAAAAGTAAATTAAAATAAATACATAACTTTGTCATAAACTGTTTTTAAACTATCCGATAATGTTCTCTTATGCCAGTTGCTGTTGAAATTTTCTCTAAATACCATAACATAATAAACCTATTTTGAACAAGTTGAACACACAAGGCAACATTACATCAGGAAATGGAAATTAAATATCAATTAACCTACAATAACCATGTTAAGTGTATAACAGGTTTATCAATTGTCCAAATAAATATATTTTAATGTAACTTCCACATTAAGTTATTTTATTTTAAATATGGCACAGTTTATATTTGAATAGATCGATACATCATTTCCACACTCTGTTTAACTAGAATTAAAACAAACTACAGTAAGCATCCCCTTTGTCATTTGTGCATCTAACATTAAGTAACTCACTGTTACAACTAAATCTTGTAAATTATTTGCAAATTAATGCATTAATATACAGTATAGCAATTAATATTGTGTTATGTAATCTATTTTTGACCCTTCTTCCAGGTCACTGAAATATTGGGTTAAATGACATAAACTACCAATCATCAGTTTTTAACAGTCAATTAGAGTTAGATATTCTCATTTGGAATGAGAATAGAAAGATAATATGCTTTCATAATGATAGTGATTCTCTGTTTAATGGTGCCGATCAAAGTAATTTACCTTATCCACCTTCCATCTGTAACTGGAAAAGCCTCTGTTTTTCATCAATCACACATTTTTAGTATCCTTGTTTACTCCATTACTGATATATACAGATTAGTTTTCTTACACGAATGCCACTTCATATCACTCACATTTACCCATTTATTACATTTAATTATAGAAATGTTCTTAAAATACCACTGTTATTCAATTGTGGAATTTCTGAAGGAGAAGGCCATTTCATATATAAGAATATTTTAGGACCTACAAGTAGTTATGTGTCATTACTCTTCTAACTCAGTCCTCTGTCCTCACCAAATTTTTCTTTTCACTGCTCAGTTAAATGGCTTATAGTATGTTATCAGCTTCCTGTAATATTACCGTTTTTTCTGAAAATTATTTTTATCTTTTTACTGTAATCCAAAAGGTGATTGGTGCCTCAATATTCTTAGTAATGCCTTTTCAATTTCTGTCATTTAATTATATACTGTTACTGCTTTACTATTGTCACTATCTGAAAATCACTTTTTTAAGTTTTAATGAAGTTAATTTTCGAGGAATATACCTTTTATATACCCTTTTAAGTCTCTGCAAATATAATTATATATTATTGTAGCTTGCCAGAAAAAAAACAATGTCATGATGTAGAAGTAAAAACAAACTCTGAGTTCATAGATTTTAAAATAGAAGAGTCAGATGTGTTTCAAGTCCTCAATACGCTGAAAACGAATAAAAGCCCTGGACCTGAAAGGATCTTACCAGCTGTATTGAAGGAAATGAAAGATGTCATCCATAAATCATTGTCTGGCATTTTTCAGCAAGCACTTCAGAAAGGAGAAGTACCTGAGGACTGGAAAGTTGCAAATGTGACTCCAGCCTTCAAGGAGGGAGACAAAAGGGATCCTAGTAATTATAGACCAATTAGTCTTACGAAATAAATAAGAAATAAATTAGGAAATTAAATAAACAAAAATAATATTCTAAATAGAAGCTAGCATGACTGCCAAACCAGTCTTCTAGATTTTTTTGAAGAAGCAACCGAAATAATTGGCAACAACAAAGAATACAACATGATTTACTTAGACTTTTAAAATGCATTTGACACATTCTCACACAAAATATTAATTCTAAAACTAGAAGCTGTAAGAACCAGAAGTAACCCACAAAACTGGATCTCTAGTTGGTTAACCGAAGAACACAAAGAGCACAGATAAGATGAGAATGTTCCACATAGAACAAGGTCATCAGTGGAGTCCCTCAGGAGTCTGTCCTTGGACCATTACTTTTTCTTTTCTGTTTTATATTAATAACATTTATTCTGGAATACTTAGTAAACTTGTCAAATTCACAGAAGACACTAATATTAGAGGAATGGCAGACACTGAGGAGGCAGCAAAAAGAATTCAGTATGACCTGGACTACCTTCAGAACTGGAGGAACACCTGGAAAATGCAGATAAGTGCAAAGTGCTACATGTGTGCAAAAAGAACATTAACTATAAATACAAGATGGAAGGCACTGTCATACAGAAAGCATCCTCTGAAAAGAATTTACGGGTTTATATTGATGCAACATTTTCATCGAAGAAGCGATGCAGAGATGCAATTAAAAAGGCAAATAAAATGTTAGTTTGTTCATAAAAACTGTTGAATTTAATTCAAGGGAAGTTATGTCAAACTACTGTATATAAGTAAACTACTATATACTAGTAAGACCACATCTGGAGTTTTGTGTGTAGTTCTGGTCACCATAGTACAAGAATGACATAGCAGCAGTTGAAGCAGTTCTGAGGAGAGCAACCAAGTGCATCCTAGGACTTATGGACATGTCCTACTCTGACAGACCCAGAGAATTAAACCTGTTTAGTCTCAGGCAGAGAAATATTATTTTGGCTTAAAGGTGAATCACATACTTGAGGACATCTGTGAAGATTAAGGGAAAGTGCATTTAAAACTAAAGCCAGCAAGAACTTTGTGCAAAGAGTTGTGGGAGTCTTGCAAAAACTACCAAGACATGTAGTTAAAGTGGAAACCTTGAGAACCTTTAAGAAGAATCTGGATGATTTATTGGGATAGCTTAAGTTAACAATTAGCTAAACAAATGTGCATGATGGACTTTAGGGTTTTCTGTCATCTGTCAATTTTGTATGCTTCTAATTCTACTTAAGTAATAGTGAAGATGATTAGAGCTACAGCATTGGACTTTAAAATGCAAAGTTTCCAGTTAAATGTCTTCTTCTGATTCACTGTGTAACCCTAAGAATGTTACTTTATCTGCCCTTGACCTAGCTGTTAAGAAAATATGTATAAACAAATTGTACTATAGTTTCTGCCTGTGGTAATTATCACTGATGAAAGGCAAATATACAAACACATACAGGGTGGTCCAGATTTAATTATTCAGATCCAGATCGTGTGGATGACTTTGATTTATGCGGGGACGATTCCAGTTTGGTGCAAAGACGATTCTTCATGTTGTTAGTTCACACACTTCTCGATGGTCTGTGATTTTTCGGGCGATTTTCTATGTAATAAACTTAATAAGTTATAGCATAATTAAAATTACATAATTAGATCTGGACCACCCAATACTGGCAAATGACAGAAGACAGAGACCCAACTATATAATTTTGGTGAACAGGTCAATATTCAGTTAAGCACTTCTGTGGTAAAGTGTGCACTAAGTGGCTTACACACACAGTATAAGGTCTCTTTTTGTGAGAAATCTTGCACATTTGGTTATATTCTAGATGGTATAGCACCAAGGCAATGTTGAGAGTATATGTAATTTTATTGTATCTGCAAAAAGGTACAATACACATATCCAGAAGGCTGACTCAATTAAATATTCACACAGTTTATTTAACTAAATTTAGCAAATGGTTAAAAATGTACTATTTAAAGTATGTGTGTCAGTGTGCATTTGCAATGTCTAGTGCAGCAGTAAACCCTTCTGTCATTTCACTCTCTGTCCACTTTCATGGGCATTACATTATTATCACCAAGAAAATTACTAAAAGTCATTTATTAATACTTGTAATGTTAGCCAGTAATGTTCCTTAATCTGCAGCCTTTACATGTAATGACCACAGTCTGAGACACAGTCAGAAGGAAATCATTTAAGAAGTTCCATAAAAGATCAGTGACTACTTACCTCTGAAGGGTTTTAATTGTGTGGAAATCTTGAGTCTTTTCTTATACGATACCACATGAATTCAGGGTCTCTTTAATTTTGTTATATTTTACCACATCTTTTACTGTTTCCAAAAGTTTTTAGAATTTTTCTTTTTGAATCTATTCAATTTCTGCACATTTTTCAAAACCATTATCTCTGCAAAAAAAAGAAAAAATATTAAATTCTGTACTTAGGAATGGCTTCAGATTTACACAGGTTTATTACATGACACTCTCACAGTTTCTTCTCTTCCATTAGTTATTACATTTTAAAAAAGTAATAAAGAGCGAATGATTTAATAAACAAGAATGTTATCCCTTGTTCATTTGGGGTGTCTTGTTATACAAAGACAATACAGCCACAAAAATATGGTAGTGGTTCATTTCACTATTTTTTGTGATTAACGGCAATTAAGTGTCTCATTAGTAATTACCTACCTTCTTTTTTTGCCTACATGAAATTCTTGAGTTAAAAAGTAACATTAATTTGTTATGGCAATTAGATTGTACAATGTATTTATATATTAATGTGATCTATATTTTAGCTTACTAATCAGATTAATGGAAAAGTTCTGATGTGTAGTCACCTGTACTTTGTCCTAATAAGGACAACAACAATAGTGCTGAGCTCTTGGAACACGACTAAGCAGATATTCAGCTGAAGTTTACTGCAGTTGAGGCTAGGGTTGGACTTCATCTCCTGGTAGTGCCAGGCCAACAAGTCAGCAACATTTAATGCTACTGTGTAACTACTCTGATAGGTTTATTGCAATTGGCCAAATCATTTTTCAGCTGAACTTAACAGTAAGGCAGCTTTTAATATGAGATTTTCAGGGTATACTAAATTACAGATAACTTTTTCATCTGCATTTGATGTATTTCGAACATTTGATGGCATTCCAAAAACAGAATTTCACTGAGATGCAAAGCATTACCCTTGAAATATGGGATCCTGCAGTGGTGACATATTTTGATGACTCAAAAGCAACTGAATTTCACTGACTTAGAAGATACAGGCCAGACAGACAGGGAGATATGTATTCAAGTAGTATTTTATTTTTTTCTTCTGAAATATCTTAACATTCTTCACAAAATCTGAATCTAATAACACACACTTACTGATTTATTTTAATGAATCATTAACTTTTTGCCAATTATCATATATTGCAATATATAAGAAAAGTAGTGTCAGATTTTCAAAACGCATTATATAAGTTTACATGATTGTTGATGCTCAATGTTGTACCCTTGTCCTGTAACACTTATTCCCAAACAGTTAAAAAAGTCATATTTTCTATTAATTGTTTTAAAGCACTGACTTATGAAAACACTACATTTGTAATCTTGTTGCCTAAAATTATATTTCTTATTGTTTTTTAATGCAGCTAGTGATACTGTGCACTGTAAAGGTACTGTGGGAAATAATGTATGATCAGTAGCACTAATCAACAAAGATTTTGTCATGGAACAACGTAGGGGTGTTTTAAAAGTACTTTTCAGAAATGTACTTCGAATTTTTCTAACATCCATAGTTTTTGAGTGTTGTCTTTTTTTAGGTTCTATACTTAGTACAGATTTGATGCTCCAACAATGATGGATGGATTAAAAGGCAGAATTCTACGTGACCATCATCATCAAGCCCTTCCGTGAGAACCCTAAATCCAAAGAGGACTGTTTCATTTATGTTAGGTAGAATGCCCAGAGGGGACTGGGCGGTCTCATGGTCTGGAATCCCTACAGATTTTATTTTTTTTTCTCCAGCCGTCTGGGTTTTTTTTTTTTGTTTTTTCTGTCCCCCCGGCCATTGGACCTTACTCTTATTCGATGTTAATTAATGTTGATTTATTTTGTTTTCTTATTGTGTCTTTTATTTTTCTATTCTTTATTATGTAAAGCACTTTGAGCTACTGTTTGTATGAAAATGTGCTATATAAATAAATGTTGTTGTTGTTGTTGTTGTATTTTGTTTAAGTTAGATTCAGGATTGAAATGTTTTTATTGTTGTTGTTAAGCATTTTATAACTTGCCAGAAGGGCGTAAAATAAGGTTGCTGTTCCAGGTTGAACTCATTTGGACATGTTGGGTCATCTGCATAGCGCTCTGAGGTGGGGATGATCTTTTACTGGTCTGGTCTTAGTATTTATTTATGATACTATCTTTGGGGTTTGGTGCTGTTGCAGTGTACCTCAGTTCTTTGGGACTAGCTGTGGATCAAGACCAAGATGAAATGGTCCCGCTCAACCTCATCCAGGCAAGTTGGAGTCATTCGTAGAGGACGGACAAAGCTCGCCTGGGAGGTGTGGAAGAGAAGCAATCAAGAAAGAAAGAAAGAAAGAGAGAGAAAGAATTGGAATTGTGATTATGTTTATTAAAGAAGCGTTTTGTAAGGAAATTTATCATAATAAACCTTGCATTTGCACTTAAGTCTTGTGTCTTTGGGGTTGTGTCTGGGGTTTGGGGTGCTGCAATGCTCCTTAATGGACACAAAATGTGGGAGGCATGCTGAGAGACACCTTCAAAGATGGAAAGTGTAAAAACAGACAGGAGACAAGCAAGTTACCTCACACTGGCGGAGTCTGAGAAGCAAGGTTTATGGGAATTTTCATCAGGTCAAGCATTGAGTAGGTTTGGGGAGGCTGAAAAGGCAAATATTCTGTATGGGAACAACACATAAGAGTGTCTCTGTCTTGAAATGCTCCCTACATTGGTTCCATATTTCAAGTAATTTGTGGATTACTGGATTACTAGTAAATTGATGATGGTTATTATTGATTGGGCTGCAGAGCAGGGCATACAAAGAATAATTACAATATTTGTTTCTATTCCAACCTAGGCCTGCATGATTTCTCCCAATTTCCAAGACTTTATATTTGCCTTTCAGTAATAAAACTGAAAAAAAGGTAGTGCCATGCAACCTTCAGTTCTAGGTCTTTATGTGCATGCCTTGTTAGAATTCCAGATAAATGAGGTTATGATAAGTCTAAATTCTCAAAGAATGACTTGCTTTATGATTGAGTCTAATTTCCCAAAGAAGAACTTGTTGAAATATATATAATGCTTTGGAATAGAAATGCAGTTTAGGGAAGACATTCATTTTGAAAGCATCAAATCCCCCTGCTGAAATGGAGGGTGGATCATTTTTTAACATCTTGTTTAATTTTTTTTCATAGTACCTCAGATATTTAAACTGTTTTGATGATATGAAGAAACTGTTATCCAATGTGGTATGATGTGCTAGAGATTTCACTGGAAAAAGCATACTTTTATTCAAATTAATTTTGAAATCAGAATTCTTAGTTCTCCTAACTAGTTTAAAACTAATTGTTTAGATGATTGTAGGTCTGATATATAAAGCACCATTTTGCCTGCATATAGTGATATTTTCCATTCAAATCCTTTCCTAATAATTGTATTTATCTCTAGCTATTGGCACAAATTTATTTTATCAGTATGCTGCTGCTGGGGTATGTGAATTTCTCCTTGGGATTAATAAAGTATCTATCTATCTATCTCTCTATCTATCTAGCACATTGGTGATAGTGGTCACCCATGTCAAGTACTGCATTGTGATTTGAAGTAACCTGAGTCTGTTATTAAAACAGACTGAGGCTTCTGGACAACTATAGTGTAGTTTAATCCATGTGGATTTATAGAGGGTAAACTTGAATTTATGAAGTGTAGTAAATAGTGTAGATAATTCCATTAAACTACAGTGGGAGCCACGTCAAACAGCCGCCTGGAGCATGACAGGTCCATGACAGGACCATGACAGGACCATGACAGGACCATGCACGATCCATGGACGGAATGTGATCCCCGCGATGACGCAGTTAACGATGGCCCACCCCATAAACACCCCCATGTGCTTTCTAAAAAGATGGTTGCAATGCTGTATAATCCCGCCAGATGGAGCATTGACTGCTTCAGTTAACTGCAGTGTCCAGGAAGCCCTATACCGTATCTTTAATATACTGTACAGGCAGTTCTTGTATTGTCAACATACTGTAGTTTCATAAATAGATGACGTGGTAGAAAAAACAACAACAAACCGATTAATAAAACAGATTTGTTATATCACTCAATACACAACCCTTGATAATTATGCTATTTATTATTAAATAATAAATTAATAAAACTAGTTAGTAAAATATTTTTTAAGACATCCTTAATAATCCTTAAAGACAAATGCCCTCTGCCAGACATCTGCCAGATGAAAAAGATGACGTCGCATAGACTTCTCCGCGACGTGCGTGTGCTATCTGGGTTAACAATCCTTAAAGACACGGTACGTCTGTAATTTATCTATACCGATCATTGTAGGTACGGAATACAAATGCAGGCTATGTACAGTATTTTACATTACGGTGTATTTTACCTAGTTCCATTTAATATACTGATAAATTATATTTTGCTGCAAAGCGTCTTTTTGATTAAAAGAGGAGTGACATTGTGAGTTTGTGACACTGACAGTAAGCTGTAATGTTAACTCCAGACTTGGTAAACAGACCATTAAGTTATCTAAAGTTACATCTGACCGCTGCTGGTGCTGCCAGTGATTTTCAAAATGGCCAATAAAAAACTAAACTGGGAAATAATCTGTAAACTACCCCAAACAAATATAAAGTCACCACTTACCACGAATAGTCCATTAACACTAGAATTACCAGAGCCTACGAAAAAAACTCTTAGATCTGTCCCACCTTAAATCGCTTCTTAAAACCGTTCTCACCTCTCCGCCAGCGTCTTTTGTTAATCTAAATGTGTTGATAAAGAAAAGTTGCAAGTAGCTGGCTATTCCATGCCCCCATCAACTTAGAAAGTGCACAAACTTCTCCCAGCTCATGCCTTGATTGATTATCTGGGAGTGAAGTGGAGTTTTAGAGTGGAAATAGTAGATCATTATTTGGAATACACGTATTTCACGTGTGTTCCGTTTCTACAGTAATCCGTGTAAACACATTTTTAAAACAGAAACGTTTTTCATATTGTAGTAGTAAGTGACAAAATGTAGGCATAAACTATATAATGTATGAAGCCTGAAGTCCAAATATCAAATTAACAACTTCAAAAAAGGTACAAATATAACAGAACAAGAATGCTTTTATTCAAAAATATAACTGCAGGAAAAAAAAGCCGCATTAGCATGCCACATTGACACATATGTATCTCAACTGCCATGGTAGCATAATGGTATCAGCTGCTGACTTGTAACCAAAAGGTTATGAGTTCGATCCTGCACGATTCTCTTTTGAAAAGTAAACTGCTCTTATTCTTACTATTTTAAAATAAAAACATACATTTGATTTCAGTGTGTAACAGCCAGTGTAATTAATGATACTTGTAAAGGTTAGTTTTTTTTTTATTCACTTTTCATTCTCTCAGTCGTGTTCAAGATCTTTCCCTACCTCCCCCCCCATCTAAAGACGCGCTATAGCTCTGCAGCGTACTTGTGACTGCATTCTCGTACCAATGCTTTTGCGAACTGCTGTGCCTGCGTGCACTTTTCGTGGTATTACATGTCTATTTTTTTTGGGCATACCCGTGTCGCTCAAACACAGGAACATCTGTTGTTTACAAGTATAACAAAAACAAGTGCACTTTTATTCTAGACTATAAGTGAAGAAAAAATAAAGCAAGTTACAGTAGGCGGTTGATACGACAGCTTGCGTGGGGCAATGCTAAGAACTGCTGATTTCCGATCCGTGCTATATAAAATCATACCATTCAAATATTAACAATTCCCTCACACCCTTCCAACATTTACGACATGTGTACTTGTTGCAGTGTACACACCTCTCTGTGCTATGGTTCCTATTACACTGAATGAGCACCTGACACTGTACTTTCTTCCCTATATAAATAACATTCGAGCTATAGCGCGTCTCCAAATAAATCACATTTGAGCTATAGCACGTCTTTATGTGAAAACAGCATTTTCAGATGGGGGGTATGGAGGAATATTTCGGACAAAATTAAATAAATAGATAAAAGCAAAAAAAAAAGCTAACCTTTACAATTATCATGCATTTACACTGGCTCTTACAGACTGACTGAAATCAAATTATGTTTTTATTCTAAAATAGTACAGTACATGCAATATTATTTGAAAACGAACAATGTCAGATCGGGTTTGAATACACGCTGACGGTCTTACAGAAGAAGTCAGCTTATTCAATGCAGCAGTTTCAACTCACAGCACATGCAATATTATCTGAAACCGAACAGCGTCAGATCAGGAGCATATTCAAACCCGATCTGACGCTGATCGTTTTCAAATAATATTGCATTAGTGCAATGATGTTTTTACATATATTGTCTCTTTCATTCATCTTGCGGTTTGTAATCAGTGACCGCGTGTTTTTTCCCCGATCTTGCCAGTCCCCACATGTTGCTGTATGGTGGTGTTTCTTTTGTACTCCAGGACACGCAGAGGCCAGAATAGTACAGAGCAGTAAGTTCAGTGCTATATGCAATCAGACAGGCAGAGAAGGCATTAGATATATAAATAAACAGGGAAGGCACTGTATAATAGATATATAAAAACAGCTAAGGGGATAGATATATAGATAGGTAGAAAGGAAAGGCACTATATGATAGGCAGACAGGGAAGCTCCTATATAATAATAAAATTACTGTTATTACTATATAGATAGACAGGGAGTTCAGGCAGGCAGAACGGCGAAGGTTATTTATTTATTTTTAACTATTTTAGAATAAAAACATAATTTGATTTCAGTCAGTCTGTAAGAGCCAGTGTAAATGCATGATAATTGTAAAGGTTAGCTTTTTTTTTTTTACTTATTTTCTTTCTCATTCTCGTTTTTGATTACCTCCTCCCCCCCCCCATCTGACAATGCTGTTTTCACATAAAGACGTGCTATAGCTCAAATGTGATTTATTTGGAGACGCACTATAGCTCGAATGTTATTTATATAGGGAAGAAAGTACAGTGTCAGGTGCTAATTCAGTGTAATAGGAACCATGGCACAGAGAGGTGTGTACACTGCAACAAGTACACATGTCGTAAATGTTGGAAGGGTGTGAGGGAATTGTTAATATTTGAATGGGATGATTTTATATAGCACGGATCGGAAATCAGCAGTTTTTAGCATTGCCCCACGCAAGCTGTCGTATCAACCGCCTACTGTAACTTGCTTTATTTTTTCTTCACTTATAATCTAGAATAAAAGTGCACTTGTTTTGTTATACTTGTAAACAACAGATGTTCCTGTGTTTGAGCGACACGGGTATGCTCAAAAAAAATAGACGTGTAATACCACGAAAAGTGCACGCAGGCACAGCAGTTCGCAAAAGCATTGGTACGAGAATGCAGTCACAAGTACGCTGCAGAGCTATAGCGCGTCTTCAGATGGGGGGGAGGTAGGGAAGGATCTTGAACACGACTGAGAGAATGAAAAGTGAATAAAAAAAAAACTAACCTTTACAAGTATCATAAATTACACTGGCTGTTACACACTGAAATCAAATGTATGTTTTTATTTTAAAATAGTAAGAATAAGAGCAGTTTACGTTTCAAAGAGAATCGTGCAGGATCGAACTCATGACCTTTTGATTACTAGTCAGCAGCTGATACCATTACGCTACCATGGCAAATAAGATATATACGTGTCAATGTGGCATGCTAATGTGGCTTTTTTTCCTGCAGTTATATTTTTGAATAAAAGCATACTTGTTCTGTTATATTTGTACCTTTTGTGAAGCTGTTAATTTGATATTTGGACTTCAGGCTTCATAAATTATATAGCTTATGCCTACATTTTGTCATTTACTACTACAATATGAAAAACGTTTCTGTTTTAAAAATGTGTTTACACGGATTACTGTAGAAATGGAACACACGTGAAATACGTGTATTCCAAATAATGATCTATTATTTCCACTCTAAAACTCCATTTCACTCCCAGATAATCAATCAAGGCATGAGCTGGGAGAAGTTTGTGCACTTTCTAAGTCGATGGGGGGATGGAATAGCCGGCTACTTGCAACTTTTCTTTATCAGCACATTTAGATTAACAAAAGACGCTGGCGGAGAAGTGAGAATGGTTTTAAGAAGCGATTTAAGGTGGGACGGATCTACGAGTTTTTTCGTAGGCTCTAGTAATTCTAGTGTTAAGCCGCCATCTTAATCTCTGTAGTGCAGTTTGGTAGCGTCAGTTCGGCAGGGGTGGGGATGGGTTGTTAAAATCACATGATTGCAACTCAGCGCAGCTAAATTGCTGCCGTGTGTTAACGTGTTCTTGAGAACAAAGCGCCATCTAGTGGTGGAACCAAGTAAATGAATAAATAGGGCATGAATGGGCGTGTTTACTGTGAAATCTTGACACGCCTTCTGTCAGTAGAGGGAGGGGGGGATCACAGCATGCATAGGGCAGCCGTACGTCATTCGCACGCCATTCACACGGCCGCGGCTATTTGATGTGGCTCCATCTGTATAGTGTCTTATTATCGCTCATGGAAGAACTTGCTTATTTCTTCTAGCTAAGACTTTTGCTAGTATCTTAACATCACTATTCAGGAGTGGAAAGTCTGTATGATGCACATTGCAGTATGTACTGTTTTGGAAAAATGGTAATTTACATTTACATGTATTTTCTTAGTATATGTTTTTACTCAAAGCAATTTATAAAAGAGGTCAACATTATCAAGTAAGATCAGTTTGGGAACTGTTTGGAAACAAGTTTTACAGGACTAATGTATAAAATGTATTTTCACAAGTGAAAATATCAAAAAACATAAAAGGTAGTCACAATTCTTATGTTTACAAAACCTAACCACAATTTGTTAGACAGAGAGTCTTTAAACCCTTCTTGAACACATTGAGAAAGTTACAGTTTTAAATGGAGGTGGGCAGCTCATTCCACTAATCAGGAGCTATACATGAAAACAGTCTGGACTTAGATTTGGCACCTCCAGACACTGTTCATCTGCAGATCTTAGCTTATTCTTTTATCAAGGATGCAATATCAGTGACACATGCAAAGATTCTAGCTGATACTGTGTGGTCGGTCATCTGCTCTGGGAGAGCACTGATAAGAAAAACAGTTAAACTGGATGATAATTCTAGTAAAGAGGTGTATTAGGAAAAGAATAGAGAGCCCGGTACTGATCCTTGGGGCACCCCCATGCTTGTCTGGTGCACCCTTGACATTTCTCCTTGCTAGAAGACTTGGGCATTCAACCACCTGAGGGTAGTCCCAGTAATGCCAAGGTCAGAGAGGGTGGCAAGGAGGATCTGGTGGTTGACCACGTCAAAGACAAAGGAGAAATCCAGCAGGATGAGCACATATGACAAGTTGGTGGCTTTGGCATTCCGTAATGTATTGGTGAGTACAGCTGTGACTGTGGAGTGGCCCTAATTTAATCCTGACTGATCAGGACTGAGTAGTCTGTTTTGTAGAAGAAAGGAAGACACTTGGTTAGAGAGAGAGAATGTTCCAGAGTCCTGGATAGAAAGGAGAGGAATGACACAGGTCCTTAATTACCTTCCTTGAAATGAGTGAAGAGTGGGATTTTTGAAGAGAGCAGCCTGTTTGAACAGTGTGGGAAATGTGCCTGTGCTGTGCTGATGACATGGGTAATTGCAGAAATTAGTGAGAGAAAGATAGTCTGCAGGAGATCTGAGGGGTTGTGGTCAATTGGAACAGGTAGTGGGGCAACCAGAGAGGAATCTGGAAACATCAGGAAAGAAGAGAGAAAGATTAGAGTGTTTTGCCTTTACCTCACTGGAATGTTATTTGTTTCAAATAAAAATCAATATATTAAAAAAAACACCTTCTGCCACATCATACAGATGAACTACGCCACACACCGACACAAACAATACCTCATTTGAAAGCCATATTTGTCTACTACACACTCATTTTGGTCACATTGTTACAGTACGTACAGTTGACTTATAATCTGGAATGAAATCATATGTGTGCTGTGTTATATAACACCAGCCTCGTAATTTTTCTGTACAAGGAATACCCAAGTGAAAGGTCTCTACCAGAAGATTTCAACTGATGCATTGAACTTACGCTACGACCGAGCAAACGACAACCAAAAAAAAATCATACTGCACGTCTGCATTTTTGCATGCTATTCCATATAACTCCATAAAGCAACAGCAAAAACATACAAGTAACATATCAAAAATTACAGCAGATTCTAGATTTCAAAACGAGTGCACACACAAGTATGTGCGATGAAGCAGCCTTGAAGAGATCCAGTATAATCTATCTAACACAGCAGCCATGACTGGCTTGAACCACCTGACAATTCTGGTGGGGGGGGTATTGCTAAGGGGGTCATACCATCACAAAACTCACACCATTGGATTACTGAGATGGTGACATTTCCAAAAAACATGGCTATGTTGGAACAATGGCGCTGCCCTGACTTTGCATAATGTATCACCCATTTCACCATTACAGTGTGAATTTTCATGTGTTGCCACTTATAACTTCAGAAAGCATCAGCAAATATAGACAAGTTATATATCAAAATTTACAGCAGACTGAATAAAACTAGCCCAAAGATGTATTATAAAACATTAACAAGATATTTACCATTAAAGAACAGCTGGGTACCCTTGAGTGCTATGAAGCAGCTGGTGTTTCCGGGTGGATGGATCTGGCTCAGTAAGTTGTGCGATTGCAAGCTTTATACCATTTTATAGCTGTGACTGAGACATTTCTAACAATATATAACATGCCCATGTTTGAAAAAGGGATAGTACCAATGGTGAGAAAAATAAAAGATAATTTGTGATTTTTGTGTATGTATGTGTGTGAGTGTTCCTTTATTTATCGGATAATAAGGCTCTATTATTCTTATTTCCGGCGCCGCATCCGAGTGGCAGCCTTTTCCAGCAGCTCCGTATATGACTTTATCTTTTTACCTTTTTATCTCTATTTTTATCTATTTCCCTGATCACTTCTACCACTTTCTTTTATGTGGAATTGCTCCCTGGACACTTTTTACTATTTTTACTACTTGACATGGATTTTTACACTCTGAGAATCGCCTATTCAAGTAGTCAGCTTAAAGCACTGAGAAGAAATGCACATGCCGGTGTGGTTGCTTATTTACCTGACGAGGTAAGAAGACGATATCGGGGCAGCCGAGGCGGCGCAAAGATAAAAGATAAGATTAAATCGAGACAACTTGAGAGAAAATGGCGTTATAAACCGTCGGTGCCTTCTGTGATCCTGGGAAATGTGAACTCACTACCAAATAAGATTGACGAACTGGCTGTGCTGGTGAAAAATGTCAGAACCTACAGAGAATGCAGCTTGCTGTGTTTTAGTGAAACGTGGCTAACAACTACCATCCCAGATGCTAACGTGGAGCAACCCGGGTTTAGCACAGTTAGAGCGGACAGAGACGCAAGTACCTGCGGGAAGAAGAAAGGAGGAGGACTAGCTCTCTATGTCAATACAAAGTGGTGCAACTCAGGACATGTAAACGTTAAAATCTCCAATTGCTGCAGGGACATCGAACTGTTGGCCGTAAGTCTGCGTCCGTATTACTTGCCCAGAGAGTTTGGACACGTGATTGTTGTTATTGTTTACATCCCCCCTCAAGCGAACGCGGAGATAGCGAGTGACATCATCCATTCCGCAGTTGCTAAGTTACAAACGCAGCACCCTGAGGCACTTGTGCTAATCGCTGGAGACTTTAACCATGTAACGCTGGACAAAACACCAGCAAGACCAAGGAGCTGGTGGTGGATTTTAGGAGGCCCAGGCCCCTCATGGACCCTGTGATCATCAGAGGTGACTGTGTGCAGAGGGTGCAGACCTATAAATACCTGGGAGTGCAGCTGGATGACAAATTGGACTGGACTGCCAATACTGATGCTCTGTGTAAGAAAGGTCAGAGCAGACTATACTATCTGAGAAGGTTGGCATCGTTCAACATCTGCAATAAGATGCTGCAGATGTTCTACCAGACGGTTGTGGCGAGTGCCCTCTTCTACGCGGTGGTGTGCTGGGGTGGCAGCATAAAGATGAAAGACGCCTCACGCCTGGACAAACTTGTTAAGAAGGCAGGCTCTATTGTAGGAGTAAAGTTGGACAGTTTAACATCTGTGGCAGAGCGACGGGCATTAAGCAAACTCCTGTCAATCATGAATAATCCACTGCATCCACTGAACAGTGTCATCTCCAGGCAGAGGAGTAGCTTCAGTGACAGACTTTTGTCACTGTCCTGCTCCACTGACAGACTGAGGAGATCATTCCTCCCCCACACTATGCGACTCTTCAATTCCACCCGGGGGAGTAAATGCTAACTTTTTTTCATTTTTATTACTATTTAATTTAATATTGTTTCTTTGTATCAGTATACTGCTGCTGGATTATGTGAATTTCCCCTTGGGATTAATAAAGTATCTATCTATCTATCTATCTCTATCTATCTATTATGGTGTTCTCACCTCAGGCGGAAATTGCTGGAAAAATGCCCTGAGGGTGTTGAATGGTTAAAAAAAAAATTTTTATTTTTGTTGTTGCATAAACACAGTATACTACATGGCATTTAACATTACCAGTACTGACAATAGTTTATACAAGGTAATTTTCTTCAGAAAAGACAACATTATTTTTTAATGTGGTATGCAGCAAGTCCAAGGAAAAGGGGCAAGGCTAGAAATCATTAGAAAAACCTTAGTGGTGATGCCCTGTCTTGCCAACAACATGTCAAGATGTAGAGATTGTAGTCTAATGCAGTCTTTTTTCAATACCTCTCAGTGTTATAGAATGACACAACATTCAAGAAACTGTCCCAAAACTATGGAAGGTGTTCTGTTAAAAGAGTAAAAATAACTTCTGGCTGTTTAAGAATTAGTCAGCAGGATGGGGAAGATGGTATGTGATGGCCTTTTAGCCAACTGCATAAGGATCCAGTCAGATCTGAATACTGCCATCAGTGGCACAGGGAAACAAAGTATTTTAGACATCCTAATAGACACTATGCTGACAAGACATGTAGTACAACTGCTAGAAATATGAGATTAGAATCTACTGTGTGACCATAGACATTCTGAAAAAAGTCCCTGCTCATCTAGTCAATCAAATTTTATTTTATGTATATTGCACTTCACAAAGCATAATATGGCAAAACATTTCACAAAACAGGCAAGACTAAAATTCATAGAAAAAAGCAAAAGCAAAAAAAATGGTTACTGTTAATAATTATATCCTGCCCCCCCCCAGAAGACTTAGACCATTGCTGAGAATTGTCTTAACCACAACTCACATATTGGATATAATTTGTAACCATGGATTTATGCAGAAACAAAGAAAAAAGAAAAACTGCTTATGAGCAAATTTGGTAATATCTGAAATTCTTATAGAATGAGACAGTAAGAAATACTGTAAGGAAGAGGCTCAGGCAGTTGGTAGCAAAGACTTGCTCTGCTTGTTTTCTAAAGCCAGCTGTCCTCTTCACATTGTTTGGCTCCTGAATAACCACAAAGATGTTGTTAAAAAATGAACTGAGAGATGGACAACATAGCTTTCTCAAAAGCAAAATCCATGGTGCAAAACTGTAAGAAAGGTCAAAATAAGAACTGCCAGGAATATCACCGGAACCAAAATGCCACAGCTGTGTACCAAAACAATAAATGGGACTTATGAGTTAGTAACCAGAATTCTTAACACTATTCACTATTTTCTATTTAAATCCATAATCTCAGCTAGACCTGAAGCATTTTGCTGAGTTTTATAGCAGAGTCTTTATGATGTGAAGCATAGTGTCTCATGGGAGACATTCCTTACCAATAGTGCATTGCATTCTTGCCACACATTAACAAAATGCTCTAAATTGGTGGTGTGATGCACTTAAAGTTAACTAACAAAGATTTTAGTATTGTTCACAAAATAAAGAATTTATCAAAAACACACATATGGTCGTGGCTCTTAAGAATAAAGCTTTAAGATTATTCACAAAAAAATGAAAATGTATCTAAGACAAAAAAAATAATGTGTAGCAAGATGTAATTTACTTAACAATGGAATGCTACAAGAACTAAACCAAGGCCAAATGACCGGTCATTCATCCACCAGGCATTCTACAGTACTTACGTGTGATAAAGTTATTTATTATTATTCTGATGCCTCTTCCTGGGGTATTTGATGTCGTGAGCCTTATCAATAATTGTAGCTATCTAAATCTTTCCTGACATCAAGGGCAGCTACAGGGGTCTTTGACAAGGTGGCAATGGAGCAGAATAATAGTGGTTAGAGACTAATGCATATCTTTTAAGTATATGATAATGCAGTCTATTAGAATCAGCACAAAAAAGGAATTATAAAAAGATTACACTGAAGTAAGGCATTCTTAAAGTGTAAGAGACAGTAATGTAGTGCAATTATGGACTTGTAATGTTGAGTTTCAGGACATATTTCTTATTTCATGGCTATTTCTTACCAGTAAAAGAGTTTTACCTCAAATGAAAAAAAAAATCAGAGTTTCAAATCCCATCACTTTCTGCTGTGTTGCTAAAAAGGTACATGTTTCTGTAAACTGCATTGCCACAACCATGTGAAGGGCTTTGGAATGGTTTCTGTCATTTAAAAATGCACACAATATAAAGATTGCTTGACTGACATTAGTTATTTTAGTGCCAGACCATCCATCTCAGTATCTAGCACCCCACAGTTCTATCCGCCCTTAACAATGTCTATGATTTAAATCCCTTAACAGCATGACTCACTTCATGTGCTTGTGGGCACATCATTTCTTAGAGTGAGCACACACTTTATTAAAGTTTTAAAAGGATTTCACTCAGTAGGCCTATGTATAGTTATCTGTCCTCTTCATGCAATTGCTTTTATCAAAAAGTTTCTTTGAGATCTAACCAACTTCAAGGGTACCACCCTCAAAGCATCAGGTAGTAATTGTGTAAAAAAAATAACTCCAAGAAAAATTAAAGTTCTAGTCAACTAGAAGAGCTATACAGTAAGCATTGCACCTGCCACAACTACAGTTCTGTTTCACTATTTTAAAGTAATTGTAAACACACTAAAGCTATATTGGAAAGGCTTCAATTTTCTCAAAAGAGTATATGTTTTCAGCTTACCCAGAAAAGGGAAATTGTCCACAAAGTTATTGCATTGTTCTGTAAATTTTCTTCTTTGCCACATGACAAAAACTGCTGTGTAAGATAGCTGTAATTCACTGTTTAAGTGCAGGCTTTAAAACCATTACACATGTAATGCTGGAGTTCTTGTCACTGCTCTTAGGAGAAACCTATTGAAACACACACTGTGAGGAAATAAGCAACTGCTGTCTCCCAGCTGGGGATGTGAATGACCTTTGACATTACAGCAGGAGTTCATTACTGATCTATTTTTTTTCATCTTGCAGCTAACAAAAATGTGTTAAAACGGTCAGTGCATTACAACATAAGGTGTTAACATGAATACCCTTTCCCCTGGGTCCTGGAAAATCAGCCCTGTTAGGCTGTAGGGACAAAAAAATACTGGATAAAGGAATGATGTCTTTTTATATGTATTATGTTTTAGAACAATCATAATTTGTTTTGATTCTATTATTCAATATTGATTAGCGAGCATTTGAATGCAGCAATAGTGTAATATTAGGAAAAAATTACAATTACGTTGATATTTTGTCCACATCTCTCTCAAAAAGAAGTTCAATAATTATTAGGCACAGTTTTCCACTAGTATGTTATGTCTTGTGTTTATTACTTGATTATGTAACTGTTTTGATTGGTAACTTTAAAATGAGTAAGCTTAGATGTTTGTGTGTGTAAATATGCTCTTCAATTCACTGAATAGTTGCTTTATATCTTTCTTCCAATGTTTCTAAGATGCCTCTTAGTTCTAGTTATGACCATTGCTGATGTAGCTTCGAAGTCAAACAAATTGTACAGTTTTGTATGGCCCATTATCTTTTGAGTGTCTTAAACTAATAATGAAATCTAGTCCTATCTTACTTGATGTTCTGTATTGTCCCCCAAAATACAATGGGTCTTTTTTATCTGATCTGATTGAATTATTAACCCTCTTAAGTTCCCTTTCCCGGACAGTTATTCTTCTATGCAATTTCAACATCTATATTGACATTCATATATGTAAAATGATAAATTAATTCCTGTTCTTTCTGGATAGTTTTGACTTGGTGCAACAATTAGATTTTTCTACCCACTCTAGTGGTCATATACTGTATTAGACCTGATCTACATATCCGGCTGTTCCAACTGCACTAGTCTTGTTCACTACTAAAACTCAGCCCTTCAACCAGCACTAGATAAAACAGCTCCTTTAACACTAGAATCCCTGAAGCCTACAAAAAAACTTGTAATCCCAGGCCACCTTAAATTCCTTTGCACCGCTCCATTAGTGTCTTTTGTTTTGTAAATGTGTCAGTCAGCACAAGTAGCAAGAAGCCTGCTAACACCATCTGCATACCCGTATTGATCAAACACAGGAAGCTCTGCAGTCTAGTTGTGACTTTATGCTGTAGGAAGATAAGTAAATAAATCAAGGTAAATAACATGCGATGTGACATTAATATAACTAACATACGGTATAAATGTTTTTCATATAAAGACCATCACAAAACATAATCACAAGCAGAACTTTGAACGATACCTTGGTGAGCTCTGCATACCCTGCTGTTTCATTGAAGGACAAGCGTGGCAGATTGACCAATAATAACCACTGGCAGGACAATGACCAACCTCTTGCTGCATCCAAACGGTCCCATCTTTCTCCTTTACACATGGTGCAGCTCCATTGTTCTTATGTGTGAGTGGACGTTTCTTGTGGGGAGGGCTTCTGCTCTCTTTCTCTGCTCTCTGTTATAGCACGTCTTTATTTGAAAACAGCACTGTCAGATCGGAGGGAGCATGAACATGACTGAGAGAATAACACTGAAAAAAAAAATGCTAACCTTCACAAGTACCACAAATTTACACTGGCTGTTACAGGCTCAAATCAAACGAATGTTTTTATTGTATAATAGTAACAATAAGAGCAGCTCACTACTCAAAACGATAATTCTGGGAAGTGGCCAGACTTGAATCCACAACCTCTTAATTATGAGTCAGTATTTCTTACTGTTGCACCACCCAAGTGGTTGTGTCAGTGTCGTACCCTAACCCAATTTCTTTTTCCTCGGTTATATTGTTCAACTAGCAAAATACCCGCGCTTCGCAGCGGAGAAGTAGTGTGTTAAAGAAGCAATGAAAAAGAAAAGGAAACATTTTGAAAATAACGTAACATGATTGTCAATGTAATTGTTTTGTCACTGTTGTGAGTGATGAGTGTTGCTGTCATATATATATATATATATATATATATATATATATATATATATATATATATATATATATTTTTACACACACACACATAAACATACATATATATATATCTACATATATACACATACATATATATACACACATACATACATACACACACATATATACACACAAATACATATATATATACATACACACACACATATATAAACATATATATACATATACATACATATCTACATATATACACACACAGCTATTTCGTATCAGTGCAAGACGCTGCTTGTTAAAATGGATAACTCCCGCTCTTACGTGCAAGTCTGCGTGGATATTATGAACTATCGTATTTGTTCAAGTTCTATTTAAATTTTAAATAGAAGGAATTTTTATTTAGTCGACAGAAATATCTTTGGTAGGAATGGTAAAAACAGACAGGAATATTATTCCTGAATAAATCAACTCAAACCTTAAACAACTTATAATATTTTGCTCTCCATAAAAATATATCCTGTCTAAATTATACAAGTTAGAAATAAAGTAAACGTTAAAAGAACAAACATTCAAATTTCTTTACTCTTATGTAATTTTATATAAAAAATAAACTTAGATTTTAAATATCCCAAAAGATTTTGCTCTCCATAAAAATATATCCTGTCAAAATTATACAAATTCAAATATGAACATGCTGCATAACAAAACCTGGAAATATAAATAAAATGTGTTCCTTTCAGCAATAACAAATCAAATCATTCAGTTGTCTTTGCTCATATGTCATTTTAGAGCTGGACGCCTGGCATCTTTTTTTGGCAACAAGTTCGTTTATGTTTGGTGTGAGGTTCTGTGTTGTGGAGATTCTCAGGATGGACTGCAGGTGCTCATTAGTGAGGCGACTCCTGTGTGCTGTTTTGTTAGTCTTTATCACTGAGAAGAGCTTCTCACACAAATATGTGCTACCAAACATGCACAAGGTTCGAGCCGCATGTAGACGGACTTTTTTTGTTCTTCAAAGTCACCAAAGCGCCGTGCGCTCAGTTTATCAGCAAAGTGCGTATTTGGGAACACCGTAGTGACGACTTGGTTTAACATTACTTGGCAACAGGGAAAGTGGGGCAAGTTGCACTGGTGCATTTGTGTCTCCCATAAAAGCAGCTTCACTTGAAATCACTTTGTGATTGTGCACGGGTAAAAACGTCCGCTGAAGTGTCAGATTCTTATTTAATTCTTCTGCTTTCTGTATCTTCTGCATTGCATTCAGGTCTTTCAGGTTACCCTGATGTTTTGTCTCATAGTGCCGTCTTAGATTAAATTCTGTAATTACAGCCACATTAGCTCCACAAATGAGACACACGGGTTTAACGGCAATGTCAGTAAACATATACTGAGCCTCCCATCGGTTTTTAAAGGCTCTATTTTCAGAATCAACTTTTCTCTTAAGCATCGTGTGGGCTAACTTCGCAATAACTTGCAAGCTAGACTTGATTAACGCGGTAAGTGTTCGGCAAGGCAGCTGAAGCGCTGCATTATGGGATCTGTAGTTTATTGTGTTACCAGCGCTTCATATACCCGGGCCATTAATAACAATAATACAGTATATAAAATGATCTCGCAGGCCGGATATAATTACACGCCGGGCCGGATGTGGCCCGTGGCCCTTGAGTTTGACACATATGGACTAAATAGAACTTGAAAAGATATATTTTTTCGTACATCGAGCCCGCGTGCTAATGTGGTTTTGCCTGCATGCCTCAATAAGTCACCCTCCCCTCGCTCTT
>JANRMT010062808.1:58356917-58390223 GCA_026402145.1 Polypterus bichir lapradei | reverse complement strand
ATATATATATATATATATATATATATATATATATGACAGCAACACTCATCACTCACAACAGTGACAAAACAATTACATTGACAATCATGTTACGTTATTTTCAAAATGTTTCCTTTACTTTTTCATTGCTTCTTTAACACACTACTTCTCCGCTGCGAAGCGCGGGTATTTTGCTAGTTTGATTATAAAAGACTAGCTGTCCCTCGCGGCTCCACCCACATAGTAGTGAAACAGGACAAACTTTGAAGATTAATAAAAAAAAATTTTAAAATGAAGTTCTGGCCAAGCAGAAGGTAGGTATACTCCAACTTTAAACGTTGGCACTGTATCTGATTGTGTTCAGCTCTGACGGGAGAGCATCCCCCGCGTGTGGAGAAAAGCACATGGCCATGATATCTTTGGCAATCAGCAGCTACCCTGTAAAACACACATAGCTCTGATCTCTCTCTCTCAAAAACATCAAACGTTACTACTTAACAATCTGTAGATGATAATGTCTGTTGAACAAAAAGGTATTGCTAGCTAAGTGGAGGCAAGGAACATTCTAATATGTGGCGAGACGTAGACCGACTCGAACGGAGGCTGGCATTTGAGTGAGGAGGGCAACACTCCCCTCCACTTGGCCCGCAGTCTCTCTATTGGATTCGCGCAAAAAAAAAATTGGTATCGCAAGCGAATTGTGAGACTTAGTGCGATGAGAGAGATAAATGCTCAAGCATATTATAGAAAAAGACCTGATGTAAATCTGTTAAGTAGTGAAAGCAGGTAGACATACAGACAGACAGACGTTGGATATATATACTTCCCTAACCTTCCCTAATCTATATCCTTCTATATAAAAGCCGTCGGGATTATCCTTCCGTCCCGTGAGTGCTACGCAGGCGCAGAGTTTCACACACGCCCCGTCCATTTTGCAATGCATGATGGGATTTGTAGTTTCGTTTTTCCAGGTAAAAGATGATTTTCTACTCCAGACTGTGCGATATCTTCTTCTTCTTTCTTACTATATAAAAGTGGTCGGGATTGTCCTTCCGTCCCGTGAGTGGAAAGCATAGCGGTATTCTGCTTATCACAGACTTACTACTTGCAGCTTGCGGTACGAAGCGACATTATGTGAGCAGAGTTCTGGTGCTCCCATCGTTCCCTTGCTTTTGTGCGCGATGCGCTGGAAAAATAGACAAAATTATGTCTCTGGAAATAATTAATGTTGATGGAGTACAAATGCCTCACCGCGTAGTAAATATCAGGGGGGTTCAAAAGGGCGACCTCAATATAGAAAAAAAGTTTAAATTTCATCACAAAAATAACAGAAACTACGAGTATTAAAGTAATACCGCTCAAATGCAATATAACCAAATTAATGAGTTTGTATAAAATATCAAATTGATCTACATATTAAATTGCCTTAAGAAGTGGTCAACTTAAAATTTGGTCGCCTTAAAAGGCAGGTCAGCCTAGTATTTTTATATAGATTGTTGAATCATACGTGCATCCTTTACAAACAGAAGAGAAAGGCAGTAGCCTGTAGCAGTACAATAGGATTTATAAGACCTTTATCATTTCTACTGTGTTATGGGGATTGTATATTAGATAGGAAAAGGTTTAGGTTTTTGTATTTCGTATATATGGCCACGCAATTTGCTATTATTTGTCTTGTTTTACTTAAATAAATTAGATAAACTTTTTTAACATTAATCTGTGCCTAGTCTCAAGGTCCCCCTGTCCCAAACCTCAGTGATTCAGGATGGAACTACACGATGACAGGGACTTCAGAATTACAAAAGATAACCAAACCTGTTAATGCTCTGTCACCAAGTGCTAGAATCCAGAGGTCTGGAACTGCAGGGTTGGAGCTGAGGGTTAGCAGTAACAGTAACAGTTCCTCACCGAGCCATTAGTTCAGACATTTTTTTATTTAGTTTGGATTTGAAATTTTGTAAATGCTCATTAGGATTTTCTAAGTAGCATGACTCTGCTCTTGTATTTATATTCTGATTATTAGATTTTGGACTTGAGCCACCATTTTGACCCCTTTTATAATTGATTTGCATTTTGAATTTTTGATTATTATCTCCAAATATATTAAGGAGCATCATTTTGTTATATGAGGCAAGGGGTTTTCTATGGTTTCCAATTTCCTTTTATGATATACTTTTAACAACTGCTTTCTGGAGTTTTATTCCAAACTAATAATCAATAGCTTTATCTTTTATGTCATCCTGCAGATAGCTAGCCATGATGATCCCCAACAGGAAGTGAAGCGGTGTAATTGAGAATTGCGCAACCCACACTACCACCAATAGCAACAACTAATTTGCGCAGGCTCTTCCTTCCTTCGCTCCATCCATATATAGTATATAAAATGCTAACAGATGTCTGTGTATCACTCAAAACCTCTCAAACCCCTAGGCTTGAGCTTTGATCTTGGTTTCAGTTGACAGCTTATGCCATTATCAACATAACACAACCTGTGAATTGAACATGTGGGCCACTTCTGCCACAAAATTTGGCTCATGTGCTTCTCATGTCAGGCAGCAATGAGGGTGTATGCCTCACGGCAAGCAGTAAGGAATAACAGGAATTTGCACCACTTTGGATTGACTCTTGGTGGGACAGGAAGGTGGCTGAGTCAGTCTTAGTCAGGAACTCACCTCTGACATTGCAACCATAGGTGGCCCTATTGGGAATACACGACCCCTGACAGTATCACTCACGACATTATTGATCACGTAAACCAATCTGCCACATTAAGGGGCTGACTCATTGGAGGGTATACAGTATTTAGATGCACACAAAGACCATAAAATGATTTTCTATTTTATCAATATGCTTAGCAAAGGAATACATAAGATAATAACCACTTGCATGAGGCTTCAATCCTGACCTTGTTTTTTCTTAGTTACTTACCCTTAGCTACTTAGCTACTCTTATGTTTCTTACTTTCTTTAAAGAAAAGCTTTTAAAAGTTTTCCTTGTTCATGTTTATACCTTTCTATTAGTGAATCACGTTAAAAATAAGAAGCCTGGTCTGGCAGATGCTAATTACACAGGCCAACTGGAATGGAAAAGGTCAGTGAGTGATAAGCCCAATTAGAGAAGGGAATAAAACTGAAGTTAAAATGGGGGACAGATTCATTGAGTTATACACTGTAACACTGTTAATTAAGAGATGCACTAGAAAAAGAAATTAATTTAGTGGCAGTACTAAGTAAGTCTTTAATTAAGAAGTCACAAAAAGTAATTACAGTAAAATCTCAAACAAAATCTTAATGACCATTTTTATTTGTTATTTAACATAATTAATAAAAAGCATTAGAAATACAACATGTTGCCAATATAATGGGAAGTGTGTATTCCACAAGACATGCGTATGAAATTGAAACATAACTGAATAAGCCTTGTTTTCCAATCAAGGCTCAATCGGCCCCACAACTGCGAAATGTTTTTCACGTTGACTCAGAATTGGCATAGGTAATCCATGATTATACATGCAGTTGTGAGAACCAATCTTCAACAATATCTATCCGAAGGTAGACAGAAGAGTTCAGAGTTTAAATTTAATTGCTGTAAAATAGAAGAGCATATAATAGAGAAAATATCAGTCGGTAGCTGAACAAAAGAAGTAATAATTGATCTATAACAACATAAATCCCCTCTGTTGCAGAGTTTGTCCTTGTAAGAATGACTGATTGCACAATACAACTGGCCACACACATCAATGTCATTTAAAAGGACTTACCTGTGCAGTGGTGCTATAGAAAGATTTATATTTTACATAGTCAGCCTCTATTGAATTGGTGGTGTCATAAATTGAACACAAGTGCAGTTTTTTAAAATACATTCACCTAGCATCAGTTATCAAACTTTGGATAAATGCATTTCACACAGTTTTCCAGCAACTTTGGGAAAAAAAGGCAAAACCCCACCTTATTTGCTTTTGTGACCATATCTTTATTGATAAAATGAAAAACAAGTACTTTAAAAAAAATCCAACAATAAATTATTTTGGAGCATCTATAAGAACAAACGCACACTCCACCAGTGCATCCCCCATATAAGGAGCCATCTAAGCATAATGGAACACAAAAAAGAGTGGACACATAAACCAGCACACACACCCTATGCATATGAGTTTTCAACAAAGTGAAGAAACACATACAATGAGGAAAGGTGGAGAGGAGAAGTTGCTTCATGGAACAAGCAGCTCTTGACTAACTGGATGAAAAGTCAAAATGGAACAACTAAAACTCCCAAAAAGTTGCACGCAAGGGTCAAATTTTTAAAAATAACAAACTTTCTTAAAAACTAAACTACAACCCCAATTCCAATGAAGTTGGGACGCTGTGTAAAATGTAAATAAAAACAGAATACAATGCTTTGCAAATCCTTTTCAACCTATATTGAATTGAATACACTACGAAGACAAGATATCTAATGTTCAAACTGATAAACTTTATTGTTGTTTTGAATTTGATGCCTGCAACACGTTCCAAAAAAGCTGGGACAGGGGCAGCAAAAGACTGGGAAAGCTGAGGAATGTTCAAAAAACACCTGTTTTGAACATTCCACAGGTGAACAGGTTAATTGGAAACAGGTGTTTGTCATGATTGGGTATAAAATGAGCATCCCCAAAAGGTTCAGTCGTTCACAAGCAAGGATGGGGTGAGGCTCACCACTTTGTGAACAACTGCGTGGGCAAATAGTCCAGCAGTTTAAGAACAACATTTCTCAATGTACAATTGCAAGGAATCTAGGGATTTCATCATCTACTGTCCATAATATCATCAAAAGATTCAGAGAATATGGAGAAATCTCTGCACATAAGCGGCACCCGAATACCAACACTGGATGCCCGTGACCTTCGATCCCTCAGGCGGCACTGCATTAAAAACCGACATCATTCTGTAAAGGATATTACCAAGTGAGCTCCGGAATACTTCAGAAAATCATTGTCAGTTAACACAGTTCGTCGCTACATCTACAAGTGCAAGTTAAAACTCTACCATGCAAAGCAAAAGCCATATATCAACAACACCCAGAAACGCCGCCGGCTTCTCTGGGCCTGAACTCATCTGTGATGGACTGACGCAAAGTGGAAAAGTGTGCTGTGGTCTGACGAGTCCATATTTCAGATTGTTTTTGGAAATCATGGACGTCTTGTCCTCCGGGCCAAAGTGGAAAAGGACCATCCGGATTGTTATCAGCGCAACGTTCAAAAGCCAGCATCTGTGATGGTATGGGGGCGTGTTAATTCCTATGGCATGGGTAACTTGCACATCTGTGAAGGCACCATTAATGCTGAATGGTACATACAGGTTTTGGAGCAACATATGCTGCCATCCAAGCGACGTCTTTTTCAGGGACATCCCTGCTTATTTCAGCAGGACAATGTGAAGCCACATTCTGCATGTGTTACAACAGCGTGGCTTCAAAGTAAAAGAGTGTGGGTACTAGACTGGCCTGCCTGCAGTCCAGACCTGTCTCCCATTGAAAATGTGTGGCGCATTATGAAGTGCAAAATACGACAATGGAGACCCCGGACTGTTAAGCAACTGAAGTTGTACAACAAGCAAGAATGGGAAAGAATTCCACCTACACAGCTTCAAAAATTAGTGTCCTCAGTTCCCAAACACTTATTGGGTGTTGTTAAAAGGAAAGGTGATATAACACAGTGGTAAACATGCCCCTGATCCAGCTTTTTTGGAACGTGTTGCAGGCATCAAATTCAAAATGAGTGAAGATTTGCAAAACAACAGTAAAGTTTATCAGTTTGAACATTAGATATCTTGTCTTTGTAGTGTATTCAATTGAAAATAGGTTGAAAAAGATTTGCAAATCATTGTATTCTGTTTTTATTTACATTTTACACAATGTCCCAACTTCATTGGAATTGGGGTTGTATACATCACGGTATGTACCAGGTCAAAATACTCAACAGAAACATCACTTTCATGTGAGTCATGTTAGGATTAACAGGTGATTGTATACAGTTTTAAAAAGAATTTTTGTCTTTTATTTCTTTAATATTTCTCGATATTATTGTTACTGGCTGTTTTCCATTCCTTCAAGCTGGTTTTGATGACCAGGATTACACAATAACATGTTGCTGGTTATGTGTACACATGTTCTGATGCATGACCTCACTAATGCCACTGTGTAATATGGGTTCAGAGCAAAAAAATCTAAATATTATTTATATAGACAGTCACTTATCTCACCAAAACATCCAATAAAATATAACTAACAAATCAATGACAAACTGCTGGAGAATCAGCCAGGTCACATGCCACAAACATGTTCCATTTATCTTGCTGGGTATTACTTTATACAAACTACATACATCTAACTTTTTTTAATAGTTAGTATCCAGAAAAAGCAGTAGGATGATTAGAAGAACCAGCCAGTTAATTTTTTTTGCAACAATATTTTCAAATACATTAAGCCACTGATGAGGCAGTGACTTCAAGTAACATTTGCTTTAATAATAGTTTCCTTAAAATAACATCTATAACTAACTTATTTTACACAATGTTTAGCAGAATAATGGCTTTTCTGCTAGTAGAAATAAAGCACTAATTGCACTACCTAATAGGACCTCCTTTTCCTAGATGGTTTCCCATTCAAGAACTGGCCAGGCCTGAACATGCTTAGCTTCATGTGGAAGAACTTTTTTGAAGTGCATGTGGTATGGCTGCTGATTACATTGTTGTTTGGGTGGCAGTCAAAAGCAGGTGCCTTGGTGGACCGAACCCCAGCTACTGGAACTGACTGTAGGGACATGGTTTGTGATCACTCTGACAAGGAAGGAAACCCCAGGAGGTGCACAAGGTAGTGAGGTACCGTCTAGGTATAGTCAGGCTCACCTTAACGCACAGAAAGGCTCTGGAATGAAACCCCTGGAGAATGGCTATATTCTATTCCACTCTGGAGTTGTCCAAGGTGAGAGGCGTCAGGTGGGTGTGGCCTTACTTCTGGCCTACTGCAACTTCAGGGTAGAAGGAGGGCTCTGACTCTTGTCTATGCTTATGCATCAACAATTGGGTCAGGGTATTCAGCCTTCTTTGAGACTTGGAAGGAGTGCTGTGGGAACTCTATCATTCTAGTGACGATTTTAATGGGCAGATATATGATAACAATGAAACCAAGAAGTGTGAGATTGAGAGGAATGGCCTACCTGACCTGAACCCGTGTGGTGCTTTGTCACTGGACATCTGTGGTAGTCACAGTTTGTCCATAACAAACACCATGTTCAAGGGTAAGAGTATTCATAAGTGCACTTGGCACCTAAATGGTCTAGGCTGTAATTTAATGATCGATTTCGCAGTTGTGTCATCAGATTGGCAACTGCATGACTTGGACACTTAAGTGAAGAGAGGGCTTGAGCTGACAACTAATAACTTCCTTGGTGTTGAGTTGTGATTAGATGTGAGTTTGAGATACTGGACAGATCAGGTAGACCTAAACATATAGTGAGAGTGTGCTGGGAATGTTTGGCATACACCACCATCTTGGAGATCTTCAATTTGCACCTCATAATGATTTTTCTTGCATTCCAAGGTAATCTGGGGTGTTGTGTGACTTCATTGCTGAGGCAGCTGCGCAAAGCTGCGGACGTAAGGTTATTTGTACCCGTCATAGCAGTAATCCTTGAACCTGGAGATAACCATTAGACTAAGGATGAAAGAGTTCTTTTGAGCTTGGTTAGCTTGTGGGACTCTCTAGAAACAGTTTACAGGTACCAACGAGCCAAGTGGAGCTCTGAAATGGCAGTGAAGGAAGCAAAAACTTGGCTATAGGAGGAATTTGATGAGGCCAGGGAAAATTACTTTTGATCAGGATTAAAGGGATTCTGGCGAACTGTCAGGCGACACATTTGGGAAAAACAGTGCTTTGCCCATGTGGTATTTAGCAGGAATAGAGTGCTGCTGACGTTGCCTGGTATATAGTCAGGTGGTGGAAGGAGCACTCTGAGAAAATCCTAAATCCCTCCGACATGCCTTCCTTTAAAGAAGCAGAGTCAGGGGATTCGGAGAAGAACTTGCCCATCACTGGAGATGTAGTCACTGAGGTAGTTAAAAAACTTCTTGGCAGTTAAGGGGGTAGAAAACATTTGCACTGAGTTCTTAAAGGCTTTGGATATTGTTGGACTGTCTTGGCTAACATACTTCTTCAACATTGCGTGGTGGTCAGGGACAGTGCCTTTGGATTGGCAAACTGGGGTTGTGGTTCCCATATTTAAGAAAGAGGACTGGTGGGTGTGTTACAAATTTAGCCTTCCTCAGCCTCCCTGGGAAGGTTTATTTCAGGGCTCTGGAAAGGAGGATCCAACTGTTGGTTGAGCCTCGGATTCAGATTACGGGCATGCTGCTGTGGGCTATCCTATTCCTGTTCAACCAGAGTGAAATTTTGGTTCCTGGTGTGTGTGGGACTACACTAGGGCTGCACTTTGGCACTGATTATGTGCGTAATTTTTATAGACAGAATTTCTAGGCATAGTCACGGAGTGGAGGGTGTCCAGTTCAGAGGCCCCAGGATTGCATCATTACTTTTTGCGGATGATGTGGTCCTGCTGTCTTCATTGGACTGCCACCTTAGATATGCACTGGGGCAGTTTGCAGACAAATTTGAAGCGGCTGGGATGAGGATCGACACCTTCAAGTCTGAGATTGTGACTCTCAGCCAAGAGAAGGGTAGAGTGCCAGTTGGGTATGAGGTGCTATCTCAAGTGGAGGAGTTTAAGTATCTCGGGATCTTGTTCATGAGTTGGAGAAGAAGGCAATGGCAGATCGACACATTGGAGTAGTGTCCAAAGTCATACATTCATCCACAGTCTTGATTTACTGGTTGACCTATGTTCCTATTCTCACCTATGGCCACATGTTGTGGTTAGTGACAGAAAAAAAAAACTAGATTGCATATACAAGTAGCAGAAATTATTCACAGGGTGTCAGACATAGAGACAGGGTGAGTAGCACAGATATTCCGCTTCCAAAGTTGAAGTGGTTTGGGCATCAGACTTCCCTCTCTGGGGAAGTATTACAGGCATGTCCAACAGGGTGGAGAACTCGGAGCAGACCCAGTTAGGAGATGGCCTGAGAATGCCTTGGTACCCACCAGGAGTTGGTGGATGTGGTGGAGAAAAGGGATATATGTGTAGCTTTGCTTAGACTGCTGTCTGCTCGACCTGGACCCAGATAAGAAAATTAATGGATGGGTGAATTTACACCCAAAATGATTTGATAGAGACAGATGAGCAGGCAAACTAAAAAATATTTTTCACACTACAACATTGGTTTTGAATCTAGCAGTGAGTACAAAATGTAGCCTGTAATATTAGACATTATGTCTATTATCCACTTTTAACTATAGTACAATTAATCTTTTTGATTTTTAGTGGCCTGATTGTTTTCAATAGTTTTTATGATTAATAGAAGTATGTATTTTTGGAAAGCCCATCTTTTCCATTTTTATATTTTTGTGTATGCAATTAATTAAAAATAATATTAAGTTTCAGTTGACATTATTTTAGCTGAATATGGTGCATACAAAGCACTGTTATCTTGATTAAAATAGAAACCATCACTCAGTTGTGTCATGACCCAATAATAAGAGTCTTTTGTATGATACAATATCATGTAGACAGCAGAAATGAATGCAAGCCAAAATAATTGTATATTTGACAGTGTTCACTTATCTTCACATAGTCAAATAATCACAGAGCTCGCTGACCTCAAGGCAATAAAGAAAGGCTTTTCACTATGCACATGCCCAAATATTAAATATAGGTTTCTTACAAAAACAAGTACAACTCTAAATACATATTATATTTGAACAGTTTACCAAGTGCTGTTCTGGTATTTAGGAAAAGGTTACAATAAATGTAAATAAATGCTATAATAAATGCTTAGTAAATTCCATGCAGTCTCAAACCAATTTTAAAGTATTTTCATATATGTAGTTTTAGCAGAAGTAATGGAAGCTGTTTGAAGCCTTTCTTTACCTTCAAAGGCTTCAGTAAAGAAAATGTACTATCAAAGAAAATATAATAACTCTTACTGTACTGTTCTTATCTTAAACATAAGACCACCCCTCGCCCACAGATGCAATTAGCATTCAAGTTTATTGAAGGACTTTTCTATTGCTCAGCATATGCAGTTATGTGAATGTCACATTATTTTCTCATTGACAAAATTACTGTCTTGCATGGATTTAAAATCAGCTTTGCACCACTTTATACTTTAGCGATACATAACCAACTCAAAGGTTCTAAATGTAATCATAAAACTATTATGAAAAGAGGCCCAGCCAGAGTAGAGAACTGCAGATGTGGACACATGATTCAGGGCAGGAGACAAGTGAAACCAGCACTACTAAACAATGGTTATACAAAAGAAAGTCAGTGGGAAACTGTTTGTGGTTGTCCAGTACATACATGCCCCCTGTTGCCTAAAAAACTATGCTTGACCCTTGAGGGGGTATAAGTGGGCCAAAAAAGGATGTTGTAGGAAGAGGCCCTGAGGAGTTCCTTAAGATATCCTGACTCCAGAACTGCCTCACCTGGAAGTAGTTTATGACCAGAACCTAAAAGACATTTTTGGCCATTATGCCACTGAGTGCTGGGATTGATGAGTGCTCAGATGTTACTGAGAAGAGTATAGCAAGTTGAAGGAGTGTAGTTTGGTAAAAACATTGTGCATATTTTGTCTACTTGTGCCACTTAATGTGTTCCTTCAATATTTCCTTTCTTGTGTTTTTAATTTCATTAATAAAATCATTTTTTTTTGTTCACTTTTTGCCCGGACCTGCATTATTCTGGATTTGGAAATCTACTTAGGAGTACCCCCTTCTTGCTAATATTATTCTTTCCTAGGATGAACCTTAAATGGATTTACTTAAAAACATTATTTTTAAAGTTTCAAGCAGCTTTATTTAGTAGTTAGACAGTTTGGCCTAGATTCTTTAGTACGGTGATTCCGAGTTGCAGTGTTACCATAAACAGAGTAACTAAGTACACAGAGTTTCAACTACAGAAATATTAAACCAGATCTATATTGTTACACTTGCAATTTCTATATTTTCAGATTGACATATTCACTAAATAACTAACTGTGTATAAAGTCTTAAAGAAGATCCTGGTATACTAGTTAGGTACTCGTTTTTGTCATTAGCATCAACCATCACCCACTCTCTGGATGCCTTGTCTGTTGTCTCAGTGTATGCTCTAACCACTGTGAGTTATGTCTCGGTGAGGGAGACATTATGTTCACAACTTCACTTGGTGGTTGATGGGTGCCTGTGAGATGACACTCCTCTTGTCATGAGTGACTTCAATGTGACCACTGACACTGACAGGGCTGGCTATGAGGATTATGTCTGTCCTCATGGGTCTGGCGACTGTGGTGAAAGTGGCTCCGTGCTCCCTGACTCTGCAAAAGCTCAGGGGCTGTGGATTGCTGGATCTTAGTTCCTGCATCCTGAGCCGCATCGTTGGACTTGGTACTCCAATATCCACATCCTCATGGGTAAACACTAGAGGCTCCAACAGAACTGCAGGGTCCGCAGAAGTGTCCAGTTTGTGAATTCCACAAACTTGTTGTTGCTACTCTGAAGATCTAGCTTAGGTCCATTAGGCTACCACCTACAAGGAGAATGGGACTGGACTTGACCAGACTCCAAGATCAAGCAGTTTATGTGAGGAACCTGCAGACTTAGGTGTGATTGCTGATCCTAATGTGATGTGGGAGACATCCTAATGTTACAGTATGTGAGTCATATTCAGGGCAAGTGATGGAACGGTTCTTTCAGATGATGCTGCAGTTGTGACCTGCTGGGATTTCAAATTTGAGCAACTGTTTAAAGCTGATCCTCCTGCTAGGAATTCTGACATCTCTGGGTCCATGGTTCTTGAGGTTGATCCTCCAATTAGCTGTGAAACACCCAATCTCACTATGATTGCATAGATGATGGTAGTGAAGGCTGCAGGAATCTGTGGTATCCAGGGTGAACGTCTCCAGAATAGTGGTAAGGCTGTCCTTCTGGTACTGCAAGCAATCTTTTCTTCCATTTAGGAGATGGCATTATCCCAACTGACTGGAAAATTGGACCTGTCGTCCCAATCTGGAAAGGGAAGGGTGATCGCCTGGATTGCGGCAACAACGGGGGATAAGACTACTCTCTTTGCTGGGTAAGGTCTTAGCTTTGGTCATCCTTAGTAGGATCTGTGATCACTTACTCACCTACCTGCGACCATAACAGTCTGTTTTTATGCCTAAGAAGTCTACTTTCACCTGCATCATGGCACTAAGGGTTCTCATCGAGCACAAACGCAAATATCAGCAGAGCTTCTTTGCAGCCTTCTGCAAATTTTGTAAAGCATTCAGCTCATTTGATTGAGCAGGCCTGTGAGACATCCTGAGACTTCGCGGGACCCCACTGAAGTTGCTGAATGTAATGGCCCTTATACTGGTACCTTGAGTGCTGTGCAGAGTGGAAGCAGAACCTCTGTATTTATCCCAGTTGATTCTGGGGTTCATCAGGGATGTGTTCTTGCTCCTACTCAATGCTTGCATGGACTGGGTGTTGGGCAGGATTGTTGGGTCCAGCGGCTGTGGGGCATCAGTTGGTGAAGAAAGACTCCCTGATCTTGAATTTGCTGACGATGCTGTCATCTCCTTTGGTACTGTGTCTCTTTGGAGAATTTTGGGTACCGCTGGTTTGACTTTGTGTCAAACGAGTGGTTGCTCACAGAATTACAAATGAGGCACATAACCTACATTATGAGAGAGTGTCAGTTACAACACTACAGCCTTGTGGTGTAATTCTCAAGGGTGAGGGTGCTGAGGACCCATGTGGCTAGACCAGGCCAAGGGGATGCCCACATAACACTTGGATTCAGCATTTAGATTGTTAGTTCCAGAGGGTGGGACTGGACTGCCGGTCTGCCTGGGGCTTGACAACCAGGATCACAAGCTGTTTCAATGTGTGGTGGGTGCGACAACACACTGTACCAGTGCAAGGATCCCAACCTGACCAGACCTGACCTGTCATTAGCAACAGCAAGATTATGCTAAACTGTGCTTAGATTACCTGTATGGCTTCTCTATTAGAAATGAAAAAAAAAAGTATTTTTTTGTAAAAGAGAAACAAAGCTCTCTGAAAGTGTCATGTTTTAGAAGACAGCAGGTCTCTTTCCCTTCTTGCACCATGAGCACGTAAGCCAAGTCAGCCTGGCTCACTTTGAAGCTGGTTCTCATCACTGATAGAAGGGCACGCTAACATTTTACAGTTTCTCAAAGCTCATTGAAAGTATACACAAAAAATAAAAACAATTTGAAGAAAATGTTATAGGACATCATTATCATTCAGCACCCTCATTCCATGCCCATTTGAAGATTAGTTCCCTTGAGCCTGACGCTCGTAAACAGTCTAACTATTCATAACACTCCAGAATCCCATTTCATGTTCCAACTCTCCCAGCATACACTAAATTGCTGTTAAGCTTGAGGAGACTAATGCTATATAAGCCTATCACTTGAGCTCTGTCAGATGAAAGTATAAAGTATCCCCTATAAAGCCACCCATTCGTTACTCAGCCTGATATGTCTGTTAGGTGGGAGATTAATAAAGAACTGAAAAGAACAGATCACTTTTAAATTAGTAAGCCTTCCAATTCCTTTTGGGCTATAATTTACATTGAAAAAGTGTAATGTCACTAGTGAGAGCTGTGAGAGTGGGGTCTTTTTGGTTGTACTGCAAATAAACATATACTATAAAAAGTTGTGTCTTTATATTCTTGTCAATAGTACTAGGGTGTTGTACCGTGTTAGCCATTATGAATGTAGTGAAAAGTCAAGCGAAATGACACCTTTTATTGGCTAACTAAAAAGATTACAATATGCAAGCTTTTGAGGCAACTCAGGCCCCTTCTTCAGGCAAGATGTAATAATTTACATTATTGACATGGGTTGTATTTAGGAAAGAAAATTCACTATATTCTGGCTGTATGAAGTTTTCCTGATTTGAAGACCACAAACTGTACCTATCATAGCATGAGAAGAATAAATCAAAGAAAGGAAAGAGACAGAGTTATATGGAAAGAAATTTAAATTAGAAGCAACCATTGCAACTGTAATATCAAAAAAACAAAATGTTCTATTTCTTTTGTATTTGTGGATTACAGATGTAAAAATCTTTTTTTTTTCACTTTTGCAGGTTTTTATCTGCCCAGAATATACAGATACATGCAAAAAGCAGGCTAAAAGGTTTGGAACCCCTGACTAAAACATTTCACAAGAAGCTTTAAGTAGTTTTTACACTGTGACAGCTAAGTTTTATATAATTTTAAATAAAATTCTATCTAGCTAAAATAACATTAAAGTCTCAACAAAAACGTACATTCTTGTCAATGTGAAAATCAGTTATTTGCTATGTAATGTAAATGGAAGATGGATGATATTGTGAAACAGTGCAGCTGTCAGCTGTGATTTTTGCTTCAGAAAAACCGTAGGCGGAGACAGCTCTGCATCCCTTTCAGCCAACTCGGAGTCAACAACTCCTTTTTAGATTGATAAACAGAAATATAGTACATTATTTGTCCCAAGAGGGAAATTTTGCATTTTACAGAAATATTATAACAAGTAAACAACAACCACCCCAATCAAATACACACAAAGAATTTCAAAAATTGTGAGGAATTTGAAGATGTGTTGTCATAGGTATGAAGAAGACCCAGTGGCATTTCTTGATTCACGTCTAATAAATAATTTATTGACCAAAAGTATTTAGTGGTGCAGCATTTTTCAACCTGGCACTCAATTTTCTCTTCATTCTGTCCTCCGCTACTGCCTCCAGTGGGTAGAGAATGCATAGGATAACTCTGCAGACACTCTGTTGACACTCTTATTTATATTAATCCTGTTGGGTGAATTAACATAAAACAATGAGATGTAGCACTGTATAAACTACTGATCAGTATATACAATACAATATATTAGAAACATTATATTATTATTATACATTACATCAGAAATATGGCCAATGTGTAAACCAAAACAGCATTTTCAGAATAGTGAGAAAAACACAAAACAACCCAGAAACTAAGGCAACTGTTTTATTCTTCATTCTCACTGATTGCCAAAATTATATTAGAGGGGCAGGTTTCAACAATTTAAGTGGTGGAATCATCACAAATAAAATTAGGTTCATCATGAAGAAATTTTTCAGACCTAAAGATAACTTTAAAGGAGAACAAGAACACCTTCTCAGAGCAAGCAAGGGTCAAACCCAAGAACACAAAAAATAAAGCGGGGCCTCTCAATCTGGGAAACATGAATCTTTAACAGAAACAAGATGGCCAGAGCAAGATTAATCATGGTGTTTAGTTTTTTGACTCTTAATTTAACTACTATAATGTAATATTTGTATTATTACAAACACAATTGCCTCTGCGTTGATGCTTTCTCAGGATAACCACATCCTCCCACCAATCCAGAACTAAAAACAAAGCAGATTAGAAAATAGAAGGATGGAAATTCTTGAAAAATCAAGCTGCTATAATATAACAATTGGTTATTGTTTATTTTATGTATCACTTTCCAAACTATAGACCTAAAAACTACAGTTATTTATTTTTGTTATGTTAATTTGTAAGAGATCCTTATAATCCTGAAATGTGCATAGAAAATGGGTGAATGGATAGACACATGGACAAATGGATAAAGAGTTGGATAAAATTAAAACTATTAATTATGTGCCCAAAAAAGGTTTTGATTAAGGGATATTTCAGCTACTCTGTTTTGAAAGCCTCTCAAATTCATGAAATTACAAAATGCATATGTTTTAGGAAAGTAATCATCTTCTATAAACTCAGAGTAATTAAAATTTAATAGGAAAAGACATTCATGCGAAAGACTTTGTGGGATAATTCAGAGAAGTGAAGCAATTTAATACTCTAACCTTGAGGATAATTAAAAATCCCTTACTAGACTGATAAAGAGTTACATAGTCATCAGGCCCCACTTATACATGATGAAATAGCAGCTAGAGCTCTTTAAATACAAGCCAAAGAGATAAATACTAGCAAAACAAATCTGAAAACAAACACATCAGGTCCAAACCCACCTCTCAACACTTCTAGAATGAAGTATGGATCTATGCTGATCTGTTTGTGGCCAATCTGTCTTCCTAATATCCTAGTTGCTTTACTTTATGCCGGAGCTTGTTTTAGCTAACAGCTCAGAAGCATTCACTCAGGATCTCAGGTTGTACTGGGTTAGATGTCTTCTTTTAAAAGTACGTGTAGGCGGACAGAATCTTTTTTGAAAGAGTTTTTCTGCTTCCACTTGGGTTGGATAGGCTTGATCTCCTCAGTGATCCTGACTTGGGATGAAACAGACACAGTAATTGTATGGGCAAATGGAAGGCAATAACGTACACAATCTGTTTTCAGCAACGTATGCACACCATCTCCCATCTTAGGACGTAAAGTAACTTTCATCCCTGAAGTAATTTGCACTGGATGTTAATATTTTACAAACTGCAGTAGTAAAAGAAATTTTAACATTACTGATTAATGAAACTTTGTTTACATTGAAACATTTGAGAATAACTTTCTAATAATGACTTTCCCACGGATAAATCCATAAACCATAGACTGATTAACAATTCCTTCAAAACTTTCATATTTCACATTTTTTAATTTATAATAATACATGTTCTGTGAAGTATGAAAATCATTAATATAAATATCTTTAAGTGATTTAAAAGTCACATTTTAATATATGACATTTATTATTTTATTCCCGGGGAATGACATTTTTATAATTACAATAAGCTTCTGAAAGCCATGTGTTCTGCTGAGATATCACAACTTCTCTTGTAGTTGTCATTGCAAATCACCTGAAGGAGAACGTTATGAAGAATTGTAATGATTCATCAATTAAACATTAATGGGATCTTTTACTTACATTAGTTGTATAGATGTCATATGAAATAATTTTTAAACAATATTTAGGCAGTAAATATGTTGCCTTTAGATAGTGGAAAAACATCTTGGATCTGACTAACAATGCAGAAAATAAATTTGAATTCAAGTTAATTGTAGTAAATTTTTGTAGGAGTAAGAGCTTAAAGGACGAGATTACCTGTGTATTACCATGAAGAATTAAAAAAAAAATCTAATTATTCCCTTTTTTAAAACAAACATAAGTTGAAATACATGTTACATGTTCTAGCAATTTAGTATAACCAATTAGCTTAACGTCACTGCAGTCGAGTGTGGGTGGAATCTGAATTTTCCTATAGGAGCTTAATAAAATATAGGATGAACATACAGTGTCACACAGTGCAAAATATTAAACTATTCTATTACTGTATTATAGTTTGTTACACACATTGGCTTTTCTAGTCTCTTATGGGGAGTGATTATTTCATATGTGCACAGGGCAATGAAGTGGATGTTGCACAGTCACTGATACTCTTAGATGCAAAGAAAACAACACTAAAGATGATGAGTGACGTCACTTGAGCCCAGTTCTGACTCCTTCTCTTCCAGCATTACCCTTTAAAGAACATGAGAAACAGGAAGTTAAGGACATTTGAACAATCATCATAATTCAAAATACACCAGGGCTGTCAACCAAGCATTTTTGCATTCTTTTAGACTTTTCTTAAAAGTTACTTATCCCACCAAGGACTCAAATCCACATGAGGTGTTCTTGTTTTTCTCTTACACATCTCATGTAAGGATAAATATTAGTTTATAATTGCAAGAGTTTTAAACTGATAGCTGTCTCAGTAAACACATTCATTCTTCTATCCAGCCATCACCAAACCTACCTAAATCATGGGGACCACAGCTTTTTGTGACAGCATCAGATGTAAGGCAGTAAATGATCCTGGACACACCACACTCACACCTGAAGAACAAATTAAAATTCAGCAGTTTAGTTAATGTCTATGTCACTGGGATGTGTGACAGAAAGACAGAAGACTGTGAGAAAATTAAATGAGGACACAGGGAGAACATTGCCAGCTCTGGAGCAGAAAGGCTACAGGATTATCCACTGCACCTCCGTGCTCTTCCCTGGAAAGATGTATTCTTATAGGATTTTATTACGGTTAAATATGCTGAAAATTCATTGTACTGAAGTTTATTCCTACATAGAAGTTTTTTAATGCTGAGTATATCAAGCACATGTACTTTTTAACATGTTGGAAAAGTCTCATGACCTGACAGAAAGTGTCACAGCTATGGGTGGAAGCCTCTACCACTATAGGAAGTTCATATGAACATAAGACAAAACAAGTTTAAATGAAAGGGGAAAAAAAATAGAAAGTGTCTTTGTGCACTTTTTGTTTTTAGTTGATCATTAAGATTATTTAATTTGGTGAGTGGGCATGTGAAACACATATGACCCTATATATTAAAAATAACTTAGATATTGATTGCCAACATTAAGCACATTTTTAGAAGCAGTCAGAAAAACTATCTTTTACTGCTATCATCACTACTTGTCAACTTAAGGCATTTACCTTTGAAGACAGAAAGAGGTAATATATTAATATAGAAATTATTTTGCCTTTTTTTGTTAGATGCCAACATTTTCAAAAGTATTATCCTACTTGCTCTGAAAACAGAAAATCATACCAGTGTCTCAATATTCCTTTAATTATAAAAATCTAATTTTCTTTTTTAAACAAATGTTAACAACTAGATTACTTGTATTAGCTTTGGAATGTTGTAGTTATACAACCTACACTCTTGCCATTTAAAGTACTGTAACTGTATAAAATAATGCAGAGATTGCAAGGTACCATAATTCAAATAGTGTCTCAGTGTCTGGGTATTATTTATTTCCAAATTTTAATGTAAATTTTTACTTTCTCAAGGTATGTACTGTAGGGCACCAAGGTGGTACAGTGATCATCTCTGCTGCCTCAAGCATCCAGGATTCATTTTTTGGAATTGGTGGTTGTGCAGATTTTCTATGCTTCCTACTGCCTATTTGAGGGTTCCTCCTACATTCCAAATTAAGTGCATGTTAGATTAACTGGAGATTCTAATTTGGCCCCATGTAAAAGTGCGCAAAAGTCAGGCTGGCAATGGCTTGGCACTCTATCCACAATTACTTTTTGCCAAGCACCTGATGCTGCCAGCAACCCAAAAAACAATCAAGTGGGCGTGAAATTATATGATGAAACAAGAAAAAAAAAAAGTAGATGCCCAGAATCACAGTGAAAATCTGGTACAATTAACATCATTTTACCAAATCCATTTAATCAAATTAAATTAGATTCCATAACATAGTCTCCTCAAAAAACAATTAATTTATAAATATATAAAAATACAATTCTACAATTTTAACAATTAAGTGTATGTTGTGCATTAATTAATCTGTCTGTTTTTAAACAAACTGACTAACAAATAACAACACCTTAATCTAATATTTCTGCAGCCGGAGCACTGGCAGATTAAGTGACTGACTGAAACAGTCAGTGGCACTGATTGCACCTGCAACCTTGTGCTTTACAGTCCAATGCTTTTGCCAAAAGGCCACACTGCTACATGAAATTAACATAATAACACTTTGCAGAAACAATAAATTAAATAAAATCCTGTGGCCTTCTGCATGTTTTCAGATAGTAAATATTTGTCACTATTAACCCATTCTGGTAATGTTTCTGTGAAAGTGGCATCTAGCTAAGGTAATAGTATATTCATTAGCAATATTAATTGATAACTAGGATAATTAATGAGTTGTATGTAGTTAATAAATTTATCGTTGAATAAAGAAATTGTTAATTATGTTGAACAAATATGAAAGATGAATATTCTTGCTAAATTGTAACAGAAATACTTAAATTTACCAATGTAATGTGTAAAGAGTATTTTTACAGTATATCCATCTTAAACCACTTTGTTAATACAATGATTTGTAATCTTTTAGTATTGCATATATAAAATCTGCTGTCTGTGTTTTTTTCAGATTTTTTCACTTAATTAATGTCTGGTTCTGTTGAAGTTTAGTTACTCAAAGTTTACCTTTTTCTTAATGTGCTTTTATACTCTGTACTAAGAAGGGGATTGAGGTGTATGATGAATGATGAATGTGAATGGGAGCTGTATGGGGAGCTCTAGGAGCTGGGGGATGTTTGGTATAACATCTTATTTCCCTAATCCAATTGCCTAATTAAGTAATTTGACCCAAAAAAGAGATAAAAAGAATGTCATCTTATAATGATAACCAAGTCTGTTTTGGACTTGGAAAACAACCATGAATTTCATATGAGGAAAGCGATAGTTTAATTAGCTCATCCATCCCTGTGGGTTCTTGGGTGCAACCTGCCCATATAAAAATGATAATTGCTTCATCAAGTTTAGAATGAATTCAGAGACTTTCAGGTATAATGGAAATAAAAAAATAATCCCAACAATAAAATATTTGTGGTCACTCAGTTATCCCATTTTGTGGTAATGTTTGACTTGGATGAACTGTTGCTTTTGTAAACTCTTCCAATATTCAAAGTGAAATAATTTGAAAGAAAGATAAAAAGTTGGCTGCTAATTAACTACAAAGTGTATAATTACATGTCATCTAGAACACAGATGAAACAAACAATGACTTGCTCTAATTAGATCTCATTCTTGAAGACTAACCTTTAGAGACCCTCTATAAATATAATTTGACTGCGCTACTTTGCAAACTTTTATGGCTGGCATTTATGTTTGGTAAACATTAAAAAAAACTTTAAAAATATGCCTACATATTGTACATTAAAAAGTAACAATCATGAAAACTGACTTGCAAAATTGAAAATTCTCCTTTTATCAAAAAAAAAATAAAATAAAAGGAATGGTTCAGTGCGATTCAGTTTTGGTCAAATATTCACTGCTCAGTTTAGTCAAGCCACCATGTTGGCACATAATCAAAGCTGCCAATGTATTCTGAAAAAATCCTACAATATTTGTTAGGTCAACCATTCACAATATATTCTTCTAAAAACTCCAGTACCTGTAGGCCTACTGTTCTGATTAAACAGAAACGAAATTTTTTGCTTTGTACCCTCCCCCATGTCTATGGGGGAGGAGCACTCCAGTTTTCGACAGATCTCGATGTTTCCCTGATACTGAAAACATTGATATCTCAATGATGGGTGTGTGTCTGTCTGTGTGTGTGTCTGTGTGTCACAGTTTCATGTGGGTGGTCTAGAGCTAAAACAACTGGATGGAAAAACACCAAACTTGAAACTTAAGCCTGTTATGAGATGATGATGTGCTGGATTAGTTTTTGAGCCAAATCGTGCAAGAGAAAGAGGCACTCTAGAGTAACCCTCAAATACCCTAATTCTGTAATTAATTATGAATTCTTCTCATCAATTGTTATTGTAATGACCTATTTTATGATCAGAAAGATCAGCATCAGAGCAGTAAATAATTACTGAAATGTTATAGGTTGCAAAGCCTACTTATGCTTACATCTGAATTTTTTCATTCAACATCAATTGATCCAAATAACTTGAACAATGCCTAAATGTGACAATTTTGTGTTAATCACCTTGAGGCATCAGTAACAACCAGTAAACACTTTAAGTAGGTGTTGTACATGTTCACATCATGATGAGCGACATTTGTCCATTGCTTTTTGTAAAATTGTTTTGGAAGAATTAGGTTAGTTGAGGAACACCGATGGAAAGAAATTCTGCTTTTACTATCTATTATCATTGATTGCTTCATTTGAAGCAATGATTGAAGTTCTTGGACAGTGCACTCTGAATAAGTTTTAGTTTTGTGGCACAAGGAAATCAATCTTTACAGTATTTCTCTTATTTGGAGATAGATAGATCAACAATATTAATTAAATAAAAATGCAGTGCAAGTTAAAAAATGCAAGGTGGAGAGTGCAAGGCAGGTATAACAGTCAATAACATTGTATAATAGTGTTAACGTTTACCCCCCCGGGTGGAACTGAGGAGTCGCATAGTGTTGGGGGGGGGGAACGTTTCCCTCAGTGTCAGTGGAGCAGGACAGTAACAGCAGTCTGTCACTGAAGCTGCTCTCCTGTCTGGAGATGATCCTGTTCAGTGGATGCAGTGGATTCTCCATGATTGACAGGAGCCTGCTCAACGCCCATCGCCCTTCCACAGATGTCAAACTGTCCAGCTCCATGCCTACAATAGAGGCTGCCTTCCTCACCAGTTTGTCCAGGCGTGAGGCGTCCCTCTTCTTTATGCTGCCTCCCCAGCAAACCGCATAGAAGAGGGCGTTCGCCATAACCGTCTGATAGAACATCTGCTGCATTTTATTGCAGATGTTGAAGGACACCATCCTTCTAAGGATGTATAGTCGGCTCTGTCCTTTCTTGCACAGAGCATCAATATTGCCAGTCCAGTCCAATTTATCATCCAGCTGCACTCCCAGGTATTTATAGGTCTGCACTCTCTGCACACAGTCACCTCTGATGATCACGGGGTCAATGAGGGGCCTGGGCCTCCTAAATTCAAGAAATGTCAATCTCGTCTTATTTGAATTTATCATTTTCTGGAACCTGCTGCTGATTGTTAAGAAAAATAATTCTTAACTTTTTTTTTTGGCTGAAACACCTTCCAAGCTTCCCTTCTTACATTGGTAGGAGTGCCTAAAAATGTATAAAACAGATGGTTGTTGCCAGAAAATGACACATTATTCATATGCAACCAGAGTAAATTCTGCAACAGTCAAAAATTCTAAACCTGAATCTGCAGATGTAATCTACAAGTGTAATTTGTTAATAGAGTGTCATCTTCAATGAATGACAATATAACCACTATGTATACAATGTTTGGAAGTGTAAGTATTTTGGATAGAAATCTCAAAAACAATGAGTTTATGTGATTGCATGGTAATAGTCTACATGTTAACTTGACTTGAAAAATCATTTTGATACTCACTATTTGGTATTTAAAGGTCAATTTATGCTTTGGAATTCATGCATATTAATGGATATAAAAATCCAATTTACACCTGCCACACTTGCTATTTATTTACAAAATGTTTAACATACCATCAAAATCTTGGCTAAACATTAGCTGATGTAAGCGAAATACACTGCTATGGTAACATTATGCAGTAAGAAAGCATGAATTTATTGTTAAACTATATTTTAAAACCAGCGGTAGGAACAATGATATTTTGTGACCACATTAATAATGTATGTGGATGAAATATAAAACTGGAATTTATTTTTAAATAGTTGCTAAAGAATAATGATATGAAATTATCTACACTTGAATTTGTAAACATTTATATATAACTTAATACTTGTACCTTCCCTAAAATAGTATTGCATATTGAGCTCAACGAGGAAAAATGATTTACAGCAAAAATATAATATGTTGAAACCTTGTATAAAGAATTTTATTTTAATCATTTTAGAGCTGTTGGGTTTATCTAGAAGAGCAGATGAAAATGGATCTATAGAAAACTGCACAGTAATAAGCCTACAATATATTCTGCTTGACAGAGATACAGTATGCTATTCTCTCTCTCTAGGGATTACATTTTTTGAAAAATATTTAACATCAGTGATTTGAACTTTAAGGCTTTTGTACAAGCTCAGCACTAAGTAAATGTAATGAAGAACATGAGTCTAGCTTAGTGTAGTAACTAACAAGGAGATATTCTCGAGGGGAAAGAAAAAGAGCATACTGCAGTTCTCTTCTGGTAATAGTCATCAGAAATGGCTTATGCTGGGAAATGGAAGACAAAAACTGTGTAGAGAGTGATAATCATAAGTCCAGCTTGGATGAAACAAAAGCAAATCATGCCATCTAAATTTTAAAAATTATTGACGGCAAATTTTTTTACTTTAGACTGAAGAGAAAACAGCAAGCCTGATGTAAGCAGAAGCACTGTAGTGTATTTGCATTAAACTTAGAAAACAATGTCTATAAAATTCTACAACATGCTTATTTCTGTTCCAAGTTATTAGTGGCTGTAGCATTTTCTTGTCAGAGTTTTATAATTTGCACACATATTTAAAAAAAAAAATCTGCTTATAACAAATCAGAAATACCTTGTAAGCATACTGCAAATAAAACGCTTTAGGCTTTGCTGTGCTGAAAATGTGATGTTGCGTGACACAATCTTGTATCCTTTTTTTTTATCAGATTAGTACTTATAGACTGTATTTGGATTATTTGTGCCAGGAGTGAAACTTTTGTTAAAATGTGTGTCCAAGGTAATTATTTTTCTGAATAATTTCTCACAATATACTGATTTTGAGGATTGCTAATCAACTTTTGTCTTCTGTCATTTACCTTGTAAACCCATCAAAATATGCATAGCCATTAGAACACATCAAAAAATCTTCACAGTTTCTTCACATTATTCACAACCATATAACCATAACTTATCTGTCATCAGTTGCACACAGAAACTTTAAAAATGGGGCATGTTAATAAAATCACAATTATTAATACTTAGTTGAATCTGGAAAATCAGCTTTAATATTTGTCAGCTAATTGGTTTTATAAATACTTGGAAGTCCGTACGTTTTCCCCAAAAATAATATGTAGTATTTTCTAGAAAATGATGATTAGATCACTTTCTTCACTTTTGATGTGCTCAGTTGTCTCTAAAATGTGTTCTTCAGGAGGTACAAAATGTGTTGCTAAATTAAATTGGAATAAAGAGGGGTTAAGGTTGAGTCTGCGTGGCATTGCTTTATCCACTTGACTGCAGTCAGTATGACTATCTAGCTAGCTCCTAACAATCACTGAAATACAACAAAACCAAAATGAACATACAACAATAGGCACGAACAGGCAAAAAATAAAGTACATTATTCAAAACGTCAGTTCATAATTAGCTGTAAAAGCTAAGCAAAAAGACTTAAAATTATAGACAAATCTTTTTTGTAAGAGAATTTGCAAAATACGAAAGCTTCTTTTATGAAGAAATATAAGGCAAATATCAATGTCACACACCATCACATATACTAGGCCATGCAGTTTTCAATCTCCATGACATCATAATGTCAATATCACTCAGGATCCTCCTGTATGGCAGACTACCAGCCAGATAAAACAAAATGAGCAATGCAAACAAACAATAAAAGTCACTCGAAAAATAAACTTATCTTGCTTACATAACTGTTTTTGTTAATGCAAATTTTATTCTACATTCATACTCTAGTTTTCAGCATTCCAGTTTAAAACTGTGGCCATTGTAAAAAGCATTTCCATTTTAGCATTTTTCTTGAGACTTCATCTAAAGTTAAATTCTAGTTTCATATGTTGATGTTTTACATACTGAAACATTGATAGTCTCAAAATATAAATATATATTTGGCAAAATTTACTAGTTAGGTTTCACATTGCTCTGATTCTTACTGGCTCAGCATTACAAGCAGAAACTTACTTAACACTCCTGTAGTTGCCCCCAGAAACTCTCAATATGGATAGAAATATTGAATATATGTCATAAAAATAAACAAATGTAAGTCTTTTAATTTTAAGCTATTGTAGAATCAGTATGCTGCAAACAAATACCTTTTGTCCAACTCCTGAAGCAAATACAGCTGATTGAATTTGAAGCTTGAACCTTTGTTGCATTCTCTGAGCTCTGCACCTTTGATCTGATGGCATAGTACACTTATGACTTGGCAAACTGAAAGAAGAAAAATGCATAATGCTGGTAAACAAAAGGCTTCTTTCTTCTTATTATTTATTTCATTTCAAGATGCTAGGCATTTTCTTTTGATCTTAAAACATTTGAAATATAGTAGAATATATGTTTTAGTGAACAGTCAAAGCAGATACATGCAATGGAAGCCGAAACAACTTGTTTGCTTACAGACTGAATGAAGTAATGATGTTTCTTAACTTGGATGTTCATGCATATGTTTACCTGTTGCTTTTGGACCTAAAATGTGGTTTTCAATACTAGCCGTTAGTGGAATGTAAATTCTTGCAAAATCAGAGTGATAGATAACAGCTAATTGAGCAGACAGAGAAAAAGTCAGACAGGTAAGAGGTAATGGGCCATCCGTTTAGTGGCCTAGCAGTTTCAGAAAATTTAATGCAGCAAACAGAAGCACATAACAATCCATATAGTACCATGGTACGATACGATAGACATGCCCCATTATTTCCTTTGGGGTTACTAATTGCAAAATCTTCCTCTGCCAGTATAATCCAGCAGCAAAAAAGACTGAATCAAGAATATTCTGTCGTCTGCTAGCAGAGGTTTATGGAGCAATCAAGACAGAAAGGAGTAGTGCTGAGTACATTTTTAGAAGGGAACCTGGCAATTGAACAATTGCAGCAAACTTCAAATGTCTTCATGAACATTCCAATGTCATTATTTGCCTGTTAAATGTTCTGCAGAGAAATGTGGTTGTTGTTGATTTACAGCATGATTTGTACAAAAACAATTAAAAGCAATTATTATAGTTATTATTATTATTGGTTATTATTATCACCACTCTCCTCTCAGCTCCTCTCAGAAATCAACCTATAATCTATACTAATAAAAGGCAAAGCCCTCACTGACTGACTGACTGACTGACTGACTGACTGACTGACTCACTCACTCACTCACTCACTCACTCACTGACTGACTCATCACTAATTCTCCAACTTCCCGTGTAGGTGGAAGGCTGAAATTTGGCAAGCTCATTCCTTACAGCTTACTTACAAAAGTTAGGCAGGTTTCATTTTGAAATTCTACGCGTAACGGAAATAACTGGAACCTACTTACGTCCACATATACGGCCATAGTCTGCAGCTCGGTTACCGTGTGAGGCGGAGTTGCGCCCCGCATTATCACACCTCCCACGTAATTGAGTGCCTGCCCATATAAGGTAAATATTCACAGGTGAAGGACTGTGCTTATGCAAACGAAGATGAGATGGTCAGGGAGACATGCTGCTGCTAAATATTCGCGGGTGAAAGACTGTGCTTAGCATATTCATAAGTGCAACTACTGCGGAAACACTCTGACGCTGAACAAGCCTTTGTGCACATAGCAATAGGAAAGCAAGGTGTAAAGCTTAAGTTTAAATTACGTTCATAGACACGCTGCCGCTAAATATTTGCAGGCAAATCCACAACTTAATACCGGGAATGCCTGTTAAACATCTTAGATTCACGAGTACCGATTTGGGTAGTGATCACTTCGATGAATGAAACCTGTTCAAAAAACGCATTACACAATTGAGAAGGCAGCAAAAGAATATGAAGCGAGTGACGCATACAAGCATATTCATAAGTGCAGCTACTGCGGAAACAAAGCACGGTGTAAACCTAAAGTTTAAATTAAGTTCATAGACAGGCTGCCACTGGGGTTTGTCATGCCTACGACAAATACGATATTCACGAGATACAAGTTTAATGAGAAGACGCAGGGTATAAACGAGACTTTTGATCACTTTGTAACAGAGTTAAAATTGCTGTAACGGAGTTAACATTGCTGGTGAAGGACTGTGCTTATGCAAACGAATAGGAAAGCAGGGTGTAAAGCTTAACTTTAAATTAGGTTCATAGACACGCTGCCGCTGGCGTTTGTCATGCCTAAGACGAATACGATATTCGCGAGTTTAATGAGAGGACGCAGGGTATAAACGAGACTTTTCATCACTTTGTAGCGGAGTTAAAATTGCTGGTGAAGGACTGTGCTTATGCAAATGAAGATGAGATGGTCAGGGATAGAATAGTGTTTGGCACAAACTCAGCAAAAGTGCGAGAGAAACTTTTAAGTGCCGGGTCTGAGCTAACATTAAATAAAGCCATGGACATCGCGAGATTGCACAAGATAGCACAAGTACAGCTGAAAAGCTTTGATGCATGTACTCCAAGCGGCTACGTGAACTGGCTCTGCAAAACTGGGAAAGTTATCTTACAACGGTTGACAAACATGGAATATAACTTGAACACAACACATCCTCCAAATACGATCCTGATTGAAAGAAATAATGATAATCAAATCCTTGATGACAGCAACACTCATAACAGTCACAAAACAATTACATTGGCAATCATGTTACGTTATTTTTAAAATGTTTCCTTTTCTTTTTCATAACTTCTTTAACACACTACTTCTCCGCTGCGAAGCACGGGTATTTTGCTAGGTGTAACACAAATGAATCAAATATCTACTGTTATTGTAAACTATACAACCTGTCAATGCACTTTTTTATCACTATTATCTTCCAGCTGTCACCACCTTTGCATCTTCTCCTCTTTCGCCTCTTGATAGAGCCACATATAGCTGATCATTTGCAAACAATGGCTGAGGGAGATATATACCCTCCTATTGAAGTGACTGTCCCTGAGACTTGTCTTGGTATCTTCATGTGCCTCAACCTCTCTTGCCCTACATGTAACCTCCTCCTGCACCTTTCCTCGGTATCATGGTGTGTCTCAACCTCTCTTGCCCAGTGTTTGTTTCCTTTCTCAATTGTATTCCCATGAAGTCTTCTTCTCAGACCCTATCATTTCAAGGCTGCTTGCTTGCCTACTGTCTGCTATATGACTTCCATTAATGGTAGATGGACACTCATAACCCACTGTGAAAATGTCATTGATATTCTTGTGAATACTTCTTGTTTTATGAATGCAACTTGGATTGTGCCTTGTTAGTATTTAATGACCGAAGTTTGATTGGTAAAGTTATTCACTTTGTTGTCATAGAAATGTTCAATTTTAACTCCTTTTTTGCAAAGATATAAAAAATGGGCATAACCAGGAATTGAACTTCAGGCCCCTAAAGTATCATGTGATCATCTCTACCTGCACCCCTACAGCATCATGTCATAATCCCTGCCACTGAGCCAAACTGGCTAACCTGACTGCTCAGAGAAATTGGACACACACATACAAGCAGCAACATTTTTATATATCGCAGTTTTATTCATTTTTTATAATACATTTTTGTTAAATTATGAAGAAAACATGCAAATGAGAATGTAATTGTATCATGCACACATAACAGTAAACTCTGTTTGCTTTGACTTGACTTCGATAGATGAGATCCGGCACCACTTACAGACGTTTTTCTTGAACTCTGTCCCCTGCTTAACCCCGTACCCCCTTGATATTTCTGTATTTAACATTTGAAATGTTTCTGTTGCCTGTGATTTTTTTCAATGGTTCTTCCTTTCTCCATCTAAGTCAGAGGACAGGAATAATTAAAAACACAACATAGAATATTTAATTTACTGTACCTAAACAGTTATTATCAAACTTCACTTTTCATTTTGCAATTACCTCTGGATACAATTAAATTAGTCATTTTAGCTGTAGTCATACAGTTATACAATTATAAAACTTTTTCATTTTTTGCAGGCTGGTACCACAATCTGCATATATTATTTCAATCAGTGACTCTAAGCAGATACTTGTAAAATTCTATAGTACCCAGCATTGCCCTGGTTTACTTGTTGAATGAGTAAAGGTAAAAAAAGCAAATATTTAAGTGTTTTCTAAAAAAATGTATGTGTCCCATCTATCAGCTACATGACCTCTGGATTTCTCAAGAGCCAAAGGATGTGAAGGTGATGATAGCTGCTGAGGAAATGAATAGTGATTCATTGTGGTGCTGGAACACTGAATGTGTCTGTGGACTATGGTGAAAATAAATAAACCACACAGTTAACATAAAAAAGAAATGTGGTCAAACAAAATGAGACTCAAATCAACCACCCAAATCAAAAAGGGGTGAAGAGGTTAATTGTAAGTCAGGAGCTAAATGAATTTGAAGCCAAAAACACAAACTCAGCATTAGGGCTTACTTGATTTGAAGACTAATTACTCTACAGGTAAACTTTTTTTTCTATATCTACCAAAAGATAATGCAGGTGTGTGAATATCATCACTTTTGTGACATTAACCATGAGGAATCTTGTCAAGTGACACCTCCACGTGACACTGTTTAAAAAAAGAAAATAAGACATAATCCAAAATACATTTTGCCAAAATATATCCAAATTAAAAAATAAAAGCAGTTAAATCCTTATGTGAAGAAATTATAAGTAATATAACCTGTTTAAATGACATGCAGTAACTCTTTGCTAGGTTGGAACCATTCTTTGTATTTCCTGATTTACTCTGGTTTCACAAATACATGTTTAATCCAACATTAATAAACTGGATAGCTTGATAAGTAACCAAATCATTATTATAACATGTAGGTTGGGTAGTTAAAAAAAAATGTTTTTCTGTTGTTTCCTCTGATAAATCCTGCTTATAATTAAACTTTAGAAAGTCCATAAATTATATATGTTAAATTGAGTTACCTGTCACACACATGCAAAATTTCATTAACATCCACTTGTATGTTTTTGAAAAATGTATACTTTTTGTGGTGTTGGTCCTCTTAATACAACACCCCATTAAAATTCTTGAAACTCCATGAAGTCAAGTCAAGTTGGGGAGCATGCACTGGTACAGTGCATTGCCGCACCCACTACACGACGAAACAACTCGGGATCCCGGTTTGCAACCCCCCAGGCAGACACACAGTCCAGCCCCTCCGGAAATAACCCACTATCTGCCGCAGCCAGGTGTTATGTGGGTGACCCCTTGGCCTGGTCCAGCCACTCGGGTCCCCAACAATGAGGATCTTATGAGCTGGATCACCCTCGGGGAAATGCGCCACATGGCTGTAGTGCCATAACTGACACTCCCTCACAATGCAGGTAATGTGCCTCATTTGGGACTCCATGAGCAACCGCTCATTTGACACAAAGTCAAACCAACGGTACCCAAGGATTTTCCGGAGAGAAACAGGACCAAAGGAGTCCTGTCTTCATCTCAGGTCACTGGATAGCGTCCATGTCTCACAACCATGTAGCAAGTCAGGAAGCACCAGGACTCTAAAGACTTGGACCTTTGTCCTTTTGCTTAGATATCAGGAGCGCCACACACCCCTTTCCAGCGACCTCATGACCCCCCATGCTCTCCCAATCCGTCTACTGATTTCACAGGAAAAGTCACTAGAGATATAAATGTCACTGCCAAGGTAAATAAACCTCTCAACAAGGTCAACACTCTCTCCGCAAACAGACACACTGCTGATGGCTGTGCCCAAGAGGTCATTAAAGGCCTGGATCTTGGTTTTTATACAGGACACTCACAAACCCAGACACCCAGAATTCTCACTCAGTCACTCAAGCACCACGATCTGAGCCTCAATTGACTCCGCGAAGATCACAGCATCGTCAGCAAAGTCAAGATCTGTGAATCTTTCTTCACCGACAGATGTCTCACAGCCGCTGGACCCCACAACCTTGCCCAGCACCCAGTCCATACAAGCATTGAACAGAGTAGGAGCAAGAACACACCCCTGACGAACCCCAGAATCAACTGGGAAATACGCAGAGGTCCTACCTCCACTCTGCACGATGTGTTTAATTAGCAGGTTACTCCAGAGCCATGGATTGTCAGAATACTTTTATTTTGTGATATGTATTTTATACACGGGGAAACAACCACCAAAATCTCTTTGACTGTTCTTCCTCATCTAACCTATAGCTCAGATTGCTCTCCTTCAGATTTTTACTCTTTCAGATCATTGAAGATGTCATGTTTAGGAAGATGTCCGAGAGTGATAAGGAGATTGATGAAGAAGTAAAGAAATGGTTGAAAATATAGTATTCACAGCTGCATGAGACAGGGCTACCTGCACTTATTTTTTGCTGGTGCACAGCTGTTAAAATACAATAAAATTATAAATAAGAAAACAAGAAATGGAGAAATATGTCATTATCCTCTGGGTATGTTAAAATAACTAATACATCACTAGCAATAAAAATAGAATTGCAAAACTTTCTCTGTAATCCTTGAATTTTTAAAAATCAAACATAATCTCATAGTATGTGACACTGTAAAATATTCATTCATCTTTTTCTTAAAATTCTATTTCCATTACAGCATATTGAAGCATATTATAGCAGCACCATAAGCAAGGCAGAATAGAATGTCATTCCTCTAAAGGATACACCTATGCACACACCATCACCAGGAGAACTAAAGGCCCCAATTAGGCAAACTGACAGGTCTTTTCTAAGAAGAAAAGAATGTGCAAATTGGATGTACATAATCAAGTCAATCCAGTCAAGACTTTATATAAAGCACATTTAAAACAACTAAAAGTTGGCCAAAATGATTTACAACAATAAGACCAACAATAGATTAGAAACATAAATTAGAGTTAAAGGATCAAAACTGTAACAAAATAACATATCACCAAGAGGCCTGCCAATTAACCATAAAACTAAACATACAATTAGAGAGGAAAAGCACACAGTTAAAACTAGCTCATCAAAGTGACCCAAAAACAACTGAATAAAACTAGATTTTTAACTGAGATGAAAAATTATCAGTTATATATTAAGAGGGGCAGGCTGTTCCAGAGCTGAGGATCCACTACAGCAAAGGTACAATCACCCCTAAGGTTCAAGCTTGTGTATGGAAAAGACAGAAATAATTGGTCTGAGTACCAAAGAAACCTGGAGAAGTGATTAGCAAGATAAGCTGGGGCTGAGCTGTGTAAAGTATACAATATACAATAAAATCTGAAAACACCGTCTGTACCACATAGGGTGACAATGAAGGGAACCTTACAAAGGTGAAATGTGATTTTTTTATTATTGTTATTATTATTATTATTATTATTATTATTACACAATTTTATTCAACTTGCCCACTGTGTTTGTCTGGGTCAAATTTTGTAATCAATTTTTTCTCCACTTTTACTGAACCTATTTCCTTTGAACTTTGCATGCATGTTGATCTCCGGTGTCAATCCAATATTTCATCGATTTTGACCTGGGATCTGTATGTTACATCAAATTTAAATGTCTCATTTCCCTATATTATACTTTTAGCGAATACATATACTTTATATATACAGTAGTTATTTTAGGTAATACACAAATATATGTATTAACGGTGTTGGTCAAGTGGTTGAAAGTTCAAGACCAATGTAGACAAATGAAATTTAAAAAAATCATTTTTATTAACCGATATTGAAATGTTGTCAAATTACTTCAATATGAAAATTAAGCTGCATTGGTCAAGTGCTTAGTGTGTTGGATATTTATACGATTTTTATTCAACTTGCCCCCTCTGTTTTTCTGGTTCAAATTTGGCAATCAATTTTTTACCCACTTTTACTGAACTGAATTCCTTCAGACATTTCATGCATGCTGATCTCCAGTGTCTATGCAATATTTTATCCGTTTTGACCCAGGATCTGCATGTTAATTACATCGAATTTAAATTTCTCATTTCCTTATATTGTTCTTATAGCGATCACACACACACACA
>JANRMT010062808.1:58335592-58348472 GCA_026402145.1 Polypterus bichir lapradei | reverse complement strand
AGATAGATAGATAGATAGATAGATAGATAGATAGATAGATAGATAGACTATATTCCTTGATGTTCTACTTAGAGGGGCATGCACCTGGCACCTCACTGAATCACCTAATCGCAGGTGAAAGCGGTTCATCGGTGAGCTGTCTTCTGGGTGTGTGCGTTGTTGCACTGTGTGTCGAAGATGGTCACAAGAAATTTTTGTAAAAGCGGCTTCTGTCAACAGATGGTCAGGAAGTCCTATCTGAGATGCCACTTATGATCACCAGGGGGCTCGCCAGCTCCCCAAACACCCGACACAACAGACACAGACGCAAGTCTGGTGGGAAATGTAGTATAAGCACAAATAGGCAGCACAGTACAGACTTTTTCCTTCTCTCTTCCACCTCTACTCCTCCTCAGGCAAGTGTCATCCTCTTCCTCTCGACTCTGGCTCCCTGAATGAAGGCAGATGGCTCCTTATATTCAGAATCCTGGGTGTACTTCCAGTGTCGCATAAATGTGGCCCAGGAGTACTTCTGGGTAAGGCGGGAACCCTATGTAAAAGGGCTCAGCAGTTCCTGCAGCACCCCCTTGCGGCACCCCTCGAACCTAACAGAACTGAGCAAACAAATACTAATTCCCATACAGCCCTGTGGAAAGCTGAGGCTCCATTGCACCCCTGGGGGCTGCCAAATAGCAGCTTGGGAAAGATAACACCCTTCATAATCCATCTCCCCTTATTTTTCCATTAAGGAGGCTTCCCAGCTGGGTAATGATCCCAGCCATGCCTCACAATATTAAATAACAACTGTAGAATACAGCAGCCGACATTGATGTAAGAAAAACAGTCTTTGTTGCAATTTATTCAATGTACCCAGCATGAAATATACAAAACCTAGTAATGAAGTATCGTGAGTATATTTAAGAGTGTGTAAATCAAATATGAAACTTTCCAGTTCTTATGTAGAAATTGAACACTACCTTTTGTGGTTAATTCTAAGGTAATCTATCCTAGAAGCCTTTTGAAATCAAGTTGTAATGAAAGGACAGAGTGATGTTAAGAGTGTGAGAATATCAATTACTGTGTGGAATGATACACTTCCAGCTGCAATTTGGAAGTCACAGGACTGCTAAAGAGTTTCCCTAATGATCAACTGGATAAGTATTACATTCTGACTTTCATAGCCATGCTATCCATGTGAGCAGGTTAAATTGAAACTGAGTGATTCTGCTTTACCATTGAGACAAGTATTAAATAGTGATGAGCGAAGTGAAGGTTTGATTTGTTTACAGTTTTGTGAAATTCACACTAAAAGTAATTTTGCAGGTGATTTTGCATCTGTGAAATTCACTAATGAGTTTTTATGTTTTAGAGTTTTTTTTTTTTGTTGTGGAAAACAAGGAATACTGATCCCTATAGCCTAATTCACACTTGTTTACCTGTATTATTTTCCACAGCATTCAATCCATTCCACACCAGTAAAATCTATTTAATTTATGCCTCTCATTCACATCACCACGGTGGAGTGCAATGCATAGGAAGATACTGTACACTAAAACACATTACTGTGCACATTACTGTGTTTTTTCTATGGAAAAAAAATTCCTGTAAAGAAATTTGGTGCTGCCAACCCCCTTCCTGCCATTGCCTAGTAACCACCTTACCCTAGTTGAGGATATGCACATTTTGTTCTCATCAGAAATCTTTATCTAAATACTAAATAACATGTAGGTACATGCAGAATCATTGCATTAAAGCACTCCTAGGCTGGACTGGAAATAAATGCCTTTATTATTCTATGAAAGCACAATTCAATTATTTTGCTGAAATGAGCAACTGAGTTTTCCTCCTAATTCAGTTTCATACAAAGCATTTTGCACATTACTACCCATAACTAATGCAACATTACTACCCATTTTTGTTAGGAGGATTTTTCTCATTTGTACACCAATAATCGCTTCTTCTCAAAACAACTAATTTTATGCAGTTTACTTGTAAAACTTTAAATCTTTCATTCCTTTCCAGTCACTCTGTTCTGTGTCTAGACCATAGAATGTATGTGTTTCTATCTATCTATCTAAGTTAATGGATGCTTGGTGGCGCTATTGCCCCGTGAAACCCAACAGACAAATGCAAACACTGGTTTAAAAGCACCCAGAATTAGTTTAATATTCTTCAATAAAGTGCTTAAATTGCCCAAGCACCTCCACTACCATAAACAATAATCAATAATACAAGAAACACAAATACAATCCTCTACTCCCAGCAGCTCTGTCACACTCCCTTCCAGCTCCAGCTCTGCTTGCTGAGTTTCAACCAGTCCTTTAAATAGTCCTTGACCCAGAAGAGCTCCTGTTCTTCTGTCCATGTGACTCCATAGCACTTCCGGGTCAGATAAAGACTTGTGTTTTTCTTCAGCCCGGAAGTACTTCTGTTTTTCTGTCCTCGTGACTGAGGAGTACTTCTGGGCTACTGGGAAAATAAAAATCCCTGCATCTCCCTCCAGCATCCCACGATGGCACCCACAGCACCCAGCAGGGCTGTCAAGCTGAACCCCATCTTCCATGGTGCCCTGCGGGAATCCGGGGCACCTCCATGCTGCAGGGAGGACGCCATCTAGCGTCTTGGATGAGTCGGCCAGGATAAGATGCCGGCCGTCCATCACACTGTCTATCTATCTGTAATGAAAAAAGCTTCTGTAAAACCCAAATTTCCCACTAAGGAAAAATAAAGTTATATCAATCTATCCATCAGTCTGTTAATCAATATGTACCTGGTGATTAAAACAGTAAAATTAGGAAACATTTAAAAAAAATACTTGCGGTACAGATGAGGGTCTCCTACCAACTCAAACTGAAAGCCATGTAAGAAAAAAACCCTACTGTATAAATATCATGTTAAAGAAAAAAGAACAGTACATTTACTAAACACAAATAAAGAACAGATTCCAATTAAACAATCTAATAGGCCATTTACTCAAAATCAATTGCAAGTTCAAATGTAGCAGCATACCGAGATCTTAGTGTTGTCAGAGCTTGATTCTTTAATATTAGCCTATGCATCAAGAAGGGACAAGGGTTTCAATCTGGAGGTTAAGGACAACATGATTGGGGTTGTGGGGGCTATGCATCCTTTCAGAAATGTTACCTTTTTGCTTTAATGTGTTATGTTTGATAAAAGTTCAATAAACAACTGATAATAAAAAATAACTGATTGTCTAAAGCAAAAAATAATTAGGCTTGATGATTTAGTTCAATAGGTTCTGCTGTTAGATGATACCTTGCAGACAATAAGACAAGTTAAAAACAAATGAACCATATTGTCACATGCAGGAAACCCATAAACTTCTAGGGCTTTCCTCATTTAGTTTCGCCACATTTTCTTTTGGCTGAGCTGACCAACTATGGAGACAACAAATATGAAAAGCTATGTTATCTGATGCAGATTTCTCTGTATAGACAAACTGCAAAACTGTAAATAAATTATCAGGTAAAAAATAACCAGGACGCAAAAGAGGACTACAGTTTGAAAAAATTATCCATCCATCCATCCGTTATCCATCATGCTATATCCTAACTACAGGGTCACGGGGGTCTTCTGGAGCCAATTCCCTTTTTCTGTATTCTTATCATCTCATCCATGTGAAGAAACAGCAATTTATCAAATCTTATTAGGGTTGCTGTTCCTTATATGCACATGTCAGGACATCCACATCAGGAAAAGCCACTGCCCCCCCTCCCCAGTTTGTACATACAAATTCTGCCTGACTGCTTTATTTAGGATTACCTGCACATTTGATGCTGTCTTTGATTGAGAATTTAATTGTGTAGGAAGAGTAAGAGTACTTAATGAAAAGGCCAATTAGTGTGTAAATGCCTTGGTTCAAAATGATTGAATTAAAGCTTTATAGGTTGTCTTTAAACTGAACTTGTTTGCTATATTAAGTTTGAAACTCGTGCATTAAGCTTCAGATTTTGGTTGAGTGTTGTATTTGAGTTGAAAATCTGAGCCAATCTGCTTTTTACTTCGAAGGCTAATGTTGTAATAATGCAAACTCTAACAAAAACAAGAGGCTTTGCTTACTTCATGTTTGGAAGAGTAAAATCAAAAAAGGCTAAAAACAAAAAATAACAATGGATAGCTTTCAGTTTTAAAGAAGATGCATACTTTGTATCACATCAAAGACTTGGCAAAGCAGTTAAACATGCTTGAAAAAAATACATCAGACAGCATTAATGAATGCACAAAATAGCCCGTAGAGGAGATACAGAAACAAGATATGCCAGCTTCACAGTTTAGTATTCTTTAGGGATTTCTAATGAAAGAATACCCAAGAGAGCTATTACCAACAAAGAGAAAATGTTGCCAGAATATATTAAAAAAGTAAAGAACAAATCTGTCTTTTGTTACTAATAACATTCGCAGCATTGCAAAAATATTAAAGAAAAAGTACAACCTTTATCCTATCAAAACATTTTTCAGATTGGATTAGATTAATAAACTCATGATGTGTCAACTAGATTAAGAAGTGTTTTATTTTCTAATCACAAACTACACTGCCTGTGGCATATGTGGCTTGAATGTGACAAAAATGCTATAACACAATATTAATAAGTTATTAAGAAATTGGTTCAAATGGCATTGGTTCATTTACATTGATATTTGGTGACTGCGAAGAGTATGAAATTAAACAAAAAAATCACCTTCATGTTCCTTGGATCCATTCCATGATTTCAGCAAGAAGCCTAACTGTAATTGCTGTAAGTGTAAAGTAAACATTTTAAGTGTAATTTACTTAAAATTTTATTTGCCTTTTTGTATTGCTGAGATAGAATTTTCACAGTAATTGTCTTATTCAGAATGACATCACAGGGGAAAAAATGTATTTCTTTAATAAATAAATTCAAAACAGGGATAACACAGGTAGAACAAAAAGTACAAATTCAAGTAGCATTGAAATAAAACCTGTGGCATATTCTAGCCTGGCTATACAGGTTTTGATCTATTGTCTACCTGGTAGGATGGCCCACCTAAAATTTACATTCAGAGGTCTTCTTTTTTCAACTACTCTCCCTCTTTGTCTCTTTTAAACCTGTATGTCACTACCATTTTAGCATCACTTTTTAGCAAAACCTAGAATTACTTCAGGAGTTGAGATGACTCTGTCTTGCAATAATGATAACAAGATAGAACTCCTTCTGGAAGCCCATTGTGTTTTTGCACCTCTGAACTATTAATTATTGAAGGAAAGCCATGTTTTCAAAGCAAGCACACTGGGATGGGGCAAACTGGTCCTATCTATTCCACTAGAATAAAAGGGTGCCACACACGTGCTCATGGGAGGCAGCTAAAGGGCTTGAAAGAAGGTAATTCTCGGTCAGATTAGGGGTTGCAGAGTTCACTGACCCTTTCTATTTTTTCCCCGCATACCAAATGTGGGAAATTCCACCTGGATCTTTGAATGTCACTTCTGGTTCCACCCCTGAAGATGTCATTTCCGGTTCCACCCCTGAAGACGTCACTTCCTCCTTCCATCTTTAAAACACACCATGTCTGTAACAAACCTCAGTTCTGTTTTGGACTCTTAGCAGCCAATTTTCAAGTATACGGGAGGTTCCCCCAAACCTCTTTTTGTGTCAAGCTTTAATTATTTATCACAGGGTTTATATTCTCATGTATCACTGAAAGTGTAAGGTTCATTCTCCCTCCTACCATCTTCTTGGACCTTTTCTTCCTATGTGTAAACCTTTTTCTCTTGCAAATTCCTGCAAATATCTGAATGATGTAGACACAAGAAATGCAGCCCCAGTCAATCACCCCTTTTTTTTAGAACAATCCAGACAAGCATAGGACATTCAGCTCAACAAAGCTCACCAGTCCTACCCACCTAATTCTTCTACAATAACATCAAGTCTAGTTTTAAAAGTCCCTAAAATCCTACTGTCTACCATGCTACTTGGTAACTTATTCCATGTGTCTGTGGTTCTCTGTGTAAAGAAAAACTTCCTAATGTTTGTGCGTAATTTACTCTTAAGTTTTCAACTGTTCTTGATGAACTCATTCTAAAATTACAGTCTTGATCCACTGTACTAATTACCTTCATAATTTTAAATACAGCAATCATTTCTCTTCTTAATCTTCTTTTGCTTAAACTGAAAAGGCTCTACTCTTTTAACCCTTAAACCACCTGAACCGGCTATAGTCGGTTCCCAACGCAAATTGCCAGTATGCCAGAGCCAAGTATATTCAGCAACATACATTCGGCAGCGTACATTCATTGAACTGCTGCAACCGGCTATAGTCATGTCTCAGTGCAATTTGCCAGCACGCCACAGGCGAGTATATTCGGCAAAGTACATTCATTGAATGCCACACTCGGCCAAAGTTGGTTTCCAGTACAATTTGGAAGCACGCTGGAGCCGAGTATATTCGGTGACATACATTCATTGAAAGTGGCTATAGTCGCTTCAGAGAGTAATTTGCCAGCACGCCAGAGCTGATTAGTCAGTGCCGTATATTCGTTGAGCAGCCAGCTCATGACCACTGCTGGCCCCGGCAGAACTGGAGCCTCATTGTCCCTGGGATTCAGCCGCTGCACTAGATTAGCCTGTCAGCATCAGCGTTGGCCTCTGTGTGCTTGTGTGCAGCCAGTTCAAGCGCAGTTGGCTTGGTGATTTGCTGAATTTCATCAATGGCATCAGTTGCACCTTGTGCATATAATAATTGATTGTTGCAGTAGTTTTTTAAAAAGTTTTTACAGTTCATTGGCAGTGTGTAAAATGATCAGTGTTGCAGTATTTGTGATGCTCTTTGCATGAAAAAAAATGTGTTCCATTAAAATTTCACATTTTCTTTGTGACTTTACTTAAAAAGTGCAGCAAAAAAGTATTTGGCATCCTGGGGTGCATTAACCCCCAAGTATGTGGCGGTTTAAGGGTTAATCCTTCTTCATAATTCATCCCTTGTCACCCTGGAATCAGCCAAACCAACACTGTACACAGTACTTCAGATGTGGCATCACCAGTGCATTATAAAGCTTGAGCATAACCTCCTTGGATTTGTACTCTACACATCAGGGTGCTATATAACCTAACATTCTATTGGCCTTCTTAATGGCTTCTGAACACTGGCAGTTGATAGTGTTGAGTCCACTATGACTCCTAAATCCTTCTCATTAGGTGTATTTTCAATTTTCAAACCTCCCATTGTGTATTCAAACCTAACATTTTTACTTCCTACATGTAATACTTTTACTTACATTAAACTTTACCTCTGCGTTGGGCTGGCACCCTGCCCGGAGTTTGTTTCTTGCCTTGCGCCCTATGTTGGCTGGGATTGGCTCCAGCAGACCCCCGTGACTCTGTAGTTAGGATATAGCGGGTTGGATAATGGATGGATAAACTTTACCTGCTAAAAGTCTACTCAACTCTGTATGCTCTCCAAGTCCCGCTGTAATGATTCAACAGATTCTAGATTATCTGCCAATCTACCTATCTTGGTATCATCTGCACTTGGTTTGCACTTTTCATACTTTATGATTTTTTGAAATTCAAACCTTAATGTTGTTTTTATATAACAGTGTTAGCATCATAAGCTCACAAAAATTTAGACACACCCCAGTTAAATCTAATAGCATGTAAATCATCCCTCGTAATTAAGCTGCATGAACACCACAAGTTTGCAAATATAGGCAACATCAATTTTTATTCACACTTTCAGCACCAAATTCTGCAGTTCGGCCAGATTGGTCAGGTGGTTCTGCAGGGGTTTCACTTGTTGCTCTAAATAATTCTATGGATTTTGTATAGGATTTAAATCTGCAGATTATACAGACCAGTCAAGATGTAAAAATACTTTAGAATGTTTTTTGCGCCATTGGTCGCCTTTCAAGACTAGAGTAGCCATTCAGTGTTCACTCTGAAGATGATGCACAAAAGATAACACATGATCATCTAGAAGCCCAAATGTAGCCATTTTGGTTCGAGCACATTATCACCTCAACCAAAGGACCCTTTTCCTCGTAATTGAAACACCCCCAGAACTTCAGAGATCTGCCACCCAATTGAACATCCATGTCCTTAAGGAAGGCATCAGGCAATGTACATGTCACCTTACATCATTTGAGAACGAGCAGAAACGCAATTCATCAGGCCAGATAACACATTTCCAAGTGTCAACAGTCCGTTGCCAGCAGCTCCATGCCCACTGTAACCATGCAGCTTTGAGGATAGCTATTAGCAAAAATTAGTCACCACCCATTTAAATGACAATACATACTTTAGACATTAACAGAGGGTACTCCAGTATGATAACCGTCCTACTGTGTCATGCCCTACAGAGTTCACAGAGTGACAAGGGGATGCCATGTATGCCATCTGTACTGTACTCTGCTTCAGATATCCATGGCATGCAGTTCCCTTTTTTGTTTGTTCTGAAATGGCTTGTTGTGGGCCTGCAGTGACTGTCTGCAGCAATTCTTGTGTGGTGACAAAGCAGGTTGCTGTCACAATGTGTGACACACGACAATGCTCTCTATCTGCGAGCACCGTCTTTCGACCACAGTTCTGGCAGTGATTAGTGGTTGACTGTGATGTATGCCACTGTGCAACAGCCATTGCACAGTACATTCTGATACACCCACAAATTTGGCAACTTCCAGTCCACTCTGCACTTTGGCAAGGCTGAACACAAAAACCCCTTTTTGCCAATCACTCATGTCTATTGTATGGCCCATTTTGCAGACTGAACCTAACACACCTGGCACACCACTACCCCTTGTCTCTGTATGAACTGTGTAGGACATGACACAGTCCAATTCATACTGGATACTCCAGTATCATACTGGAGGGCCCTCTGTTGATGTTTGAAGTATGTATCATCTATTACACGGGTGGTAACTAATTTTTTGTATAGTGATCTTATTTGTATAAAGTACATATTAATATTAATAAAACATTTAAATTTATTTAAATGTTCCCCTTGGGACAAATAAAGAACTATCTATCTATCTATCTATCTATCTATCTATCTATAACACTGTACATACTCTATAAGCTTGCTCTCTGTTTCTCTCTCTCTATACATAGGAGACAGCTTAAGGACTTTGGTGACGGTAATTACCTACTGGACTAGGGGCTGGTGCTGTGTACTAATGGCTTCACTTCTCCTCCATCTGCAGAAGACGATTGATAGCCACTACATTTCTGACATCACTTCTGTGTCTGTCCTGGACCCTACCATTCCTGCCACATGAGCTCATTACCCGAAAATTGGCTTGTTTGGCTGAAACACTACTCTGTAATTATTGTGTGTTTTCTTTGTTTATTTTTTATCTAATTATACAGAGTCACAAAATTGGTGCCCCAACTATTTATCTTTGTTTTGTCCCCTTTTATAAAGTATATATGTGTATATCACTTTTATTAAAGTGTGTCTTCAATAGAGATGACACATGACTGTATCTTTTATTTAAAAGTGCATTTCAAGCGCTTTGTACAATTGTTATTTTTTTAAATGCATAATATGTGCACTAGTAATGAGCATTTAACCGTGTACTGGTGTCCCGTCCTTGTTGGTCTTGTTAATGCAAGAAAATTCTTTTATGATATAATGTTACAATATATTATTAATATGCCAATAACAACTTCTGTTTTTTTTTTTTTTGCACCATCTATGAAATTTAGAAGCAATACATTTTACTGCTACTTGTGTATAATGTACAGTATCTCTTCTGCATTCCCATGGATGGACACCACTAATGTTAACGCTATTAGGAAGAAAGAGGCTGATATGGAGCATGCAATTCCCAAACACTATCAGATTAAAATCACTGGGCTATGACAAACTGTTTCTCTCCACCACCTAACAGGAGCACTTGAAGGCTGAATTCTCTGAACTATTGCAACATGAACAGCAGAAAGCATCTGCAGTAGGGTGAGCCAAGGCAGGTAATGCACAGAGAAACATTTTCAGCTCAAATTGCTTGTCACTTTCAGCTAGGTATCATTAGTGTGTAGATTGCAAAATGGTATGGGTAATTTCTTTGTTTCCTCTTTCTTTTTCCTTACTTTATTGTGTTCTTACTATACTAGTACTTGAGGAACAAACTAAGCACATAGTAATCATTGAAAGCTACCTTGTAGGTAGACTAGTAATTACTGAGAAATTACAGTTTATATATTCTGTAATAAGTGATGCAGTACTTCAGTTGAAGTGTTATCAATGAATGACTATACAATTTACCAGGTACAAAATTGGGGTGCATTGCAGTTTTAGGTCCTTTTTTTATATGTATATATATACAGTGTAAACGCCATACTGGATGGACAGGCATTCCGACTGCGGTTGATTTCTACCTGGCAAAGAGGCTGTAATGGATAGAGTACCAAAATGGAGGTGTAACCTGGCCTGGATGGTCCTTGGTTTCTGTCCCAGAGATGCCCAGATAATGGATGGACGAGGAACAAATGGGATATTTTGACCGTTCTTCCCACATTACGAGAAGCAGTAGTGCTTCCCTAGCTAGAGCCGAGTCTGGACACCCGCAGGATTGCCAGAGAATAGTAGTACGGAAGGGGAACCCTGTCAGGGTCTTTGGGTGCAGCAGGGGGGGCTCTATTAAGAACAGACCACCCTCTTTCAGGGAGCAATCATATGACCTAGTAGTGTTTTGGTATACTGTACCATGACACCACAAGTGCTTCCAGGTCTGACATAAAAGGAGGCTTTTTGTCTTCTGCAGGGCGTAAGAGTTGGGAAAGTAGTAGGGCAAGGTTCACCTGAGTGGAGTGGAGAAGGGAAAAGTTACATTGCTGGAACTGTGGAATACAATAAGGCATTTGAGGTAATAAATCTCTTTATTGGTATCTGGGACGTTGTCAGTGCAGTTATGTTTGGGGTTTGGGGTGCTGCAACCCTCCCTAGTAGTTCACAACAATTATTACTTGGCTAACAGCAGTTCATTTACCTAAAATAGATGTAAGGGTAGTGTTTTGTCTTGGTAGAGTAATATCTACTTTCCCCTTTTGTGTTATTAATATGTAGTCTTTGTCAGAATGCCTCAAATCTCACAGACTTACCACTGTTTATAAGGTACTGTACCATATAACTTCTTCCTACCTTCCCTTCTAAATGTATAACCTCAGCCAATTAAGTTGTTGTAAAAGACAAGCAGGAGTTAAGTTACAATTTAAATAATGCATTATTGATATATATTCATATGTTCATAAATAATAACAATATGCAAAGTACATTTGAATATTGGCAACTATACAACCTGGTAAATGATGATGTATAGTTTCAGGTGGCACACAGACTTGTTAGTTACTTAAAATGTCTCTAGTTAAGTCCTCATTTTTGGTCAGTCTCAATATGGCCTGTCTCAATATGACTGCCGAGCTGTGCTCTTCATTGTGTTGTCCTTTTCAGTTCATGGTGTGAGATGCTCTCTTATCATTTGGTATGAGTAAGAGAGAGAGAGGTAAAGCAAGCAAACTTATAGGTTTTCTGTCCAACCCCTAGAGCCAATAGGGCATCATGGTACTTAAACATCATGGCATCATGGTACTACTACATGAATGCTTCTCACTAATGAAATACTAATATTACATTGTTTTGCTTAAGTTACAAATAAAGACATACAAAAATCATATATCAACTTGTATTCAAAATTTCACACCACAACAGTTAGTAATTTTACAATGATTATTAAAGATAGAGAAAGAAGTTGCTGTTAGTACTCTGCACTTAAAGATATTTTGTAAACTATAAATTATAAAATAAGCCTAACAGAGGAAAAGATTTTCTAGTTTGCATCATAGTCATTCACATATTGCTTAACTCTTTGTAAATGTGTGCAGAAATTTTGATATGCTTGTTTGGCAACAACTTGTAACAAATGTTTGACTCTCTTCCAAGATATCTGAAAACAATCATTATTACTCTTGTATATAAAAAACTATTCACTTACACGTATACTTGCAAATTGAACAGCAAATGCACCTTAATACTTTTGATCTAAAGCACCAAGTTAATTTTCTGAACTCACTTAAATCCTGCAAGTAATACAATTGTAAAGTAATATACGGATGTAGGAAAAAGATGTGACAGGCATTTATTACTGACCCAGTTTTTTTAGTTTTTCCAATACTGTTTTCAGCTTCCCTCCAGTATAACTGTCAGCCTGGCAGAAATCGCTTTAACTTTTTTCCCCAAACTGAATGTCAAACGCAGCAGCTTCTACAGGAATGTGCACAATGTTATGACATTTTTGCCAAAAAACTTGTGTACATGTAAGTTAATAGCTCACATACTGCTTTTTACTGTCACTTTTTCTGCTATATTTGTATAAATATAGCAGTCACAAGAAATACAACAGTTTACAGTTGTTTATACTTTCACTGACATCTGTGTCTAGCCATATCAATGGTTATGTTTGAAAAATGGTGAAAGGTTTTATGAAAAAGTAATTCTGCAAAATATTTTAATTGCTATACTTCGTGGCATACCTTATAATTCAGTCCTTTATTTACATTTCCACTTCTATTCTTTTAAAGAGCATCTGCTAGTATTTTACTAGTAGCATAGGAGCCACCAATGTGGCAAACAGGCAGGGCACAATCTTGGCAAGGATCTCTTTAAAGGAAAGTAGTTAATCATGGCCAAAGTGTAAGTTGGCTGTTAGTGAATTACACTCTTTCTCATTTATTTCAGCATTTTCCAGGGTTTTACTGGCAGGACAACAAAAGCTCACAATCCGATAGCAGCCCCTTAACTGCTCATCCTGAATTGTACCAGTGAACTCTCTATTTCTCAGGATCAATCCCCAATTACATTTCTATTTTCATTTTAAACAATCACTATCTATCTATCTATCTATCTATCTATCTATCTATCTATCTATCTA
>JANRMT010062808.1:58312841-58335582 GCA_026402145.1 Polypterus bichir lapradei | reverse complement strand
CTATCTATCTATCTATCTATCTATCTATCTATCTATCTATCTATCTATCTAGATCTATATATCTATTATATAAGTACCTTTCCAATCTATCTGTCTGTCTCTCTGTCTGCCTGCATAACAGAACATGAAAACACAAATCCGACACTGGATAAAAGAATAGTTACTGTATGTAAATGTTCAAAAAGCATCCAACAAAGCAATGATAATAAAGAAACTCTTCTGATATCATGAACAATGTTCATGAAATGGTCATGGTAAGCAGAAAGTGCGATACGAAAGGAGAGCTGACTAGCAAAGTCAAATACCAATCCATGCACAAAAGCCCACCGACATATTTCTTAATTTGTAATACTTTACACGTTGATGCTTCTCTACATTTGCAGATTTAGAAATTATTGATTGTCACTATGAGACAAAATAAATAGGAAAATATGTAAGAAGATGCAATAAACTTCAGGGAAGATAATGAAAAATCACAGCTTTTATGAATAATCAGCAAATGTGAAGAGAACTTAAAACAAATATTTTTATTTACTGATACTTAAAACATTTTTCTTACTATCTCAGAAAAAAAATAAAACATAGCAGCTGAATAAATAACTTGACATAAACTTGTATGGCCAATATTAATAAATTATTACATATACCAGGACATGATTCCTGGTAATTCCACATTAATGAGTGATTATTAACATATGGTGGAAACTATAATTGGTACTACACTTTGATCATAAATAGGCAGAAACATTCATTATACAAATATTACAAAGTAGTCATTTGAAACTGTGCCAAGAAGATACAGTAGTGACCTTGGAATCCTTGAGGCATCAAGCAAACGTGTCATAGTTCCATCCAGGAATGATCTTGCGGGAGGTGGGTGTTAGAATGTCATACACTTCCTAGAGTTTTGCACAATTTAGCTTGAACAAATGTTAATGTATTCAATATTCTGAACAGGTGAGTCATAGAACAATTAAATGTGTACAAGCAAAGCTTTTCAGAAGCGCATGAACTGATTAGTTCCAAAAGGTATACTCCTCCTAAAGTCAAAAATAGCACCATGGGTGAGGAAATGCAGACCTACACTTTTACACATTACTTTTCTGAAAACTGCCACATTTTTTAGCATCATTATCAAATTTTCACATGAAAGGTGGAGCATTGTTGTGAATTATCTGTACACCTTATAAAGCTCTCTTTCTCTCTCTAAGCAAAATTCTGCTTGTCTCCTGAATTTTCATTTGTCTCCATACAATCTAAATTGCCACTTCACTCAGTTCAACAACTGCTTTTTTCTCCTTGTCTTAAATCCCGGTACCTTCTCCCTGGCTGTTTCCATGCTTGCGCTCAGTGTTGTCAGGATAGGCTCTGGCCCCATAGCAATGAAATGAATATAGCTTTCTTGAAAATGGTATGTGAGTTTCTTCTTTGCAGACTCTATAATAAATGGTTTCCAGTTTCAACGTGTTTGTTTTTAATCCTGGCAGTATCCTCACAAATCTCCAAGTCATCTAGCATTTCATGTAACTACCGGTATGCTATAGACCTCATTGCAGGTGAAAGAAAACTTGAGAATTCACTGTGGTTTCCCTTATTCTTCTTAATACACTTCTTCATTTCTTCTTTAATATTAATTTTCTTTTATAATACTTAAGTATCCTTTTAAGTCATCTGCATTACTATCAATATTCTTCTCCAGTAGCATTTTTAATTTCTATTGAATTGTTGCTCCCATGTGTGCATAAGTCCAGTTGTGAGCAATGATGGCACATGAGCCGCCTTTTATTCTGTCATTTTTTTCTTTATCTCATTATTTATCCACTAAGGAGATGTATTACATTCTTGTTTCTAATATTTGGTATGAGAGTGCCCTGCATTCTTAATTCTCTATTGATTATTACAAAACATTATGTTGAAAGAGATCTCTTATTTTGTTGGTGTTTTGAAATACTGAGTTAGGAAAGCGGCCTTAGAACTTATATTACACTATTTGTGGTCTTTTCGGTTTATACTTTCTTACTTTTTCTAAACATTTTTTATTATTGTTGTATAGTTAGGATGTAGCGGGTTGGATAATGGATGGATGGATGGATGTATAGTAAATATGCCTGGACAAAGACAACATTCCTTCCAGGTTCACTGTTTGTTGTTAGTATTTGCAGTCTGTTGTTAGTATTTAGAGAACAGCATGTAAGCACATTGCTGAGATTCTACTTGGATATTCCCCCTGCACTTAATGATGAAAAAGACCTTTATTTAATTCTTTCTTTGAATCCCGTAAACACCAGAAGTGACTCTACTCCAATGGGCCATTGAGGAAGGCCCTTAATCTGCAATTGCTTTGTCCTGTGTATTTAGATGTTGTTATACAATAGAATTTTCCCAAAAAGCTTTTGTAACAGCTTGGCAGTGGCACGTGTACGTCGAGACACCCTGCATTTCCCCCTTTTTGCAAATTAGTAGTACAGTGGAACCTCGGTTTGCGAGCATAATTCGTTCCGGAAACGTGCTTGCAATCCAAAGCAATCGTATATCAAAGCGAATTTCCCCATAAGAAATAATGGAAACTCAGATGATTCGTTCCACAACCCAAAAATATTCATATAAAAATGATTAATACAAAATATAAAGTAAAATACATAATACAAATTAACCTGCACTTTACCTTTAAAAAGAATCATGGCTGGTGTGAGTTTCTAAACTCATGTGGGATTCCACCCAACGGGACAACACGCGGAAGAGCGTCCCAAAGCAATTGCAGTCTCCCAGCGCTGTAGCAGTTCGCCGTATAAGCGCATCCAAAAAGATCGCAGACATGCTATAAGCGCCTGTCGTCAATGGGTCATACAAGGAACATTATAAAGATCCCGGTACAATAAATAACAGCGCTGTTGCTGTTTCAAGCTGAATAAAGCTGGTGTTAAAGTACTGAGACTCAGCTTCGTGTTTTGGGGAGCAAGATGGGGACTTGCACTTCACAGCACACACACACATTCACAATGCTGTAGTAAACAGATGTTGACTATATGAGTGAGGCACACAGACTCAGACGGAGAATAGGAGACGATTGCCAAAGAGAGAGAGACGCACTGGGCGAGCGAGCGAGCAAGATAAGGAGAGAGAGAGAGAGACGCACTGGGCGGGCGAGCGAGCGAGATAAGGAGAGAGAGAGAGAGAGAGACGTGCTGGGCGAGCGAGCGAGATAAGGAGAGAGAGACGCTTTGGGCGAGCAAGCGAGCGAGATAAGGAGAGAGAGAGAGAGACGCGCTGGGCGAGCGAGATAAGGAGAGAGAGAGAGACACGCTGTATGAGCGAGATAAGGAGAGAGAGAGAGACACGCTGTATGAGCGAGATAAGGAGAGAGAGAGAGAGATGCGCTGGGTGAGCGAGCGAGATAAGGAGAGAGAGAGAAGAACCATCAGCTCAGTTGTGATCACATGATGCTCAGCAGACAAAGTGTATCCATACTACTCGTATTGCAAGACATCGCTTGTTTATCAAGTCAAAATTTATTAAAAATTTTTGCTCGTCTTGCAAAACACTCGTAAACCAAGTTACTCGTAAACCGAGGTTCTACTGTATTATGATTAATTTTTTCTTAAATTATTTTTCTCAGATGCAGTTGTGCAAATGAATCATATATCTAACTAGAACTTTTGAACTTTGGCTCCCTGGCACTGGACAACATTCAAATGTCACCAAAGATAGCCAGAACACCGCAGTCTAGTGAATCAGTTCCACCAACATGAAGAGCCCAGCGGTGGCATTGAGATTGCAAACAAAGGAGAAGAAAGCATGGAGGTATTTGGGCAAGGCTTTAGCAAACCACCACCATCTACCTCTGCTGAGGATTTTTCTTGCCAATGTTCATTCTCTGACGAACAAACTAGACGAACTACAACTCCGGATCACCTCAAACATACGTATTACAAACCGCAACATCATGATTTTCACAGAAACATGGTTAAATAAATGTATTCAGGGCTGACAGAACAATAGAGCACACCGGTAAGATCAAAGGTGGAGGTCTGTGCATTTAAGTGAAGAATGCTTGGTTTGCGGACAGTGTTGTAACGAAAAGTCGTTGCTATGCTGATCTGGAATTTCTGATGATTAAGTGTAGACCCTTTTACTTACCTTGGGAATTCACGTCTATTATTTTCACTGCTGTGTATGTACAATCGGATGCTAGCGCTAAGCTTGCAATGAAAGAACTCTATGCTGCTTTTAACAGACAACAGATGGCACATTCAGATGGGGCTTTTAATACTGCAGCAATTTCAATCATTGCAACTTTAGATCTGTATTCCCCAGGTTTCATCAAAACATCTCCTGTCCCTCCCAAGGAGATAGAACCTAGGATTGTGTTTATACAAACATTACTGAAGACTACAAGAACTTTCCACTTCCCCACACTGGACAATCAGATCACCTCTCCATTTGTCCTTGTCCCTAAATACACATCACTTATCAGATGCATGAGACCTTCAGCGAGGATGATGAAAGTCTGTCCTGAAGAAGTTTCAGTGCTAGGCTTTGTTGCCACTAAAGCTACTTGGGACTTGGAAGTGGACATTGAAAGGTACACTTCGCTCTCCTAGATTACATCAATACAAGAATTAATGAAATCACAATGCATAAACAGATTAAGACCTTCCCTAACCAGAAGCCTTGAAAGAATAGAGAGATTAGACTCTTGCTGAAAGCTTGCAACACCACTTTTAGATCTGGCAATGCTGAGAGCTACATCACGTACAGGGTCAACCTTAAAAATGGCATCAGACGAGCCAAACAGAAATATAAGCAACAAACATATGTGGCAAGGCTTCCAGACCATCACGGAAAATGGGAAGGTAAATGCAACCTCAACATAAGTAATGTCTCCCTTCCTCACGAGCTAAACAACTATTATGATCATTTTGATCGGGACAATAAAACACTTGCAACCAAAACTGCCCCTCCCCCAAATGATCAACCCTTCAGACTTACCACCTTCTCTGTACAATCTGCACTGAGCAAAGTGAATGCACGCAGGGCTGCTAGTCATGATGGCATACCTGGGCGTGTGCTTAAGGCCGGTGCTGGGCAACTGTTTGACATCTTCAGTAACATCTTCAATCTGTCTTTGTCCCAGGCTGTCGTCCCTGCATGCTTTAAGTACATAGCAATTGTACTGGTGCCTAGCCTGAATGACTACCATAATGTTGTACTCACCCCCATCATCACCAAGTGCGTTGAGAGACTGGTTCTGGCACACCTTAAATCCAGTCTACTTCCCACACTACATCCCTATCAGTTTGCCTATCTTCTCAGCAAGTCAACGGATGATGCCATATCCTCAGCTCTTTACTCTGCCCTGACACACCTGGATAACAACAATTCATACATCAGGATGTTACTTAATAATTTTAGCTCTACATTTAATACCATCCTCCCCTCCAATCTGGTAAATAAACTCAGCAACCTGATTCTGAATACTGGTGTTTCACAGGGCAGTCTGCTGAGCCTACTACTCTCCTCCCTCTTTACCCATGACTGCATCCCTTTATATGGCTCCTACTGCATCATAAAGTTTGCAGACAACACCACGCTAATAGGACTGATCATGACAACGATGAGTCAGCCTACAGAATGGAGGTTCAGCACCTAGCAACATGGTGTGCTGACAATAACTTCTCCATCAACACCAAGAAGACAAAGGAGCTCATTGTGGATTACTGGAAAAGTAAAGGCAGCAGGTGCTTCCATCTATATAAATGGAGCTGAGGTGGAGTGTGTTTCCGGCTTCAAATTGCTGGGAATCCACATCTCTGAGGACCTTTTTTGGACAATAAACACTTCTAGTCTGGTTAAAAAAGTGAAACAGTGACTTTACTTTCTTTGAAGGCTAAAGAAAGCCTGCCTGTCCCCTCAGGTTCAGTTGAACCTTTACCACTTCACTGTCGAGAGGATATTGACTAATTGCATTATCATGTGTTTTATGGCAACTTCTCCATAACTGACAGGAAGGCCCTGGCACATCATCAGCATCCCGCTGCCGACTATTGCACACCTGCAGTATATACGGTGTCTGTGACGGGCTTGCAGCTTCATCAAAGATGCTTCTTACCTTCCTCCCACTAGATAGGCACTACAGGAGCATTCAGTCCATCACCAGCAGGCTCAGGAACAGTTTATTTAATAACACCATCACCACTCAATAGCTGACCTTTTTAGATATCAATAACTTCTGACTGTACACTGATCCCTCCTCGATTGAGGGGCAGTGCGTTCCAGAACCCCCCGTGAAAGGTGAAAATCCGCAAAGTAAAAACCATACATTTATATTGATATTTTTATATTGTCACACTTGGGTCACAGATTTTCACAGAAACACAGGAGGTTGTAGAGACAGGGACTTTTAAACACTGCAAACAAACATTTGTCTCTTTTTCAAAAGTTTAAACTGTGCTCCATGACAAGAGAGAGAGGACAGTTCCGTCTCACAATTAAAGGAATGCAAACATATCTTCCTCTTCAAAGGAGTGCGCGTCAGGAGCAGGGAATGTCAGAGAGAGAGAGAAAGACAGAGAGAGAAAAGCAAACAATCAAAAATCAATAGGGCTGTTCGGCTTTTAAGAATGCGAAGCACCGCCAAGCAGCTGCAAAGAAGGGAACAAGGTGAAGGTAGTGTTTCAGTATTTTTTAGATGAGCGTCCATATCCTCTAGGCCACTGTGGGAACAGCCCCTCTGCTCACACCCCCTCCGTCAGGAGCAGAGAATGTCAGAGAGAGAGAGAGCGAGAAAAGCAAAAAATCAAAAATCAATATGGCTGTTCGGGTTTTAGTATGCGAAGCACCGTCAGACAAAGCAGCTACTCACACCCCCTCCGTCAGGAGCAGAGAATGTCAGAGAGAGAGAGAGACAGAGAAAAGCAAACAATCAAAAATCAATACGTGCTGTTAGAGCTTTTAAGTATGCAAAGAACCGCACGGGAAGCATATCATATCATTGAGGAGTTTTATTTAATACATAATATGCTCTAATTGGGTAGCTTCTTAGCCATCCACCAATAGCGTCCCTTGTATGAAATCAACTAGGCAAACCAACTGAGGAAGCATGTACCATGAATTAAAAGACCCATTGTCCGCAGAAATCCGCAAACCAGAGAAAAATCCGTGATATATATTTAGATATGCTTACATATAAAATCTGTGATGGAGTAAAGCTGCAAAAGTCGAAGCACGATATAGCGAGGGATTACTGTATTCTATGTATATTTTTACCTGTTTACATATATCTATTCTGTACAAAAAACATTTCATATATCTATATTTATTCATATCATGTATCTGTATGTAGTCATCAGTATTCATATTTATGTACTCTTACTTGTATAAACTGCTACCTGTAAATTCAAATATCATATACAGGAAGATATTGTCACACACATGTGCATGGGAGGTAGCTAAAGGATCTAAATGAGAGTAATTCCATGCCAGACCAGGGGGTGGTGGAGTGTGCTGACCTTTGTTCTTGCTTTCCTGCAGACTGTTCACGGGAAATTCTGGCACCGGGCCTTCTGACGATGTCACTTCTGGCCATTCTGATGATGTCGCTTCTGGCCCCGAACCCATTGAGGCGGACCCTTCCAGTTCCGGCCCTTTTAATGACGTCACTTCTGGGTCCGAGTCTATGAAGGAAGATCCTTCCGGATCTGGCCCCCATTGACATCATATCTTGTTTTGGCCTTTAAAACTGCCATTTATCAAACAGTTGATTAGTTCTGGTCTGGACCCCATTCTGAGCACATCAGTGCTAGGAACTTACCCTTCTGTAGCCAGGGAATATTATACTGGTAGCTGCCCCAAACCTTTTTATGATTCTTGTGTCTGGTTTTTTTGACAATATATATCTCATTTGTATGCTGCCTTATTGCACCTTCCTGTCTATTGCACTTTACTGTACTATTTGCACCCACTGTCTATTATATCTTACTCTACTATTTGTACTTTCCGGTTAGATGCTAAACTGCATTTCATTATACCTGTACAATGACAGTAAAGTTGAATCTAATCTATTCTAAAAATTTCCTTGAAGAATATGTGTGCCAATTTTTTTCTAAAATTGGTCCACTGGTAGCTAAATTGTTTCAGGCAGATATGAAGATAGGCCTGTTGATGACAGTAGGTGCTTTTCACATTATATGAAAATGCAAACAAAAATTGCCTGAAATCAAATAAGATGCCTCACTCGGGTTAGCAACAGCAAACACAGATGGATGAATATCCTGTTGCAAGTGTTTCTGTGAAACATATCATTCAGCAATTGCTGAAAAATAGGCGGACAACAGGTTCCATGAGCAGTACAATCCAGAAGTTGTCATAAACGCTGTGGATTTTATGGAAAGAAGTCCTCACTTGTAAATACAGTTATTATCACAGGAGACAGGTGTCTCAAGAAGATCATGTCAGTGTGTACTCCATGATTTGTCAGTTACTTTTCTGTGCACCATCTGGCGCCACATCATGGTAAGCTTCTTCAGCAAAAACAAGCAAGGCTTGAACAGGAATGTGGAAGAATAGGCTGCATTGTAGTTTTTGAGGCAAGGATGGCAGAATAACAAGGAATAATCCTGTGAAACAACAAAGATGTGGTCAGGCATTATTAACTCTGTGCATTTTAGGATATTTAACATCAGTTTTATAGGTTTTTTCTTTTCTCTCTCTCTAGTAACTAAGATTTATTATTATTTATTATAGTAACTGCCTGCAAAACCCTTAATCATAGCATCCAATCATATCCTGTTTAATTAAGTCTAGTTTAGAGCATCTATTCATGGTGTCTGGTGATCTGGTGAAGCACGACTCCATCCATTATTCCCACCACAATCAGAGACAGAAGGTGGCATAAAATGGCTGAAATTTTAACTGCACTTTTTGCCGTTAACTGAATTTTATTTTTTGGCGCACACAAATGAATGCTGCAGCACTTAAAACTTATTGTGCCAAAGAGAAAGCAGTACTGCTTAAACAGTTAATATCAACGCCATATTAAAAATTCAGTCACTTTCAGAACAATATCAGAAAATATAACAAGTACTTTTTGTGATTTATTCAGTGCAACACTTCAACTTACAGAAGCACTTTGATTTAAGAGACAGATTTAGTATTTCACTGGCTTCATTGTACTCTTTTCAAATGATGATATTTTTTACAGATTTGTTCCTTTGATTGTGGAATGAATTCAGTATATGTGGAAATCTTCCTAAACTATGGACATGAAATTATTGTAGATTTGCATAACTTCCTATATCACAGAGCTTATATCCATCTTATATATTTAAAAGCAATTGAAGAGATGCATTAATATATGATTCTGTAATCACAGTCAAATAGAAAGCTCCAAATACATATAAGCTCAACAATAAATGTTGATATTCTTCTTTTTGGCGGTATCTATGAGGATGAAATAATGTACTTCAAAAGTGAAGCAGTAAACTGCAGGTTAATTCCTAATATACTGTCCCTTTTTTCTGAAAATGAGAAGATAGCCACCATTTCAACGCAACCCAAACAAATCCATTATCAGGAAAAAATGTTACTGGCAAAAAAGTGTCAGCATTAAATTGTGATAACTTTTCTGTGCCTTATGGATTACATAGGGCAAAAGTATTCCCTACCGCAGTTTGCAGTCTTGCTGAGAAGATACCGAGGAACAATAGCACTATTAAAATGCACAGCAGTACTCATCTCACATTAGGATTGCTCCGCTTTGCCAGTTTCCTCTAATCCAAATTGACACTGTATCAGGGGATATCTGGCTAAAAGGTTAAAGAATTTTAGATTGAAAAATATGACAATGTGCAAGCAACACTTTTTTTACAAACGTACATATGCAAGTAGGTGCAATAGGATAATTAATTTTTGTCTCACTAATTTTCACTCTGTGATGATATCGCTATATATATCTTCAAGAGGTGTTATAAAATGTGAAAATATTTGTAATATATTTAACAATTACCTCTCATTTTTAAATAAATGAACTGCCATAAATATAAGTTCAGTAAGAACAAGCTACTTTTGTTTGGTTTTGTTGTTAAACCAACAATTGATCTAATATTATGAGCATCACTGCTTTGGAAGTAGTAACTAGATGCCTTGTATGTGCAGTGATGCTGTTTGTTTTGCACAACACACATAATATTGACTCACATTCTTAGAACTTCTTATGACCATTTCTTGGGTCATCACTGCAAGATGCAAAATACAAGATCAGCAGTGACAAATTTGGCTGTTAAAATATACAGCCAGGGATTTATTCCTTGCTCATACAGGCGGAGTATCCTTAATCATATTCGCAGATTTTGGAATATCTGCATAAGCAAAATAAGAATTCATATGACAGAGTACGAAAATGCTTCCAAACCAGTTAAATAATGACTCACACATATTATAATTCATATCACCAAACTGTTATTATAGTGTGCATTGATGTGGCAAACACAATAAACCTTAAAAGAGACAAATATAATGTAAAGCCTTTATTGTATTTCCTAGAAGGCCTATGCTACATATTTGCACAAAAGGATGTTTTTGGTTTTTCATCAATTTATATTAGCTCTCTCTCATCACTTCTCAGATAACTGGCTGACAGGTCAGGAACATCTCAACCTTCACTCCATCATGCCTGCTGTGCTGGAAGCCATTAACCAACTGAGGAGGTGCTACTTTCAGTTTTCGTATATATTGTGTGTACACATATATAAAACAACATATTTTTACCAGCATTAAAAAGCAATTTGCAGCAGTGTCCTGTTTTCCTAATGTAATTGAAGCTATTCATTGAACTCATATTGCAATAAGGGTGTCTATCAAGAATGGAACTGCTTTTACTAACCATAAGCAGCAACATTCCTTTACTGCACAAGTCACCTTTCATGTCAGTGTGAGTTTTGAGGTGTGCCCACATATTGTGATTGTAAATTATTAAGGTAAATCATGTTTTATAAGTCAGATTTTTTTTTTTTGGCATATGCATATTTTTACTCTCAAATCCAAGCAGACCCCTGGCCTGGAAATTTTTTTTATGGATGCCATACTGCAATTTTGAACTGCCATACAGGTATTTTCGTTTCAATAACCACCCAAAGTCAAATATTTGAAGGCATCTGTCGCACATCATGGAGCCTCTCCCCAATAGTCTTGATCAAGTGATGATGCTTTATGGCGTTTGCTGCTTCCAGGGAACCCCAACCCTAGTTGTCGATGAACCTACATGGTGCTCAGTGCTTCATTGTGGACCAAATCAACCCCGCCATAAAGTTTATGCACTTTTATATTTTCATTGGAAACAGTGAAGGCGGGAGTAGTAGTAATTGGGCATTAAAAAGTTGATACGACACTGGGAAAATTGAATCGCAAACGAAGGTGACTTTGTAGAAAAGTGATGCAATTTGTTTTTGAAATTCTTAATAAATACAGTTAAAAAAAGTCCAGAAACTTTTTGAATGTCCATTGTAGTTCACATCCACTCAGCATTTTTTTAAAAAAGGAAAGAAAATTAGAGGCAACAGAGCTGTTGCCATACCAGTGCTCAAAAAGATTCAGATTTTGAAGCATTTTGGATTTTGGAATTTTGGATTAATGACAGTCAACTGTATTTATTACCTGTTTTATTACTTTTTCATTATGTTTGAACTATTAATTTTCATGTGTTAAATTATTTCTATTAGTTTTGTTTATTATTTTATTAACGATAAACTGAAACTTTAAATGTGTTGCCATTATTGTGTATTTTGTGGGTGGATCCCCCGAAGGCAGGACCACCCTGATCTCACTGCTGCTGGGTCCTCCTTTCAGCTTTAGATTCTCAGTCTGATCTGTTCTTAACTCAATTTTTCTTTTTGTAAAAACCTGATTGCTTTGTATGGATTGTAATAAAATTAATAAATAAATAAATAATAATAAAAAAAAAAAAAGATTCTCAGTCATAAGATAGACTCAGCAGTGGAGCATTGGGTTTGTATTTAGAGTCTTTTAAGTACTGTAGTTTCATTTGAATGTTTCTAGATTTTTCTTGCTTGTTATTTGGTTTTGTCTTTGGAATTGTGTTTTTGGGACTTGATCACCTCAGACTGCCTTTTAGGCAAACCTTTTTGTGCTCTTTTTAATTTATTTTGTGAAATAAATTCTTTCATTTATAAAGATTCTTGTGAGACGTGTCTCTAATAGCCAGAGTTTGACAGTATCTCTCCCTTGTGCAGTGTTTTGGAGATACAATTTGGAAATTGCTTTATATTTTTTACTTTTAAACTAGCTCCCCTTCTTGCTAAAGGTAGTAGTTGTGGATCAGCTGATTTCAGGTGAGCATCTTCTGTGTAGGTCAGTGAAGGTCCAGGCCTGTTTTTGTGGTTTATTTTGTGAGCTTCATACACCCTTATTCCCAGATTTAAGACTCTATCTTGTTCCTCTATATTTAACTCCTCTTTGTTTTTTGCAATTATTTACCTATATATTGTAAAGTTAGTCAAGTAGAAGAGCATCAACATTTCATCAGAAATAACTGCTGTCAACAGGTTATTTTCTACCCCAGCTTATAGAATATCATAAAGCTCTGTACAAAGTGTGTCTAACATATAATATAGTGAGTGGGCACTATATAAACAATTACCGTGTTATTTATTAATCATTGAAAAAATGAATTTTGTGAGTCTGTTGCAATTGCTTAAACTGTGCAGATCTTGAATAAGTCTAAGGGACCTTTAGTCACAGTGCTGCCTCTTTCTTCTTGTTCTATATTTTCCTATTTAAGTATTGCAATAATGATTTTATCTTTAAAGAAGATGTCAACTTTTAAAATAATTATGAGTATGTTTTTGTCTTTAAATTAATAATAACAGTATGTTCAATGTTAAACACATAGTCAAGAAAACCAGTAACAAATACATATTACTCAATGTATATTTTTTGTTACAAATGTAAAATTTAAAAGCTCACAGACAGACTGGATACGCTTCTTAAAGAAAGTCTCTCACTTGAATATTAAATAATATATTAATATTGATTAGAAGCTTGCACTTTTTTACAATTGTTCATTATTTTGTGTGCCAGGATTTAAGATCAAAACTTATTCAGAACATTGATCATTAAGTAAACTTTCTACATTTCTTTCATGATTAATGAGCTTGCCTTCCACTAAAATCTGTTCACTTGTTTCTGAGGTACTTTGAAGTATGATTTTCAAACTTCAATCTTGCTTTAACAAAGAACAAAGTGTGCCTTTAGTCATATTCTCTAAATTTTCAACATACTTAACTCTTTTGATTTCTATAAAGATGTATTTAATTTATCTAACTAAACTAAATGAAGAGCTTGATTATTTACATATTACCCATCTATAAAAAATGACTAATTAGTTACTTTCAAATAAAAATTACTGCAAAAAAATAATACATGCCATATATTAGTTGACTTATCAAGCTCAAGGTGCAGCATATAAAAATATATAATAAAAAGCAAGTATTATGAATAAACATAAACTAATAAGAAAACTATGCCTTGACAAATCGAGGGACTAAAACATCCATAAAAAGGGGAATGTTCAAATATGCCAATAAGCAAAAATATTAAGCAAAAATATTTAAGAACTAAAAATATTTTCAACCAATTTATTTGATTAAAAGAAAGTTCAAAAGATTTGTTTTTAAAATATTTTTAAAAAGCTACTCAACCACCAGATCTTTTGCATGCAGGAAGAGAACTCCAAAGGCTGAGGTTATAGAGTAAAATACCCTCTGTATATGAATATAAATGGAACTGTAAGGCAACTTAAAATTTAGGATCTGTAATGCCATTAAGGTAGGAGGAAAAGAGGAAGGCCTAAGAGAAGGTTTATGCATGTGGTGAGAGAGGACATGCAGGTGATGGGTGTAACAGAACAAAATGCAGAGGACAGGAAGATACGGAAAAAGATGATCCACTGTGGCGATCCCTAATGGGAGCAACCGAAAGCAGAAGAAGAAGAATGCTATTAAGGTGTGTATGAATGGAGTAGTTGAGAAATATATATAAGGGGAAAATTATAATGAACTTTGTACATGATTAGTAGAATCTTAAAACTAATTTAATAATTAATTAGAAGAAAATGCGGATTTCCACAGCTTTAATATGGCTCTGAATTATGTAAATATGGCAACTGTTGCTGTAGCAATTTGGACTATATGGACTTCTGCAAGTAGACTAAACAGAAGCCCTGCCAGTGAGGCATTATATAGACATGAAATAATACATGCAAACACGAGTCAAAGGTGTGCCAAAAGAAATCTCTCATTTCAAAAGTTTAGTGTGTAGTACTAGGGTGTTATACTGTGTTAACCATTATGAATGTAGTGAAAAGTCAAGCAAAATGACACCTTCTACTGGCTAACTAAAAAGATTACAATATGCAAGCTTTCAATGTATATTGCCTGAAGAAGGGGCCTGAGTTGCCTTGAAAGCTTGCATATTGTAATATTTTTAGTTAGCCAATAAAAGATGTCATTTTGCCAAAAGGTTTGGTGAAAATTCAAAACAGACAGTCCACACAAGAATAAAGAAAAAGATTCTTACACACGTAGAATAAAAGCAAAAAAATGGGAAAAAATGTCTCTTCTCTTAAATGAGCCTTTTCTTGTAAAACTTCAGTTGTTTTTTTTCTATACTAAAATATGTTTTCCTTCACCTTCAGTACATTCTAAACATACAGCACTGCATATTCAGCAGAGCAGGTTGCGTTACATACTATTGAGCTTGGTAAGGCAAGGTTTGAATCCGTGTGTTCTCCATGCCTTACTTATGGCAAGGCAGATCACTAACGGAGACTAATCTGTAGTCAGAGTGATAGTAACAGAATATTCCAAACACAACTTGTGGGAGTTAAGCACACCTTTTAGACAATGCACCTTTTTATAGGCAAACATTTAACATAACTAAGCAAACACTTCTAACTACTTGACATAACCCAGGGGTGTCCAACTCTGATCCTGGAGGGCAACAGTGGCTACGAGTTTTCATTCTAACCCTTTTCCTAAGCAGTGACCAGTTTATACTGCTAATTAACTCCTTTTCCCTTCATTTTAATAGCCCTATTTATGAGGATTCAGACCTCTGAATCGATTCCTTTCTTTATTAAATGGACACTGCAGAATGTTGATTTTCTGCTTTTTCTAAAATCACCATCAAGATGTTTTATTTACCTGAGCAGACCAACATGACTGAGACCTTTACCTCTTTTTATTTTCAGGTTAGCTGGTCATGTGGCAGCTTGTATTGTGTCTCATTATTGTTTGGTTGCTCATTAAGGAAATAGAAACAACTAAGGGATCTGAGTCATGTCAATTAAAACTAAGGCAAAACAAGTTAATCGGTAGCAAAAACGGCTCACTAATTAAGAAGACGGTTAGAATTAAAACCTACAGCCACTGTGGCCCACCAGGACTGTAATTGGACACCCCTGACATAACCTAAATAAATGCTAAATGGATCTTACAGGTACTCCTGTGTCTTTCTTTCTAATCACTCTGAATCTGCAAAGGAAAATAATTGTTATAAACAATACGTAACTGGAATAAAACCACCTTTCTGATAATATTAATGTCCATGCTAAAGGGAAGATCATTATCTAATTCAGGGCTGTTCAATTAGTTTTGAGTGGAGATCAACTTACTATAACAATTCTAGTCGAGGGGATGTACATTTTCTTCTAAAGAAGCTAAATAATTTTATAAAATTTCATAATTTTTAGCAACCTTTGTAACTGCAAAGGGGTTAAATCTTCAGAAATTTTGCAAGAATATCCATCCATCCATCCATTATCCAACCCGCTATATCCTAACTACAGGGTCACGGGGGTCTGCTGGAGCCAATCCCAGCCAACACAGGGCACAAGGCAGGAAACAAACCCCAGGCAGGACGCCAGCCCACCGCATGGGCACGCACACACACACACACACACACACCAAGCACACACTAGGGACAATTTAGAATCGCCATGCAAGAATATTTATGTTCCAGAACAGATTTGTATTTACAGTCTCACATTCAATTCACCTTCTCAGCTGTAAAGTAACATTTGCATACCAGCAACAAGCAAACAATTTAACCTTTCTTTTATTTTACACATTTTACAAAAATATCAATAAACAGATTTAAAAACATATCAGCAATTTAAAAAAAAAACAACAATAGCCAATCAAATGAATTATTTATTTTATACTAATACTGTAGAGCCATCCATCCTTTTTCCTAACCAGCTTATCCAGGACAGGGTCATGGAATGGCTGGAATCCCAGGAATCAGTATTTGCTGAAGTATATGTTGTTTGCTGATATTGTGAATATAAGCTCAGCCAAAGTTACAAGGCATAATTAAGCCATTTTGATTAAACGGTAGTGATTTTTAAGAGAAAATGTCTAAGTGCCTTTTTTTTTTTTTTTTTAACGAAAATGAGCTTAATATGACTGAGCTAATTAGTGACCATATGCACTTGAGTTAAATCCAAGAAAAGAGCATTTAAAATACTGTCATCACTGTATAAAACTCATAACAGCTGGCTCAAGTGATAAGCAATACCACCCATTACAGAAGCTCTGAACTATAATAAAAAGCAATCCGGTTGTTAAGTAATAACTGTTACGCCTACTTTTTTAAATAATATCATACTTCAACTTCACAGTTTGGTTAAACACATGCTAATATATTGGTATATATGTATTTATGTTTAGAACCTGCTTTTAGAAACAATATATATGTATAAGGATTGGATATTTGTTTATTTGAAATGTGAATTAAAGATTTTGCGGTGGGCTGGCGCACTGCCCAGTGTTTGTTTCCTGCCTTGTGCCCTGTGTTGGCTGGGATTGGCTCCAGCAGACCCCTGTGACCCTGTAGTTACGATATAGCGGTTGGATAATGGATGGATGGATGGATTAAAGATTTAAACAATCACCCATTTTAACAAAAATACAAATTAATTTAAGGATCACAACGAGTAATTCATAGTAATAAAATTACCGCTGTCTTTTTTAGCTGGATGGAAACAAGAAAGAAGTTGCCTTTTAGGCACTGTACAACCTGACAGTAACAAGAGTAACAATCCCCTTGGTGGTGAGTTGGCAGGCCAGAGATAAGAAAAAATACAAAAACCTATAACTGAGAAAACGCACTTCAATCTAGCACTATGGATGAGAAGTAACTTACTCTCCAGGGGCCTTGTGTATAAAACTTAATTACGCTTAGGAACATGCATAAGACAGATCTTATGCAAAAGTCTGGATTTATAAAGTATAAACTTGAGAGAAAATAAGCTCAGAGTTACAACAAGTTTTCATCAGTAGTAAATACTACTCTGTCTTTTTGGTGTTGGTATTTTAGTGACTCCAGCAGGCAACACAACGAAGTGAACAGTAAATCTTATTTTCCTCACATTTCAATGAGGTGTCCATCGCTTCCAATTTTCCTGAATTAATTATATCACATTTTACTGAAATGTCCTCTTTAAACAGCTGTCTTTGGTGTTGGTAATAATATAATAATAATTTGTGCACTTAAAGATAATTTTTATTAGTGTGTAGTGTGCAATGTGATAAGTGGTCTGTGGCATAGAACAGATTTTTAAATAAATAATCGACTCCTGAGAGCACATAGGCTCAGAATGGGTGCAGGTGGGTGCATGTTGGCGCTGCTCCAGGGTTGAATTTGGTGCTTGGCTGATCGAACACTCACGTGCAAAGGCAGGTGGATCAGTCAAGTGCCACATTCACACCTCGGTGTGGGCGGAAGGTCTCGTCTGAACCCGATAAGGTGGTATAAAGGAGCCTGCATAGTGGAGAGGACGAAAGAAAAAGAGAAAAACAAGAGACAGAAAAAGTGAAGACAGGCGTATGGCAGGTGCTCAAAACGGCTGAAGAGGGTAACTCCAGATGAATGTCTTCATGTAGCTGGAGTGAACCGTTGCTCAAGTGGGCTCCTGCATTAGGCATAGGAGTGGCAGCAGGAGTTGGAGACGTGAGGCTTGGCGCAGTTGCTTGCTGGGGGCCTCTGAAAACAACAGGGACCTGAGCCTGGATTTTGAAGGTTGGCTGCGCAAGTCGGTAGCACATATCTTCATGCTGTGAAATCCAATGAGGGTAAGCCTGAAAATGTCGGCTTTCATTAGGAGGCAACAAGGCTGGTGTGTTTTTAAAGGACAGATTCCTCCCATGATTTCTAAACCTCAATTTTTAACACATTTTTTACTGCATTTTAACCTCCACATGGAATCTTTTTTTTTTATTGTTTATTTATTATGGATGATCCACTGCACTATTTGCACTTTGATGTTTTGTTAGAATTTTAATACAAGCATCTGTCACTTTGCACCTACTCCTTGCTGTAAGTGTGTTTCCTCATTTGCCCTGCTCATCTTGGTCTATTACTATCGATGGTGTCAGGTTGAAGAGGCTCCTGGGAGCAAAAAGGGAATGTGGAGCTGAACTGAAATATCACATGTAGTCTGTTTACTTTGTCTATAAAAAGAGTTTTCTTTGTGTTATTTAACATAAGTGGCAATCGCTCTTTTGGAGGATATCACCAATGACAAGCTAATGCAAGGATTGCAATGCTTTTTGGCTAATGATGATGATTGGCTTTAAGTCAATTTAGACCTCTAGAGCTGTTCTCTTAGAGCTGTATGCTAAACTAGAGCAGAGAACAACAATAACAATAACATTTATTGATATAGCACATTTTCATGCAAATAATGTAGCTCAAGGTACTTTACAAGATGAAGAAACAAATGTTTACAGAAGATAAAAATATAAAAATAAGATTAGGCAATGCTAAATAAAAAAGAATAAAGTAAGGTCCAAGGGCGGGAGGACAGAAAAAACAAACAAAAAAAAAAATCTGCAGGGGTTCCAAGGCCATGAAACTGCCCAGCCCCTAAATCAGTCTTCATGGTTTTCAGGATTGACATGAAGGAATTTGATGATTATGGTCATGTGGACATCTGACCTTCAATCCATCATTGAAGGGACTGTATGGTGTGGAAGTGGCACAGATTGCCACCACAGAAAACATGGAAAAAGAACAGCAGAGAAAGTAGAGATTAGTATTGATTGTGAAGCCATAATAAAAATGATAATTCAATATACTAAAATGAAACTATGATAAAGCCATGTTAAAATAATAGGTTTTTAGAAGTTTTTTAAAGTGCTCCACTGCATTAGCCTGGTGAATCTCTATCCGTAATCTATTCCAGATTTTAGTTACATAACAGCAGAAGGCTGCCTCACCACTTCTTTTAAGTTTAGCACTCGGAATAATAAGCAGACACCCATTTGAAGATCTAAGGTTACAATTTGGAGTGTAAGGTGACAGGCATTCTGAAATATAGGATGGAACGAGATTATTTAAGGCTTTGTAAACTATAAGCAGTATTTTATAGTCAGTTCTAAATGGCACGGGTAACCGGTGTAGTGACATCAAAACTGAAGAGTCAGAAACTGGAGACATCACATCTTTTTTCATTACAGGTCTTAACAATCGTAAGTATTTGGTGAAGAGATTTTTCATCATGAACAGGCTTGCAACTCATGAATCTCTCAGTCATCCATGAACTTTGCTACTTTATGATGGCTTGTGTAGTACTGCACAGCACAGGACAGAATCATGAATGGTTTCAAGAGAGTGGTATTGCAAAATTGATATTTACTTGGCAAAATGTTTATATTTTTTAACAAGTTCAGTATGAATTATCTTAATATCTTGCATGTCTGCTCATATGGCCTTTGTCAATTCCCGCTGTGTATTGCAGGTGATCTGGTTACTGCATGATGGCACATTGCTCTTGCTCTTTTCACTCAGCTGCTTCTATTGTTTTTTTTTTTTATTTTATTTGTCACTCCCACAGAGAGAACAGCAAAAAGAATGTTTTTACGATTCTCTACTTCAGTCAATAATACCTCAAGTTCAGTCTCAAACAGCAATGATGTGAAATAGAGCAGCAACTTGTATCTTTTAATTTGCATCTGTTTGGCAACATTGTTTTATTAATTTTGTACTTTCAAGATAGAAAGATTTATCAGAGCAGGACAAAAACACAAAATAAAAAACCAGGACAGAGTCACTAAGACACTTAGGCTAGTGCTTTTTCAGACAAGAGCAGATTTTTATGTCAATAACGCCATCAAAAAAATGTTAAATATGGGAATGTTAAATGTGGGTTCTATTGCAAATTATTATTATTTTTTTTCCATGGAGGGGGTTACCACCTCTGTTTTTGTGTGGGGGCCTACGAAATCTGCACTATGCCTCCTTACACAGTGGAGAGATGAAAATTAGTCCATCCATCTATTATCCAACTTGCTATATCCTAACTACAGGGTCACGGGGCTCTGCTAGAGTCAGTCCCAGCCAAGACAGGGCACAAGGCAGGAAACAAACCCCGGGCAGGGCACCAGCCCACCGCAGGGTGAAAATAAGTTTGAGTTGGAAATACCATACCTAAAAATATCATGAATCCAATGACCCAGATAAACAGCCACTGGAGGAAGCAGTACATAAGCAAACTTAATGTGACGTCAGTAAGAATAAAGTTATTGAGTGTAACCCCCTACAAAGATGTGTCCATCAAAGGACAAGGGGCCTCTCAGGTAAAAGCAACATATTGTGTAAAAGTATAAACTGGTTTAATATGTGTCAGAAATTTCCTGATCAGGTATTTCTTTAATTGTTTTTTCAAATACAGTCACATCTTTCACTGTCCTAGAATGTAATTTCTCAGTGCCTGAGCATGTTATTTCCACTACCCATCTGAAGACAATTGTAAGACAAGGTACACATTCCTTGTATTTTCATGCCCCTTTATGTTTTCTGATTTCTGTTGGTTTTTAGGAATAATATACTGTAGATTCACTGATACTGAACCGAATGGCTATAGTTGTATCTGTAGGATGTTCTTAACTAGAAGCACAAGGGAGTGTTTTCATAATTTTTAACATGGCATTTTTCTCATGACAGATCCCTATAATATAAGCATATGGTGTAAAAGAGATAATGAAAAACATGTACTAAAAGGATAGCAATGAAACAAACAGGCCAGGTGTTGTTTTTCATTACTTCACAATGCTAACGTGCTACTATCTTAAGAACTGAAAGCTTTTTCTGTCTTCACATTTGTCAGGTGATATACAAATCATGACAGTTATCATATGGAGAATTCTGCCTTAGGCACATCGTGTGAAAAAAAGCATATTTTACATACCAGCATTCCACAAAACGCTTGTTTGATTTTATTTTTGCTTGAATTAAATTATAAACATGAAAGACTAAAACAGATGACAATGTTTTCTATTTAGAATTTATTCTATGTAAAGAAAAGATACTTTTATGTTTTCTCTTGTATTATAATGACAACTCTGTTAAAATAGCTTTTTAATTTTTATGTTATTATAAAAGGATGTTTGAAGGTCAGATCATTTTAGTCCCTGGAATCCTTGTTGTTATATTAATAAAAGTAACAATATATTATTAAAAGTAACATTACATATTGGGTCACATCACAAATTCTAATGAATGTGCATACACAATGAGATACCAGAACCAGACGTATGGTACATTCCTAATAATCTGGATTAAATATTAAGAACGCAAACAAATTGATGGTGGACTTTAAGCAAGGCCAAAGTTTACTCACCTGTATACATTAAGGGCCAAATTGTAGAAGTGCTAGAAAATTTAAGATCTTGGACTCCAATCTGACACCAGTGATATTTTAGTTCTGATATTAATTGTAGTTTTAGTTTTTGTTTTATAAAATTTATTTTTATTTTTATTTTATTCTAGTTTTCGGTGAAGCCAACAATTTTTATTTTTTATTTTAGTTTTGTTTTTCTGTTGCAAGACCACAAATGCTGGCCTACACATATTTCAATGCAAGTTATGTTTCAGTCAACAAAATATACTCACAGTTCATAATGCTGTTAAAAACAGCTTGACTATCAATGATCAAACAGATTAAGTGGCCTAATAATTACTAATGACCTCCTTATGGCTGCTGATTCTGGTCTAATCACTATTCTCATCCTTCTTGATCTGAGTGCGGCCTTCGATACTATTTGTCATACCACTCTCCTTAATAGATTATCTTTGATTGGCATTACTCACACTCCACTTGATTGGTTTAGATCTTACCTCTCAGGCTGCACTCAGTTCATACAGCTTAAAACCTTCACATCCCAACCCACCGCTGTTACTTCTGGTGTGCCCCAAGGCTCTGTCCTGGGGCCTCTTCTTTTTATTATTTACCTTCTTCCCCTTGGCAATATTTTTCGCAAATATAACATTAATTTTCACTGTTATGCTGATGACACCCAGCTCTACCTTGCTGGTAAACCCACCTCCTCTTTTCCACCACCCTAACTTATTGACTGCATTTCTGAAATTAAATCCTAGTTCTCTTGTAATTTTCTTAAATTAACACAGTGACAAAACTGAGGTTCTCCTCATTGGTTCAAAATCATCATTATCCAAAACCAATAATCTTTCTTTTATTATTGACTAGCAGAATACCCGCGCTTCGCAGCGGAGAAGTAGTGTGTTAAGGAAGTTACGAAAAAGAAAAGGAAATATTTTAAAAATAACGTAACATGATTGTTAATGTAATTGTTTTGTCATTGATATGAGTGTTGTCGTCATATCTATATATATATATATATATATATATATATATATATATATATAT
>JANRMT010062808.1:58282899-58304840 GCA_026402145.1 Polypterus bichir lapradei | reverse complement strand
AGATAGATAGATAGATAGATAGATAGATAGATAGATAGATAGATAGATAGATAGATAGAACTTTATTTCTCCCCAGGGGAAGATTTTGCTTTTTTCAGAAGCTCTTTAAATAACTAAATACATAAATAGGTAGATAAGTAAGTAAGTAAACAATTATACACACACTTTGCTCTAAAAACAAACCACAGAATGACGACATGTACGAAAATTAAAAAGAAAGAAAACTTATGACTTGGCAGTCATTGCCACAGTGAACCTTTATGCAGACATATTGCTGTTGGTATAAAGGAGCCCTAGTAACATTTCTTGACACACTTCTGCTGAATAATTTGTCAGAGAGAGGATGTACACCATTGTTCATAAAGGCATTCAGTTTTGTTGTAACTCTGTCCTTTACTACTACCTCCAGGGGGTCCTAGTTGTGTCCCATAACTGAGCCTGCCATCTTAATTTGTTTTTTGATTCGGTGAGCTTCTCTTGAAGTGATGTTACCAGCCCAGCACACCACAGGGAACAAAACTGCACTTGCCATTACAGTGGTGTAGAGGATGTGGAGGATATCACTGCACACATTAACATGGTCTCCTAAAGAAAAAGAGTGTGCTCTACCCCTTCTTATATAGTTCTTCTGTGTTCTGAAAGCAGTCTTAGTACCTTTAATCACGATCACCATACTACTACTTTATAGCACATCTTTACAAAACTGCAGCAATTATTTATATAATTTTTGAACTCAGTTCAGGTTGAGTACATTTCACTGAATTACACAGCAAGAGTTGAATAATGTATTTGTTTGACACTATTTCTAACATTGTTTCTCCTGTGTTAGTGTTCTTGTTTTTCAAATACTGATTGTGATAATATTCTCAACTATGTTGTTCAGAATGTTTCTTCCATTCGACCAAATATCTCTGCTTTTCCAAACTTTGCACAGACTGATCCCCCTTGCTCTTTCTGTCTGAATTCCTTTTAAGTTCTTTTAAAGATATTTCATATTACATTTATGCTGACGATATTCAACTTTCATGCTCTTTTAAACCACAAAACCTCCATAAGCTCTCTGCATGGAGCTCTGTATGGTCAAACACCACAATATATTTTTTAGATTTTTTACATTATACCACTCACTTACTTAGGTCATCTAACCAGGGGCCTTCTTATTATTTCCTTATACTCAGCTAAAGACTCATGGAAATCGGGCTTTTCAGTCTGTTACATTGAAATGGTGGATTAGCCTTCCTTGTGCTGTATGGGCTGCTGATACACTTGATTTATTTAAAAAACAGTTGTAGTGGCACCTTTTTAGGTAAGCGTAAGGTAGTCATTTTGGCTCTTTTGTTTATGGTTTATTTATTGAAATGTTATTTTTTTTTTTTTTATTGTCTCTAAATGTGTGTTTTAATTGTTTTCTATGTTGTGCAATGCTTTGTCAGTCTGTCTGCGAAAGGTGCTTTATAAATAAATAAAAGAAAAAAATTCACAGTTTATTTATCCCCATGAAGAAAACAAATTGCTAAAGTGGGAGGTCTTTACTGCCTATAGAGTCACATGACTGCACAATAATGATAAGCCTACAATAATAAGGTAGCATATGGTTCAGTGAGAAAGTAGTCTAACTAGGCAGAAAACAGGATACTCATGTCCTCTTTACAAACAAGGCGTTCTAGAGTTACATCAGTAGTGAACATCTAGTTATTAGATCTTTCTACTGGTTAAGGGTCTGATTAGGTGAATAATCAATTTCATCAGTGTCACGGTACACTAGCATATGTCAGTGCCCGCTAGTAGTTTATATTCAGATGACACTCAAGATGTCCCAGAACACAGATAAAGAAAAAAGTACTAAGAAACCAAAGTCCATCCATCCATCCATTGTCCAACCCACTATATCCTAACTACAGGTCAAAGTCATAGATGTTTATTCTTGGAAGGGTATTAATCCAACATTTGTTGGTAAAAATAAAAATCAATAAGAAAAATATGTAATAAAAAGCTAACAATCTGTAAAAATAATGTGCAGTAATCAAGCAAAAAATGTAGTATCTGAGAAAATGAGTAATTCAATGAATAACTAAACCTTTAATTCTCTGTAACTACAAGCAAGGGCAAATAGCCCAAAGATGCCAAATAAAAAGGATAACAATAGAAAGAAAAAAAAAAAGTTTGGATAATTGAGCAAATGGTTCTGTAGCAGCCAACAATCTATCTCTTAATCCAGGGCCGAAGCATTCCCAAAATCTAGGAAGGCACCCTGATTTAATAAGCTTGAAACATGCCTTTAAACAGCCAACAGCACGAATAAAGAAAGAACTTTGCAATGTGCACATTAGCAACGCCTATCCTCACCACAGACTCCGAACTATAGACACAGAGGCTTTTTAACCATTTCTGCCACACTTGCCTAAAGGCAATGGACTCATACATAACATTCTGAGAAAAAAGGGAATCCATTCCTTTATGATCACTTTAAGCCTATGCACAAATCAACATAAATACATTTCACACATCCCCTTAAACCATTAAACAAAAAACAAAAAAAAACACAAAATCCACAAATGACTAAATTAAAACTTCTACCACCCCAACGTTGCCATTGCTCTACCCCTTTCCAGTTTTGCTGCTCTTGCTGGCTTTTTGCAGGATAAAGGGAGCAAGTAGAAACTTGCACACAGGATAAAAAATGTCCCGCCAACTTGACCGCAGCGGCAGCAAGCCCCCTAAAGGAGAGGATTCCACCAAGCCAATAAATGAAGACATTTAATGAAATCTAAAAAGCTGGTTCTTGTTAGAAATATGTTTTTACAACAAAGGACCAGGTGACATTTCCACTACCATCACAATCAGCTGCAGCTTCAGCATTTGCCTAGACTTGACTGTCCAGCAGCAGCATTAGCAGCAGGTAGTCCCTTCTTCATTCAAGTGTTATGCGTTGATAATACTAATACTGATGACAGATTCTTCATTGATATCTTTGTTCTCTTTAAAGGTTTTTTTTTTGACAGAGCAAAATTGCCAAGCAAACTTCTATTCTCTGTGAAATAGATTTCATAAATAAGCATAGTCTATGCCATGATATAATCTTGTTCTGAACAGAATTATTCATTAAAAGCATGAATATTCCAATCTGCATTTAAAGGACCTCATATACATATATATACATATATCATTCAGAGGAGCTCTTCCATAATTCTAACCTTCGTCAAGTTTCTCAATTTTCAGACCAAAATTGTCTTATTCTTGATTCAATTGGTAGCTCATCCCTTAATTTTCAGTTGCAATTATTTTCATATTCATGTGGACATGCAGTATATAAGTAAAGTTTGCAAGCTAATCATGCACAAATTTACCATCAAAAAATATACAACTAGGTTCATCTGCAGCCCATTTACCAAGAACGATTCAAGCTTAATCAGCAGGAAAAGTCTTAAATAATGTTACAGTTCTACTGGCGTGAAAGACGTAATGGAAATAATTAATTGCGCTACTGAACCATTATTGTTTGGATGTGGCATGGAGAAGCAAACATTAAATGGTGGAACCCTAACAGGTCCTTACACTGAGGCTAAGAGTAAGACAGATTTTTGAAAGGAATATCATCCATAAACCATCTGGCCTGGAAATAATTTCAGGTCACACTTCTAAAAACCTGTAACGGCCAGTTGGCTGGTGTTTCTACTGACACAGATAATGATTATCTGAGAGAATCTGTGGGCTCTGCCTGCTTCAAAAAGACAGTAATTATCCCTTTGGCAAATAAAACAAATGTTTACTGTTTAAATGACTACAGACCAAAGGCAATCACTCCCATTGCAATAAAGTGCTTTGAGGGACACTTCTAACAAAGAAAACAGCCTGATCAGAGTCCTGTTTATAAACAACAACTTACATAAGTAAAGGGTGAATGTTCCCTTGAAACATTTTTCCTTTCCCTGTAGCTTGAGCAGCGTGATCAGTGTGTGCTTGGGATTCCCCCAGACAATGGTAAGATGCTTATAGATTTACAATTTTTCCTCACAAATACTCAGGCAGTAGAGGGTAACTATTGTAACCTCCTTAGCCTTATGTATACCCCAGAAAAAACAAGCTAAAAACTTTTATTTTTATCAAGAAAACATTGTATTACTTGTAACAGAAAAACTGTCATATTTAACACTGTTGTGCTATCAAAGCTAATCACCAAACCCCTAGTTTTAGGATCTAGTGCCACTCTGCCTTAGAAAGTTAAGCTGCATTATTAATGACTTCAGCCATCCTGCACAAATTACTTTTCACAGGACCACTGATACTTGCACCACTACTTTCAGAGAGATTTTATCCAGAGATAATAAGGTTACTCCTCATTTATTGGATTAGTGTTTCTTATACACTACGCACCAAATAGCCACAACATTAAAAGCATTGACAGGTGAAGTGAATAAAATTGATTACCCCATTACAATGCCATGTTTCAAGGAGAGGGATACATTAGGCAGCAAGTGAACAGTGCCAAGTGATCAGGCAGTCAGTTCCTGAAGATGATGTTTTGGAAGCAAGAAAAATGGGCAAACATAAGGATCAGAGAAACTTTGACAAGGTCCAAATTGTGATGGCTAGACAACTGGGTTCAGAGCATCTCCAAAAAAGCTTGTTTCATGGGGGCTTTGCAGAATGCAATGATTAGTAACTACAAAAAGGTGAAATGACAAAGGGGTCATGGGTGCCCACAGCTGTTTGATGCACAGCCTGTCAGGTCCAATCCCACAGAAGAGATACTGTAGCAGAAATTACTGAAAAACTTAATGTTGGCCATGAGAGAAAGGTGCCAGAACACACAGTGCATCACAGCTTGTTGTGTATGGAGCTGTGTAGCCGATCAGTCGAAGTGCCCATGCTGACCCCTTCTGAAAGCACCTACTATGGGCACATGAGTGTCAGAACTGGACCATGGAGCAAAGGAAGAAAGCAGTCTGGTCTGATGAATCATATTTTTATTTAGACGGTCTGGTGCATTCAAGTCATTTACCTGTGGAAGAAATGGCAGCAGGATGCACTATGGGAAGAAGGCAAGCTGGTAGAGGTAGTGTGAAGCTCTGGGCAATGTTCTACTGGGAACCCTTGGGTTCTGGCATTCATGTGGACATTACCTTGACACATACCACCTACCTAAAGATTGTTGCAGATCACATACACATGCCAATGGTATTCCCTGATGGCACTGGCCTCTTTAAGCAGAATAATGCACCCTGCAACACTGCAAAAATTGTTTATGCAAAAATTGCTTATTTTCCTATAAAATGATAAAAAAAATTAGATCAAAAAACAACAAAAAATATACAATATGAAATCATAAGTATAATATATATGTGCACATTCCGTGCACCATTAGATAGATAGATAGATAGATAGATAGATAGATAGATACTTTATTATAACATTATAGTGTTACAGAATGATTACAATCAAGTGCCTTAAGTTTGTAAACGATATGCAATTAATTTTGGTGTATTTGTCACAGCCCGTGTCATGGATGTGAATCTAAAACAGAAAGACAACAGAGACAGTGGGACTCTTTAGTCGCTGGGTGCCACCTGTTTGCAAAACCGAGCAGAAAAGTGCATATGCATTGTGTGAGGTTGCCTTGAAAATGTGTGTGGCTTTACACCAAGTTTAGCTTTTATACGTCTCGAATTGACAGTGAAAATGGACATATGCAACATTATTGTACATACGCACCGTTTATACATTATACACTGTGAAAAAATTAATGTTACATTTATGGTAAACTACCAGCAGCTATGGTTACCAGAATTGTACTGGAAAAAAGAAGGTGACAATATTTTTAGGTCTACGGTATAACTTTGTAGTAAATAACTGTTTTTTCTTTACAACACGTTCCAGTAGAAATGAAAGCTTAACCATAACCTGAAATCCATGCACTGTAATAAATATGCTAATCAATAAACTCTTAGAAAATATTGTCAGGATCAAACACCAGTACACAGTTTACATCAATAAAGTAATAACATCCATCCATCCATCCATCCATTTTCCAACCCGCTGAATCCAAACACGGGGTCACGGGGGTCTGCTGGAGCCAATCCCAGCCAACACAGGGCACAAGGCAGGAACCAATCCCGGGCAGGGTGCCAACCCACTGCACAAAGTAATAACAACCACTAGCAAATATATATCATTTACTTACATACATTGAAAAGAATTCAATGTTAAGGGAAGTTATGGCACATTGTTTGGTGGATAAGTAAAGTTTGCTTTTGTGGTGTATTGTGCCCTACCGGTGTGCCAGCTTATCGAATACAGACGATCATAAATCATTTTCTATAACCTCAAAAAACATTCAGCATGCAGGTCAAGTTTTTTTCCCTACTGTTCAAAGGTATGCAGTTCACCAGGAATAATATGGTAAAAGGAGCATGTTCTTATACAAATATTGTAACTTTAGTGTTACTGAAACAGTGCTTTAGCATTTTACATTTTACAGTTGTTTTCCTTCACTATTTAACAGTTTTGCACTGTAAAATGAACAGCGATTTCTTCAGTGTAACTGTAATATATCAGTAAATGGTATGTAGGATATTTTGAAGGTAGAAAAATATTCATTTTACAGAACTTGGCTGTAAAAAATAATGAAATGTATTATTTAAGATATACAGGTAATTTTCAGTAGAACACGTGGTAACTTTCATTTTTTTCAGAAAAGGTATTTTACCACCATTTGCAGTATTTTTACCATTACATTTACTGACGTTTTTTTACAGTATATGATACATCTGTCTTTTTTTTGTTTGTTTAGATCACAGTCATTAGATCATTTATTAATAACTGATTGGCAGAGGTATAATTAAACTTTCCAATTGTAATAGACACCTAGAAAAAAAATCACTGATATCCTAAAGAATTAGAGACAAAAGCATTGATTGGGGAATAACAAAAGAGAGGCATATATAATTGAATCAAAGAAACCAGGAGAAACAACAGAGGATCTTCAAAGTATAGGTGAGATCCAAAAGTCAAAGCGTTGCCAAAAGTCCTAATATGTTGCTTGAAATCATTAGTCCTAACTACAACAATGCTTGGAAGAAACTGAGTTGAGCCTGAAATTTAATCAAAAGCTTAGATACTGTGTACACCATGCCATAATCTGATGACATCAACACACGCCCAATTGACTGTGAATGGGAGTCTTTCTCTTAAACAATATGAATGAGTGAATAAACCGTATCAAAAGTGTGCTGTAATGGTGTCATAGAAATAATAATAATAGAAAATAGTAACAACCAGAAAATAAAAGTAAAATTTGCCCCCTTTTCCACCCTTTCTCTTCCAAACATCTGATAAGTAAACTCAACTTACCATGTCCTTTTATACAAAACAGCACCCATTGCATCTGAAGCTGGTACATAATTTTACATGGCAACCATGCCAGTGGCACACAGCAGTTCACTAGTCATTGTGCATTCTATTTCATCATCATCACTCAACTACAAATGAAAGAAAAATGCTCAACATGCATCACGTAATATCAGTCAAGTACAGTAGCTACAGATGCTGGCAGAGCTTAGTTTCTGCCACTGACCTAAAAGGCATTTAAACTATACATGATGAAAATGCCTATTAAATATTTTTTGGCAGAAAAGCCACATTTTAGTACTGTATAAGGACCTGCAGAAACAGTACAAATTAACAGATGAGTTTGCTCGGTTAGCACAGATAATTCAGCCATTTCTGCTTTGGCCCCTTTCCAGCCCACACTGTAGTCACTGAGTGACCTAAATCAGCTTAGCCGACTTGTGAAAGTGCAGGGGCCATTTTGTATATAAGCAGATGGAAAGCATATTGTGCTGTCAGATCAGTGTTTTTTGCATGGAAAGACTGACAGTTTTTGGAAAAATATTAGAAAGTAAAAAACAAAAGCAAAAAGACCTAAGGAAAAATGAAAGAAAATAATTATTTTCATGTGATATGTTCCATTTCATTATTCATAAAATACAGGTATTTATAATTACTGAACATGCTAGTCTCATATGTGGGAGTGTGCATTATAGAAATATACTGCATTGAATTTTGTTTTGGGAGAAGCTCATAGAGTATTTAAGATTAAATCTCTCTTTTGTTGGGTATGGAAAATAAATGTATGGGAAGTAGTTTTGTATCCTTGCCTGATATTTGCATAATTTATTCCAGTGTGATTTTTAAAAACAATAAAATTAAAAAAGAAGAGAGAGAGTAGAACCCTCTGACCTGGAAGATTGATAAGGATCCCAATGCTCCAAATTTTGCTTTAATTCAAGGCATACTTAATACATGAAATTTCTAGAATTAATTCATGACATATATATTATGTTCATACTAAATCAGTAATTAATTGTCAGGATTTTTTTCATTTAAAAGTGTATAAGAGATATGATATAAAGCTTCTTTAGCGAAATGCAGATAGTTTTTTATTTAAGCTTAGCATCCATATCTGTCTTTACATGCACACATTACCTTGTGCCAAGAATCTCCACTTTACACCTCCAGCCAAAGTCCTCTAAATGACATCACAAGATTCTATGACTGCCATAGAGGGATTTTCCGCTGAAGGTCCGCACCAGATCAATCTCAAACTTTTCCTTATTTTTTAATTTTTATCCAATTACAAATGAATTGACTATCTTACTGCCCTGGGAAAGCAGAAATGCCTAATGGAAACTTACTCATCCATTTTCTGAACTTACTTAGTTGTTTTAGGGCCATGGGGCACGACAAGTCTACTCCAGGAACATCAGTTGCAAGGTAAGAATCAGCCTTAGATGGGGTGCCCTTTGGGTGATGGCACACAAGCATTATTACTAGACTTTTCATGACCGGGGTAGGAGGTCTTATTAGGTGAATAGAGGGTGCACCACTCAGTTACATAAATGGAACCCCTCTCTGTACATAACGCAGACATTACTGCACACACATACCTTAACTTTAACAAAAAATGCCCCTTGTGGAGTGACCAAGCTTTGTTAATAGGCACAGCTTTATTAAGGTGGCATCCTCAAAAAAAAATATCAGCAAGCTGGTGGAAAGGTTTCCTATTCAACTTGTGCACTGCTTAGGAAATATAATTTAAACTTTGAAACATACTCTGCTCAAGCTCAGACTGGCAACAGTGTACACAGGATTCAATCCAGCATGTGAAAGAGGCTGTGCAGCACTTGCTGTCTTGGCATACGCCCTGTTGATCCCTAGTTGTCATTAGTGGCTCAAAAGATCCTCAACAATGTACAACCCTGTTTCAAAATTGTGCCAGCTACTAAATGCTCAGTGCAACATGGTGGTCTTTATATTGTTAGCTCTTGTCCAATTTTAATTAAAGAGATGAATTCTAATCAGACTTCTATTGCACACTGCTTTAAATCTCTGATATATTAGTAAAAAGTAGGAAAAAATTAAACATAGTAAATAGAGAATAACCAGGATGTTCTATAAACTACTGCAGCCCGTCATCACCGCTTTCAACTTTCATCTTCTAGAGCTGACACTTTATTCAATTCACTATTTCCTAGGTTAAACACATTGTTCTTTTTAGAGTAAGAAAGGAATAATATTAGATACTTGCTTTCAAAAAATATATTACAAACAATTTTTTACTGCCCTGACTCAAAAAATGACCCAACATTTTCAAAGCTACACAGCATTTTAAGTGTAATTCTGGCTCAGAAGTTTGAGTCATGATTTGCCTTATAACTGTATGCATTACTTGTCACGCAAATAAATAGTCAAGCAAGAGGTTTAAGGACTGGGGTCCTAATGGAGCATCAAAACAACAAAAAATGCCAGTAAGCAGAAAACATTCTACAGTAGTCGTCTCTAACAACAACAGAACTTAATCAAAGGACACTCAACTGGTGGGGCTGTTTCTTTCTCTCTGGTTCTGGTCAAATGACGCCTCATTTATATTGAGCTTCTCACTGGAAGGTGCAAGGCTTGCAAAGTGGCTGGAGTTTTATTCATGCTTCTTTCTGATCTGGCCGCTAGGAGCTGCAGGAGAAATGAGAAGGACAACCGTGACCCCTCTTGACCCATGGTGGAAGTGCTTACCTCAGCATTGCTTTGAGGGTAACCACAAAGCCACAATACTATTCAAATGATTTACTTTCACATAGCACACTAGGACAATTCTCATTAAGAAGCTCAGAGAGCTGTGTAAATTATATACGACTCAGAGAATGTTGCTATTTTAAAAATAAGTAATTACTTTGAACACATTTATTTTGTTGCCAATAATTTTTCCATATAGAATAAGAAATATTTAAAAATCATGAGAGGCAAAGTGTTGCATTAGCTATTGGGATAGTTCCCAAGGTGCCTACTGTGCTTTTGAAGATATGACTATATGCAGATCAAATGCTGTACCTACTTGCAAGTCTTAAATAAAATACTACTCTAGTGCCATTACAGATTAGGTTTGTAATCTGAAACTCTGGATGCTTGTACTGTTTGGATAATACACATATTGCACACAATTTGTAGAGATAGAAATTTTGATTTAAGTTTTGTTCTGGGGGTATGAGTTAGAGCTACACTGTTTCAAGAATCTGGATTCTGTGTAGTTTTTGCTGGCATCCCCTATTGGGTTGATTAATGAGTGCCATTATCTGTTGAAACAGATTTTGATATAAAATTATAACAAACTAGTTTATATAATTAATTTATGTTTATAACAGTATGTTCCTATATTTATTTATTGCCTTTGTTCAAAGACCAACAGAGAGTTTGAGTGTCTGTTTGCCTGTGATGAAGTGGCAGCTTGCCCATGGTTGGTCCCTGAAATGTTGCCATTGTTTTAAATTACAATCTTGTGTTCTGTAAAGCATATTGCAATTGAACAGCTTTTATTTATATTCAGTAAAGTTGCAAACACAACAGAAGATATAAGAAGTGTAAAAAAGGTATACTTACTACTTCAGGTTCAAAGCATCATCACTCCTTTTTCTTACTTGTCTCACTCACGCCATGTCATCATCCTGTTTCCCCCTGAGGTGCTAAACACTTTGCTGTGAGGTTAAGTGAAATTGGCAACTCTGGCATTGTTTGTAATAGAAATCCTGAATCAGAATCACTTTTATGCATAAGTACTTAATGTACAGGAATTTGACTTGGTAGATTTGGAGCTGCTTATAACAGAACATAACATCACAAACAAATAACGTAATAGCATAAGTTAAAAAAGAAAACTTCATACAAGTTTGCAGAATAGTACAATTATAAAGGAGATGTGCAAATGATGATGTGCAAGTGAAAGTGTGAGTTTGTAATGTGTATGCACATGCACACACATACATGTACATATACTGTACACGCACACCTTCATACAGTGTATGACAGAATGCATAAATATACAAAAAAGTCAGGCTATGTTACTGGTTTGAGAGGGCTAAGACTCTGTGAAATAAACTGTTGAGGTGTCTGTTAGTTTTAGTTTTAATTGACCTGAAGCATTTCTGGCATAAGTTCCTTTACTGTCCAGATGCTCCTGCACAAAATGAAGGCCCATGTTGATGGCATCGTCCACAGATCTTTTCGCTCGATATGCAAATCGAAGAGGATCAAGAACAGCAGCAGTAACAGACTTCAGATGGGTTAGAACAAGTCATTCAAATATTTTCATTAGAACTGAAGTAAGAGCAATAGGCCTGTAATGATTGAGGCAGCTTCTGTTAACACTTTTGGGAACAGGAATAATAATAGAAGATTTAAAGTAATCAGGTACAGTACAATGTGAAAGGGACTGGTTAAAGATGTCTGTGAAGAGGGAAGCGAGGTGTCTAGCACAGAGTTTGAGGCTTTTGTGAAGAAGTGGCTGGTGTAAAAACCCCGTCAGAGATGGAAGAGCAGAGGGATTGTACAGTAGATATTCAGAACCTTGTTGTTCACACCTGATATAAGACTTGTTAAGTTTGTCAAGGAGCGAGTAAGCATTGAGAGATGTCTTTTTGTAATCAGTAAACAGACTGAAGGCTTCTCCATACAGAGGAGCTATTGTTTGCTGAGAACTGAAGCTCCAGTTTATTTTTATGTTTCCATTTAGCATATTTGATTACATTGTTTAGCCTATTCCTGGGAACTCTTTATGCATCCTATTCGCCAGTTTTATGTGCTTTTCTTTCACTTGATGGAGATTCCTTAGTTCTAGTGAACCATGGCTTTCCATTGTTATAAATCACAATTGAAACCAGAATGAAAATTTATTAATATAAAAGAGAAAAATTAGTTTGAAAATATTTAAATTTTTTAATGGCTGTTATTGTATTATTTATTACTTACTACTTTAATTGTTTAATCTAATATAGCAGCAAACTCTCACTTCCCATTATGTTCTTGCTTTTTGAAAGGCAAGGTACAGCACACACACTTATAGAAGAAAAAATATATAAAGCTGATAAAAAAGACAAACAGTGAAATATGCATCAATCTGGATTTTATTCTCTTTTCAGCATAGACTTCACACCATCCCCTCATTCATGTACAAGCTCCAATTCTCTCAAGTACTGCTTTTTACCAAAATGCTGACATTAAGTAGAGTGCATGCTCTAAGAGCATGAGAAAAGCATAGCATTGTATAAAACACAATTTAGTTAGTTTTACTTAATGAGAATGGCTTTGATATTTATTTCAAATATAAGTGAATACGGAGAGTCATATTTCCAGGGCTGCAATATTTTTTAACATAAAAGGATTAAAATACAAAGATATGATTAGTCTATTGTGAACTGAATATAGTAGACCTATAATAATTTTCAAATAATTTATATACAAGCAAAGGTGAAGAAAAAAACCCATTGTTAAGAACTGGAAAACCTGTTTAAGCTCAGTAGAAAATGTGTTTTGCTTTAGGTAATTTTTTTAGCTCATAAGACTTTGATATTTTAAGAGTTGAATTTTCAAGCTTTCTTAAACAATTGTGTGTTTTAACGTAATTCTTTTGCATAAGAAAGATTTTAATTTTTTAAGTGTATCCCACTGTGGGCAGATAATGTGTTGCTAAGAGGTCTTATCTGGTTGTGAATGACTGGCATTCAAGAGGCAGAAAATCTGTGTCACAAAGACTCATCTATAAATTCATCCCCACCTACAGGTATTTGTCCAAGATTACAGATTTCACCTGTGAGCAAGAGCTGTTTAGCGATTTAAGTACTGACATTCTGGTTAATACTCATCTCAAACCAATGCTCTGTCATAGTATTCCGGCTCTTGTTGAATAGTAGTACTCTAGCACTCCAAAGAACTCCTCAGTTTGTGTCTGACTTCCCTAATGGTTTGGCCCTCTGGTTTTCATGGTAACTCACATTATCTTAAGAAACATGCATGTTTTCACTTTGTTTCCAAAAGAAACATACATCTCCTGGGGCCTCATGTATAAACAGTGCGTACATACAAAACTTTTGCATACACCCATTTTCACACTCACTTCGAGATGTAAAAAAGCTAAACTTGTCGTAAAGCCATACATATTATCACTGCAGAATACGAAAGTTTCTGTTTGGTTTTGCAATTTGGTTTCTGTGGTCCAATTTTCTTTATTAGATTCACATCTTTGATGCAGGTATTATCAAATAAACTGAAATTAATTGCATATCGTTCACAAATTTAATTAATTTGATTGTAGTTATTTTGTAACAATATAATGGTGCATGGAATGGCCAAACTATTCCAACTACAACTGCTGCTTTAGCGTTGTAAAAAGACATCGAAAAAAAGGAGAGTACATATTTATAGATGATGATGATGATGACTGCCTTGTTAGTTGATTTTGATTTCCAAGAGCTATCCTCTTGGAGATGTGTGCTGACATGGAACTAGCTTTACAAAGGCAGACTTTAAGAAATTTTGCTCCACCTGATCCTTTGCAAGTTCTTTCCACTCTCATGTTTTTAGCATCAGGAGCTTTTCAATGTGAACTTGCTGAATGATCATGTATTTTTCAGTCATCACTGATTCGCACCATGCCAGATGTAAAGGATGGCATTATTCGCTTGTCATTCAGGTATGTAATTTTTCCTTATACTGTGGTTGAACTGGGAAACATCAAAGAGCAATTTGCAGCAACATCCAGTTTTCCAAATGTAATTAGAGCAGTCAACTTCACACACATTGCTATTGCAATGGCACTGGACACATTACATCAACCAGGGATTAATCATTAAAAGAATGAGCTGGCATTACATCATATATAAGTGGTGAACCTATAAAAATGTCAGCACTGCACAGTGACTAGTGCAGCAGAAGGCAAGCTGTCTTTTTAAGGATAAAGAGTAGAGAATTGATCCGTTGTGGCACTCAGCACCAACGTTATAAAGGTGCCTTTAGTGAATGAGTTTGCTTATGTAAATAGAAAGCATTTCCACTCTATTAATGTGCTGCTCTATAGTTCATAGAAAGTGTTTCTCATTGTACAAGCATGTGGTGTGCTGCATTATATGGCACACAATTGTGGCTTGCCCGAACCTGAAGAGATGTGGTATGATGAACCTGTCCCACCAAACATTTAGCTAAATCGGATACAGTATTACAACTTCATTTGAATGTAATTAGCAGAATGTGAAAACAAGTAATCAGATGCAGCATTTAGTTTTTAACCAATTCATTTAATTTGTGGTCAATATCACACATTATAGCCCTTATATTTCTTAGTTCATTGGCTACGTCTCTTACAACATTCATTATTGCATTCTGTGACTCCAGAACAGTGTCAGTCAGCACACAGCCAGATGGTCGCCCAGCGGTTTCCGAGGCAGAAGTGTGTATGCAGCCAGAGCTTGAAGATGTGCTGGGCACAGCAGCACCATCGTGTTATCGGCATGGGAGCCAACTTTTGTAAAACTGTCTGAAACAGAATAAACAAATGGCAGCCTGTGACTTCAATTTACATGTCGACTGTGATGTCTCACCACTTCTTCTTTATTTCGTCACTGTGCGACTTTCTGAACTTGAACTTTCGAGTGTCTCTGCCATGCTTTTGTTGCTTATACCACTGCTTAAGCCAACAAATACTACATTTTTCCTAGCCTCCACCTCATATTCGCTTAAATTCTTCTTTTTTTCACGTGCTTTTGCCATTGTCGTTTAACCAAACACTGAATGCAAGGTGATATTTATATTGATTTGCATATTAAATTATGCAAAATTCTGGTAGGAGTCGAGGTTGGGCGGCAGGCGCATGCACGTGCATACATTTCACACTGACTGGGATTTATGGAGAGGAAGTGTGTGGAAGTTGGTTTATGTACAGTTTTATTAATTATTTTTGCGCGTACACACATTTCCACTTTTGTCTGTATGCCATGTTTTAGTGTGAATTCTATGCAGGGCATTATACATCAGACCCCAGGTCTAATGCTTTTTTTATCTTTCTCCTCCTCTGTTTTTTTCAACAGACTATTTGAACTGTTTGGCTCTTAGCATCTGTGATGTTAGCACCCTCTAATTTGAGATGGAATTCTAACTACCCAGTCTAATACTGTAAAAATGACTCATTGCTCATCAAAGGCTATGCAGTACATGTGGAAATTAACAATGGAATAAATAATGATTTGCATGACTGTTAGTATTTCAGATGATGCATTTTCTTATCCAGTAAGAAGATCAGGGTTTGAGTCCGTGCATGGAGTTTTCATTTTTTCCCCTGTGTTTACGTGGTTTTGCTCCAGGTGTTCGGGTCCAAAGAAATGCAGATTAAATGGACTCGCGAAGATATGCTAAATTGACTTTAGTGTATGTTTGTGTGCTGACCCTATGATGGACTGGTGCACTGTCCTAGGGATTGTCCCTGACTAGTGTTCCCCTTTTATCTGATTTAGGTATAAATTATGATTGTGTAGTGCTGAAGGGAAATTTTAGTGTCCACATTGATGTGTATTATTATTATTTGTTAAATTCAGTAGAATTTTGTCAGATTGTCAACGGTCCAACTCATAATCATAATCACACTATAGATCTAATTATAACTTACAGATTTGAAATTCAAAATGTAAATATTACTTTAACAAATGAAGTTATTTCTGATCACTACTTAATTATGTTTGATTTGGTTACCAATACATTCACAGATTAAATTAAAGACAATGCAACATCTAGATTATTTCTGCTTCAATTTGTATTTTGAGCAACTCAAGTATAATTGTGAAAAACATTTTAGATTAGCTAACATCCTCTTTAATAAAACCCTTGTGTGCGTTCAGTGTCCGTGTGTGTGTGTGTCTTCTGGTGAATTGCGCATGCGTGGGGCCACACAGCACGTGTTCAGTCTCTTCCTGTGCATTCCCTGTGCAGGGAGAGAGACAGACACACACACAGGCACGCGCGAGTCACACACGCACACACACACAGGCGCGCGCGAGAGTCATACACACACACACAGGCGCGCGCGAGTCACACACAAACACACACAGGCGTGCGCGAGTCACAAACACACACAGGCGCACGCGAGTCACACACACACAGGCGCGCGCGAGTCACACACACACACACAGGAGCGCGCATCACACACACGAGTCACACGCACACACATACACACGAGACACACACACACACACGAGACACACACACACACACGAGTCACACACACACACAGGCACGCGCGACAGACAGACACACACACACACACACAGGCGAGAGACAGACAGACACACACACAGGCGAGAGACAGACAGACACACACACAGACACAGAGGTGCGCGCTTAAGAGACACACACGCGAGAGACACACACACGCAGGCCCGCAAGATAGACACACACACACACAGGCGCGCGCGTGCATTGTTGCAATGTTACTTTTCTTGGTTGTTTATTAAATTGGGGATTTTTCAAATGTTCATTTTTTCCCCTGTGCTTAAAACTCATTAAAAAAAGAGTTTTTGGCGAACGGGTCATAAGGCTATAGCGCAAATTCTTGCAGTGTTAGTTTTCTCTGTTGTTCAAGGTTTTCTTAGTGTTATTCAATGTTTTTACATTGTTACTATTACGCTGTGCTTTCTATGGTATAGTTAACTATATTTGTGCTTAAAAACTTAAAAAAAAATATATTTACATACAGTTCATACGGTCTGGAACGGATTAATTGTATTTACATACAATCCTATGGGAGAAAATACTTCGGTTCACGACCAAATCGGGTTACAACCAGAGTTTTGGAACGAATTATGGTCGTGAGCCGAGGTTCCACTGTATTACTGTCAGACAAAATTACAGGCATTTCACGGAAATACAAACCAGTATTACTGAGAGAGAAAATTAAAGGCACACAATACAGTGACACATATTACAGCCACATACAAGGTCCCTTGCCATTTAATATAGACTGTTCATACAAATGTTTATGCACTACTGCTCTAGCGCCTGTTATTTTAACGGGCTTAATGTCTAGTCAAACTATAATATGATCTTGAGAGATGCTCTGGATGCAGTGGCTCCCCTTAAAACAAAAGTGATTATACAGCATAGAATCTCACCCTGATTTAATGAGAGCACACTCAAGCTCTTAAATTAGAGTATTGAAAACTGGAGCGTAGATGGAGTTCAACAAAGCTGCAGGTCAAATTGCAAGGAAGAAAGTGTTAAAAATATACTATTCTAAAATAATAGATAACAACACTAATAATCCTTGTGTGCTAACAAATGAGAATTTAGAACAACAGCGCAAAATACCAACATACATTAGCAGTACAGACTTTATGAACTTTTTTTAATGAGAAACTTGAAAATATAAAATCCCAGATCAGCATCAGAGTGCAAACCGCATACTAGTTTGGTAAACCCACTACTTTAGAAATTATAATCTTGTAACAGAACAGGAAGTCATAGCTTTAATTTCTAAAATGAAACCTATTTCTTTTTCTTTAGATCCAGTGCCAACACAACTAGTGAAAAAGTTCTGGCAGCACCTATTCTTATCATTATCAATAGCTAATTGCAGAATGATATAGTTCCTGATGCACTAAAAGTGTCAGTTGTCAAACCGTTACTTTAAAAGTCAGACTTAGACCCACATACACTTAATAATTTTAGACCCATTTCAAATTTACCCTTTCTCCATAAAATACTTGAAAAAGTAGTTGCCAATAATCTTTCGCCTCACCTTACACATCACAATTTATTTAAGAAATTCCATTCTGGCTTCCACTTTGGTCATAGTGCAGAAACAGCAGTAGCATGTGTTGTGGACGACATTCTGATATCATCTGATAAAGGAAATTCCATTCTAATTATATTGTTAGACTTAAGTGCAGCGTTTGACACCATTGACTATTCTGTTTTACTGCCCAGGCTGGAAACTAACATTTGGCTTACAGGAAATGTCCTTGTCTGGTTTAGTTCTTATTTATCAAACCAATTCAAGTAGGTACAGAAATGTGTTGACAGTACTCCACCATTATACTTAGAAGTTAAATATGGTGTCTCTCAGGGCTCAGTACTGGGACCTTTACTGTTTTCACTTTTCATGCTTCTTCTGGGAACTACCATTAGAAAACATAATGTCAATTTCACTTGTACGCAGTGACCCTCAAAAGACATCTTCCCAATGTTGTCCTTAGTTATATTAGCTAATGATTTTAAAGGTTAAAGGAGATTATGGATGAGAACTACTTGTCTTTCAACACATTATTGGAGGGAGTGATTGTGATTGCAAAAGTATTTTGTCATTATTTAATTCAGCGGGAATCACCATTAGTTTTACTGAATCAGCCTGCAATCCAAGCATCAGCTTTGAAACTAGCATGTCATTTAAAGACCACATTACAAAACTATCCAAAACATGTTTTTTCCATCTTATAATTTTTTGAAAATTAAGGAATTTTCTAAATATGCAGGATACTGAAAAATTAATTCTAGTGGGATTGACTGCTGTAATGTAGTCGTGGTGTTTGTGGGCTACTAAAACCGTTCTTCACACAACGTTCAGTTAAATCAAAATACTGCTGAAAGAATTATTACAAGAACAAGAAAACATAAACACATAACTCCGGTTCTTAAGTCCTTACACTGGCTCCCAATTAAGTTTAGAGCAGATTTCAAAATACCCCTTTTAACATATAAAGCCTTAAATGGTCAAGGCCCTGGTTACTTATCTTAAATCATCATTATTTATAAACCAGAGCACATATTAAGATCTCAAGATGACTGCCCACTTATGTTTCCAAGGATTAATTAAATAACTGTGGGAGGTTGAGCTTTTAGTTTTAGGGCCCCAAAGCTGTGGAATGGTCTGCTTGCTATTATAAGAGGTGCTCCTTCAGTCTCAGCTTTTAAATCCAGGCTGAAGACTCACTACTTGAGTTTAGCATACACTGTGCATACTGCATCTCTGTTGTTAGTCATTAGTACTAACATATAATTAATATATTTATAAACTGTTACTAACCCTCCCCTATTTGGTTTGTCTTCTCAGTATCCTCATTTTGCACTTGCTGCCACTGCTCTACTGCAAAGATGTTTGCCTGCCTGTAGAAAAGTCATCTAAAGGATTTTGACTATATCTGGCTTGCCTGGCTCCCTTTTAACAATCTGGTAATAGTTCTACTATTAACTATTAGTCAGATATTGCTGTTTTTCATTTGTGTTAATTAGTTTCTACTTTGTTCCTGATTTATTTGAACAAATCTGTATCCTCATATATGATTGTTCTGTGTTTCGTGCGTGATATAATCTATTCTTGAATTTTGCTTTGTAGTTTGTACTATTGTATTGCATTTCTGAGGTGGCGATGATAGATTGGACATCTAGCTCTGCGAAGAAGATTACTTGTGTTCTGTATCTGACACACAATGGATTCCCAACCAACCAATCTGGAAGGGGTTCATTCTTGGAATTGCCTTTACCAAGATTTCTTCCATTTATTTCCCCATAAGGGTTTTGTTTTGAAAGCTTTTTCTGGGACGCTGTCAAAAAGTCCATTGAGGCATTCCTTATGTGATTTTGGATTATATAATAAATACATTGTTGTTGTTGTAGCTCGATGCTTGATGGGGTAGGCTCCAGCCTCTCCACAGTCCTGCGCTGGATAAGAGGGTTTATCTATCTGATAAATCACAGAATAAGCTGCTTGTTTCTCGGTGTTCTTGAACTGTTTTACTGAGTGCTAGTCTCCTTAGAGATGGGAATTTCCCAGAAGCAATATTCATGCACAAAAAAAACATATACACACCAATACATTACATTTTGGATTTTTTTTTGATAATTAGCTCTTAGTGCTTCTGCCTTGAAACTCTAAAAACTTGTGTTTGATTTACAGCTCATTCAGTATGGAATTTGCAGGTTCTTCCTATCTTTCAGCTTTGTCTATTTAACCCTATGTAACTTTCTAAATTAACTATATATATATATATATATATATCTATACTAATAAAAGGCAAAGCCCTAACTGACTGACTGACTGACTGACTCATCACTAATTCTCCAACTTCCCATGTAGGTAGAAGGCTGAAATTTGGCAGGCTTATTCCTTACAGCTCACTTACAAAAGTTGGGCAGGTTTCATTTTGAAATTCTACGCGTAATGGTCATAACTGGAAGCTGTTTTTCTCCATTTACTGTAATGGAGATGAGCGTGAAAGCCGTGGGGGCGGAGTTTCGTGTGACATCATCACGCCTCCCACGTAATCACGCAGTACGTAGAAAACCAGGAAGCGCTTCAAAAAGCGCTGAAGAAAACATTCATTATATAATTGAGAAGGCAGCGAAACAATAAGAAGCGAGCGAGTGACATATACAACCACATTCATGAGTGCTGCTACTATGGAAACAAAGCACGGTGTAAACCTGAACTTTAAATTAAGTTCATAGACAGGCTGCCGCTGGCATTTGTAATTTAGTGCCAGCCCATATAAGGCCGTCCGTCAGCGGCAATCCAATAGAAACACTGCCACTAAATATTCACGGGTAAAGGACTGTGCCTATGCAGAGGAAGATGAGATGGTCAGGGTGGTGTTTGGCACAAACTCAGCGAAACTGCGAGAGAAAGTTTTAAGTACCGGGACTTAGGTAACATTAGATACAGCCATAGCACGACATGGCACCAGCACAGCTGGGAAACTTCGATGCATGTACACCGAGCGGCTCACGTGAACTGACGCAGTGCACAGACAAAAAGCAACAGTTCCAAAGAGCGCTGAACAAAAACCGAATTACACAATTGAAAAGGCAGCAAAAAAATATGAAGCGTCTGATACATACAAGCATATTCATAAGTGCAGCTACTGCGGAAACAAAGCACACGGTGGAAAAAGTCAATGTCCCGCTAAAGGAAGACAGTGTAAAAAAAAAACCCGTGCATGCAGTGTGTCAGGTCTCAGATAAAGAAGAAGACGAGCTGTTTATTGATGCAGTAAGAAACTAATCGATGAATGAAACCTGTCATCTTTACAACGATTGACAAACACAGAATGTAACTTGAACACAACACATCGTACAAATACGACCCTGATTGAAACAAATAATGATAATCGAATCCTTGATCACAGCAACACTCAATAACACTCACAAAACAATTACTGTATATTGACAATCATGTTACGTTATTTTTAAAATGTTCCCTTTTCTTTTTCATAGCTTCTTTAACACACTACGTCTCCGCTGTGAATATATATATATATATACCCCGATCTACATACTCTCAAATAGATAAGCCACACACCGTGGCGCAATTGTAGAGGCTTTGCCTCTATCGCCTAAATCCGAGGTTTGATTCCCGAGAGGGGATGTACTGAGTATGTATGCGCGCTTCTCGGTTAATTTTAACCTCGCATCTCCTTGGTTTGAGACGTATGAAAAATAATGCGGTTAACGCAGAATAATGTTACGTTATTTTTAAAATCTTTCCTTTTCTTAGCACAAGCACAGCTGAGAAGCTTCGATGCATGTACTCCATAACAAAAAATAACGCATTTAATCACACTTTCAATTCCAAGCAAAGGGGA
>JANRMT010062808.1:58250551-58272899 GCA_026402145.1 Polypterus bichir lapradei | reverse complement strand
ATACACACACACACACCCACACACACTATATATTTGTAGTGATATGGATATTAATCATTGTGCGAAAATGTTCCAATCAATTTCATAAACTGCTTTTTCTATACCTTTTAAGTGTTGCTCACATAGTCACATGGAAAGTTGATGAAATGCTTTGTATATTTCAGTTGGAGCTTTCTGAAATGTGTATGGCATAAAGGTTTGCATTTTTAAGACATGTATGTCTTTCAGTTAAAGCCATTATTTCACTTAGGTCTCTTTCCCACTTATGAATGTAAAGAATATTGAAATGACACAAACTGGCAACGCAAAAATGAGCACAGCATGTGAAGAAAAAAAAACAGCAGGAAGCCACAAATGTATTTGTCAATTACACAGTAATTTGACTACACATATCACATACTCTGCATACTAAAATTAAAACAAGTGAATTTTAATTATTCTTCATTGGGCAAACAATATTACATAATATTTTTAACTCATTATATTGAGGGTACTTGTGCATAGCTAGGTAAGTCATATTTGTGTGTAAGATAAAAGCTTAAAGGTGAACCCTGTATATTTTGACAAAATAAAAAAATCACAAAATAAACACAATGTCTTTTCAGATGAAAGTCATTAGTTTGACTGGTTCAAGATGGCGGCAGAACCTCTTAAGAGGAAGCCAGACCAGAAGGTGTGGACCAAGGAAGCGTTAACCTGAAAGTGACATCCCTATTGCTGACGGGAATCATATATGTAAGGGAGAAAAGAGGAGAAGCATTAGGCAACTGCGCCAACCCTTGACTCAGGACGGAATTACAATTAGATAAGCCTTCAATTTGTCTCTAAAGTGCACATGCTTGACAGTGTTCAATTAAAACTTAAACTAGTACTTAAAACATTTGCAGCAGAAAGGAGCAACAACTGTCATGTATATACCAGAAAATCTCCAGAAAATTTTGATTAGTGTATGGTGTTGGTTGCTGATTAGGAGGGTCTCTTTTAGAAATGTGGCACCAATAAATAAATAGTTGTGGCAATAAATAATTAAAAAATGTGAAAAACCACATTTTACAATAAGAAGTGGAAAATATTCACATTTCTCAAATAAATTACAAAATAGTAAAAACATACCCACAAAAAAACGTAATACAAGTTTTAAATTTGACTTGCTGCACAGAGGGGAACTTGCTGTCACCTCATTGCCTTACTTGAGAAAGATACATACTGTATATAAATATAGCATACATGTCCTTTTCCACAACATTTAAAGCTTAAGAAGGCATCATACAAGTATTCTGTATGAGATCAGTTATGAATTACAATATTTATTACGGTCATTCAAAAACACACATTTTATGTTGTCTACCAATGCAATTGCATTCTGTCACTACTGTTATTGTTGAATATGATACATTTAAAACAATCATACAAAGATATTTGATTCTATGTTACAAATTAAGCAAACAAAAATATACTCAAACTTTAAAAACACTTAAATAAGTCCTTGGATGCAGCAGAATATTACATAATGTATGCATTTTCTTGTTATAGGGAGGAAATAGGAACAGCATAATTTGTTTTTTATTAGACATAAAATTATTGAAAAGGGGTGAGAATTGAGAGAATGGATTTGCATATAATAATAATAATAATAATAATAATAATAAAATGTTATTGCCTGAAGGCAGTATAAGTTTTAGGCAGAAGACATGTCTCATTTCCTCTTCTTCTTCTTTTGTCTGCTCCCGTTAGGGGTCGCCACAGCGGATCTTCTTTCATATCTTTATATACTCTGCATCTTGTTCTGTTACACCCATCACCTGCATGTCCTCTCTCACCACATCCATAAACCTTCTCTTAGGCTTTCCTCTTTTCCTCTTCCCTGGCAGCTCTATCCTTAACATCCTTCTCCAAATATACTTAGCATCTCTCCTCTGCACATGTCCAAACCAACGCAATCTCGCCTCTCTGACTTTGTCTCCCAACCATCCAACTTGAGCTCTAATGTAGTCATTTCTAATCCAATCCATCCTTGTCACACCCAATGCAAATCTTAGCATCTTTAACTCTGCTACCTCCAGCTCTATCTCCTGCTTTTTGCTCAGTGCCACCGTCTCCAACCCATATAACATAGCTGGTCTCAATACCTTCCTGTAGACCTTCCCATTCACTCTTGCTGATACCCGTCTGCAACAGATTACTCCTGACACTCTTCTCCACCCATTCCACCCTGCCTGCTCTCTCTTTTTCACCTCTCTTCCACAATCCCCATTACTCTGTACTGTTGATCCCAGGTACAGGCAGTCCCCGGGTTACGTACGAGATAGGGACTGTAGGTTTGTACTTAAGTTGAATTTGTATATAAGTTGGAACAGGTACATAAATTTAATAAATGCTATTGTTGACGACTGTAACAAGTGCTCTGCCAATGAATGAAGGAGTTTTACCTTTCTCTGACCTTTTTATTATTTCTACTTTATTTTCAATGGTGATGGTTTTTCTCTTCTTTATTGTATCACCAGCACTTGCATCATATTTGTGTTTCAGAGACATCGTTGAAGACAAAAGATTAAGATGAGCTCTTCTGCCCAGTACTGTACACACTATCACAGCAGGAAGGCACCAGCCGACAACACGTCTGCTGTACTGACAAGAAACAGTACAAGCAGGCTTGCTATTGAGAATGAATGGGGGCATTGACGGGCGGTTCATCACCAGCCCACCTCACAGTCACTTCCACTACAGTATGCTGTCTGCAGCGTCCACCCACCGAGAACGAACACAGTGCGGCCAAAGGCAGGTAGTGAATCGCCTCCATTCAATAGGCAGCCATCCGATGCACAATACAATGCCACCCCCCGCCTCCCCGTTCACCCTCAATGGCCTCCGTTCAGCCACAACCGGGTCACCACTTGCAGCACTACCAGCTGCCCACCGAGAACGAACAGGCAGCCATGTCTGGTGGGCGGGCAGTGAAACTGCTTGCCGCTGGGAGCCGCCCGAGGGACACTACACGCAAGCAGCGAAATCGCCCCCCTCCAGCCTCCATCCAGCCACCGCTTGCAGCATTACCAGCCGCCCACCGAGAACGAACGGGGCAGCCGTGTGTGGTGGATGGGCAGTGAAACCGCTTGCCGCCGGGAGCCGCCCGAGGGACACTACCCTGCGCGGGCAGTGAAATCGCCCCCCTCCGGCCTCCATCCAGCCACTGTTTGCAGTGTCCCCAGGCCAAAGATGATGGAGCGGCAGTTACAGAGGCGCATGCGTCGCAGCTGCGGTCCCATTCGTAAGTCGTAGGTCGGATGTCCGTAACCTGGGGACTACCTTTATTTAAACTCATCCACCTTTGCCAACTCTACTTCTTGCATCCTCACCATTCCACTCACCTCCCCCTCATTTACACATGTATTCTGTCTTGTTCCTACTGACCTTCATTCCTCTCCTCTCTAGAGCATATCTCCAGCTCTCTCTACTATTGCTACAGATCACAATGTCATCAGCAAACATCATAGTCCACAGGAACTCCCGTCTAATCTCGTCTGTCAACCTGTCCATCACCATTGCAAATAAGAAAGGGCTCAGAGCCGATCCCTGATATAATCCCAGCTTGAATGCATCTGTCACTCCTACTGCACACCTCACCACGGTCACACTTCCCTCGTACATATTCTGTACAACTCTTGCATACTTCTCTGCCACTCCCAACGTCCTCATACAATACCACAACTCCTCTTGAGGCACCCTGTCATATGCTTTCTCCAGGTCCACAAAATCACAATGCAACTCCTTCTGGCCTTCTCTATACTTCTCCATCAACACCCTCAGAGCAAACATCACATCTGTGGTGCTCTTTCTTGGCATGAAACCATTCTGCTGCTCACTAATCATCACCTCCCTTCTTAACCTAGCTTCCACTACTCTTTCCCATAACTTCATGCTGTGGCTCATCAATTTTATCCCCCTGTAGCTACTATAGTCCTGCACAACCCCCTCATTCTTAAACTTCGGCACCAGTACACTTCTTCTCCACTCCTCTGGCATCCTCTCACTTTCCAAGATTCCATTAAACAATCTGGTTAAAAACTCCACTGCCATCTCTCCTAAGCACCTCCATACTTCCACAGGTATGTCATCTGGACCAACAGCCTTTCCATTTTTCATCCTCTTCATAGCTGTCCTTACTTCCTCCTTGCTAATCCGTTGCACATCCTGATTCACTATCTCCACATCATCCAACCTCTTCTCTCTCTCGTTCTCTTCATTCATCAGCCTCTCAAAGTACTCTTTCCATCAGCTCAATACACTCTGCTTGCTTGTGAGTACGTTTCCATCTTTATCCTTTATTACTCTAACCTGCTGCACATCTTTCCCAGCTCGGTCCCTCTGTCTAGCCAATCAGTACAGTTCATTTTCTTCATCCTCAGTGTCCAACCTCTCATACAACTCATCATACGCCTTTTCTTTAGCCTTCGCTACCCCTCTCTTCACCTTGCACCTTATCTCCTTGTACTCTTGTCTGCTTTCTGCATCTCTCTGACTGTCCCACTTCTTCTTTGCCACCCTCTTCCTCTGTATACTCTCCTGTATTTCCCCATTGCACCACCAGGATTCCTTTTCCTCTTTCCTCTGTCCAGATGTCACGCCAAGCACCCTTCTTGCTGTCACCCTTACTACATCTGCTGTAGTTTCCCAACTGTCTGGTAACTCTTCACTACCACCCAGTACCTGTCTCACCTTCTCCATAAACTCAACCTTGCAGTCTTCCTTTTTCAACTTCCACCATTTGATCTTTTGCTCTGCCCTCACTCTCTTCCTCTTCTTGATCTCCAACGTCATCCTACAGACCACCATCCCATGCTGCTTAACTACACTTTACCCTGCCACCATTTTGCAGTCTTCAATCTCCTTCAGACTGACTCTTCTGCATAGGATGTAATCTACCTGTGTGCATCTTCCTCCACTCTAGTACATAACCCTATGCTCCTCCCTCTTCTTAAAATATGTATTCACCGCAGCCATGTCCATTCTTTTGGCAAAATCTACTATCCTCTGACCTTCCTCATTCCTTTCCTTGACACCATACCTACCCATCACCTCCACGTCTCCTCTGTTCCCTTCACCAACATGTCCAATGAAATCCGCTCCAATCGCCACTTTCTGTCCCTTGGGTATGCTGTTCATCACTTCATCCAACTTACTCCAAAAATCTTCTTTCTCATCCATCGCACACCCAACTTGCGGGGCATATGCACTAACAACATTCATCATCACACCTCCAATTTCCAGCTTTATAATCATTACTGACACTCTTTTCACCTCCAAAACACTCTTGACATACTGTTCCTTCATAATAACCCCTAACCCATTTCTCCTCCTATCCACACCATGATAGAACGATTTGAATCCACCTCCGATCCACCTGGCCTTACTCCCCTTCCATTTAGTCTCTTGCATGCACAACATATCAACCTTCCTTCTCTCCATCATATCGGCTAACTCTCTCCCCTTACCAGTCATACTGCCAAAATGCAAAGTTCCTACCCTCAGTTCCACTCTCTTTATCTTCCTCCTCTCCTTCTGCCTCTAGACACATCTCCCCACTCTTCTTCTTCGGCCAACCGTAGCCCAATTTCCGCCAGCACCCTGTTGGCTAACAGTACTGGTCGCGGTCGTTGTTAACCTGGGGCTCGACCGATCTGGTATGGAAATTTGTATTGTTGTCCGCATATTGATTTGGCTAAATTTTTACAGTGGATGCCTTTCCTGACATAACCCTCCCCATTTATCTTGGCTTGGGACCGGCACAAAGAAACAACACTGGTTTGTGCATCCCCTGTGGCTGGGTTAGAAGACAAGTCTCATTTAAGGATTGTAATTGCTAACATCTCACCACACATCACTGTAGCTGTCTCCTTAAGTGAATCATAGCGTGTGACCAATTACAAAATTGTTGCAGCATTTTCAAACGGATTCCAAATTGAGTCACATGGCACAAGGTAAGGGGCATTTTGGTAGCCATTGGAAGTAAAGAATGCAAGATTAAGAGCAGGAGCACAGCACAAAAGTAAAGAAAAACAAACACCTTACAGAACTTAGTGTGCCTCCTTTGGAAATTTAATTCGCTTCAAAACTAGATTCTAATATGTCTTTACACTTGTCACCTGCAGTCTGCAGCTATGTAGTACAGTGCAGGTGATTAGGATTGTGTGTCCTGACCACTAATTTCAGCAGTGAGGAGCATTAACCTGACTTGTGCAGTTTTCCAGAGTAAGTTGGAAGAAAGATTTAATTACTAAGTGTTGTGTTTGCTCAGTTGTGGATTAGCAACTCTGACTATAATGAAAATACAGTGGAACCTCGGTTCACGAACGTCCCGGTTCACGTACAACTCGGTTCACGACCAAAAAGCTCGCCAAACTTTTGCCTCGGTTCACAACCACACACTCGGTATACGAACAAGCCAGTTTCCCTTGCCTGCCTGCCTGCCCGCCTGCCTGAGCTGCAAGAGAGAGAGAGAGAGAGGAAGAGCAAGCAAGCATGTGCCGGCTGGTGAGGGGGAGGAGGAGACTGCTGCACGTGTTTGCTGGACAAGCCAGTTTCCCTAGCCTGCCTCAGCTAAGCTGAGAGAGAAAAAGAGAGAGAGAGAGAGCAAAAGCAAGCAAGCACGTGCCTGCGGGGGAGGGGGAGGGGGAGACTGCTGCACGTGTTTGCTGGACAAGCCAGTTTCCCTAGCCTGCCTCAGCTAAGCTGAGAGAGCAAAAGAGAGAGAGAGCAAAAGCAAGCAAGCACGTGCCTGCTGGGGAGGGGGAGGAGGAGATTGCAGCACGTGTTTGCCTGCCTATCTATAGGCAGCCTGAGAGAGAAAGAGAGCTGCCTGGCTTTTTCATTTAAGCAAAGCCGACGTGCACTCTCTTTGTGCTCTACAGTATTTCGTGTGCTTTTGCAGTTAACTATGGCTTCTAAGCAAGTGAAGAGTTGTCAGAAGAAAGCTTTGAAGAAAATTGAAATCGAAGTAAAGAAAGAAATTACAAGAGGTGGAAAAACTGTTTACCAGTTTACTCATTTACCAATCTGAGAACCCTCGTGCTTTCAAGCAGCATAATGTAAACAAAGCGAGGCTGCCAGTAATGTGGAGGGTCACAAGAACTTTCTTTTTGGAATGGCTGCATGAGGCTTTCACTCCCACCAGCTAAACAGCCAAAAGCACCAGAAACCCAAGAAATCACAAGAGAGAAAACACCTGAAGGAAAACACTTCATGCCAGAACTCGTCTCATGCAAGGTTAGTTTTCTTGGTGGTTTTTGTATTACGGATTTTTCAAAAGTGAATTTTTTAGTTCATAATGCGATTTGTTGCAATGTTATTTTTCTCTTTTTTCAAATGTTCGCTTTTTTCCTTGTGCTTAAAACTCATTAAAAAAATTGTTTACATGGAGGACTTCATCGTGTGATTTGTTGCAATGTTACTTTTTTTGGTTGCTTGTGAGTTGGTTTTTAAATGCAGTTCGGATTTGTGCGATGTTTTTTTCTGCTGTGCTTAAAACTCATTTTAAAAACATTGTTTACAGCGATCAGGCTTTAAGTTTAATAGCGTGATCTCCTGCAATGTTACTTTTTTGGTTGCTTGCGAGTTGGTTTTTAAATGCAGTTCGGATTTGTGCAATGTTTTTTTCTGCTGTGCTTAAAACTCATTTTAAAAACATTGTTTACAGCGATCAGGCTTTAAGTTTAATAGCGTGATCTCCTGCAATGTTACTTTTTTGGTTGCTTGCGAATTGGTTTTTAAATGCAGTTCGGATTTGTGCGATTTTTTTTTTTCTTTTGTGCTTAACTCATTTAAAAAAAAAAAAAATGCTGCGCGAGCACCTGCTACAGAGAGATTAGAGAGCCCGAGCGAGCAAGCGCTGAGAGAGAGTGAGAGAGCACGGGCAGCTGACAGGGAAGGGATAGGGGGGTGTGTGTGTGTGTGTGTGTGTGTGTGTGTGTGTGTGTGTGTGTGCGTGCTACAGAGAGAGAGAGAGAGCACGCTTGAGCCAGGCTGCTCCTGTAGCTGAGGTAGGGAGGGAGGGGCTTCGGTGGTGTGTGTGCTACAGAGAGAGAAAGAGAGAGCACGAGCGAGCCAGCTCGTGTAGCTGATCAGGGAGCCTGGGTGTTTTGTGTCAGTGTTATTCAATGTTTTTACATTAGTTTACTATTACACTGTGCATTCTATGGTGTAATTAACTATATTTGTGCTTAATCTTTACATATTTTTACATATTTACCTACAGTTTGTACGGTCTGGAACGGATTAATTGTATTTACATACAATCCTATGGGGGAAACTGTTTCGGTTCACGACCAACTCGGTTTACGACCAAAGTTCTGGAACGAATTATGGTCGTGAACCGAGGTTCCACTGTAATGGCAACCTTTTATCCATTAAATGGTCATGAGAAATCAAACCCCTTCCTTCCTTCCTAACAGCATCTTGCACAAGTCAAACAGAAGCACGGAACTGGATATCAGGCTAAGGCAAACATACATACTGAACACATATTGTAATCCTCTGATATATTTCTTTTCATATTATGGGTATTCCTCATGGGTTAAAGGCTGAATTGCAAGAACAGTAATTTATTTACCTGAGGCCTGAAACTTTGCTAATCTCTGCTCCAGCAACCATGAATTGTGTTTAAATACATTTATTTAGTTGATGTTTCAAAATGTTTTCATAATCTACACTAACATTGACTCCTATGGAGCAATATGCAAATGCAGCATTTTGAAAATTATAATGCACCCTGGATTTTGCTCATTTCATAAGACTGATTTTATCATGTACTACAATAAACATCTAAAATAGTTAATCTGTTTTTACTTATTTTGTTGAGTGGTAACAAGTTGTACAGCACCAACCAAACATTCTTTTTCTCAGTTACTGTCTCCATCTCAAATAGGGAATCATTACTGACTTCCAGGACTGCTGAGGTGAATAATCCTTCCACAGTGTACCTGGATTTCTTCCCAGTGTACAGTGCCTAGAATAATGCTTAATAAATGGATCTGTCAATATATCTACCTTAGGCTATGTGTAGCAACTATATATTACTTTGAAAATGTTTAAAGGAGAGCAAAATATGAAATACAAATTCTAGTGCTGATGGATGTGGGGGGGTCTGTTATCTTGCACTTGAGTTCATGACACATATGTACCGCCCTGTATTCCCTGCTGCTAGGATAGACTCATATTTCATATTAAATACAGACAAAATCCACTTAATAAATTAATCTGACATTTCTGAAGCATCCATTGCATCTTGTAGCATCACAAAGATAGAAAACACTTCTAGTTTGTTATAATGCAAATAAATCCACCCATCCAGTTTCCAAACTTATGCTGAGCAGGGTTACATGGAAGCTGGAGCCTGTCCCAGCAAGCATCGAGAACAAGGCTGGAACTATACTTGGACAGGACACCAGTCCTTTACAAAGGGGAACACACTCACACACAAAAATAGGGCCATTTTAGCAGTACTCCTAACTTGCATGTCTTAGGACTGTAAGAGGAAAACAGAGCACCTGGAGGAATCCCACACAGATGCAAAAACATGCAAACACCAAGCAGGGAGCAATTGGGACACAAACAGACAGCACAACCAACTGTGCCACTGTCTCATCTATGCAAATTAAAGTTATTTTTAATTTTTATTAAGTAATAAGAAGAATATACAAGATACCATGTTAGCAAAGGCACTTAAAAAATTGACTTTGAACATGTACTAAGCAACTACTAATAGGTCCTAGTGATCGGTGTCAGTGTCATAAACCCCATTAAACAGTCATTTTCAACCAACAAGTACATAATTTCCATGCATCTAATTTCCAGTCCTGCTCAATCCAATTGTAGGGTCATGGGAAGCCAAGAGTTTATCTTAAACCAAACACTGATATGGTGGACTCATATATACTCATACTCTCATGTTCAGTTCCAGTACTCAAGTAAACTAACTGACATGTCATTGGCATGTGCAAGGAATAATGGACAACAGAAAGAATTAAACACCATTATTTTTCTTTTAAAATATACAGTTTTGAAAGATTACTAAACATTATTAAAAATTAACCTTTTCCATCTATTGGTAGTTTATATTTCACATTCCTCAACATGCAACATGGTATAGATTGGGAGAAAAGGCCAGTGCACTTCATCCATCCATTCTGCTTAATCCTAAATCGTGAGGAGCTGGAGCCTAGTGCAGAGTGTACTGTAAGGCATGGATTTAGCTCAAATTAATCTTTATCCTTTTTGAATTTCCCCATTCACACACTCACAATCAAACATGCCAAAAAATTTAGAGTCACTAAAAAACTGCAGCCACCCAGATCTATGCGATGTGAGATAAAAAACTAATTTAAAAAAATTGCCCAGCTACAATTCCACATGCAAACTTCTCACTGAGAGTAAAGAGGTTATGATTTGAACTCAATTACCTGAGTGTCCCACCAATCCAATTCGTTATTAATTAAAATATCTAGGACATTACCTATTGTGCGGGTGTGAAAAAACATCCCACGTCAATCTCTTCATAACCCTAGACAATTAAAACTGAGTAATAAGATAAATATAATTATGTATACAATTGAAAAATAAAAAGAAAGTAAAAATACACACTGCATATCACCAAATAATATCAATTAAAGCAATAATACAGTTGTGGCTAAAAGTTTTGAAAATGACACAAAGTCATTCAGTTTCCACAACGTTTTCACAAAGTTTGCTGCTTCAGTGTTTTTAGATCTTTTTGTCAGATATTTCTATGGTATACTGAAGTATAATTACAAACATTTCATAAGTTTCAAAGGCTTGTACAGTATAGATAATAACATAAAATTTATTCAAAGAGTCAATATTTGCAATGTTGGCCCTTTTTCAAGACCTCTGCAATTCACCCTGGCATGCTTTTAGTCAACTTCTGGACCAAATCCTGACTGATGGCAGCCCATACTTGCATTACAATGCTCAGAATTTGTGGGTTTGTGTTTGTCCACCCGCCTCTTAAGGATTGACCACAAATTCTCAATGGGATTAAGGTCTGGGAAGTTCCCTGGTCATGAACCCAAAATTTCGATGTTTTGTTCCCTGAGCCACTTAGTTATCACTTTTGCCTTATGGCACGGTGTTCCATCTTGCTGGAAAAGGGATTGTTCCTCACCAAACTGTTCTTGGATGGTTGGGAGAAGTTGCTCTCGGAAGATGTTTTGGTACCATTCTTTATCCATGGCTGTGTTCTTAAGCAAAATTGTGAGTAGCCCACTTCCTTGGCTGAGAAACAACCCCACACATGAATGGTCTCAGAATGCTTTACTGTTGGCATGACACAGAACTGATGGTAGCGCATTTATATGATGATCAATTGGTACTAAGAGGCCCAAAGTTTTCCAAGAAAATATCCCCCACACCATTACACCACCAGCCTGAAACATTGATACAAGGTAGGATGGAAGTTTTCATGTTGTTGACGACGAATTCGGACCCTACAATCTGAATGTCTCAGCAGAAATTGAGACTCATCAGACCAGGCAATGTTCTTTTTAATCTTCTATTATCCAATTTTGGTGAGCCTGTGTGAATTCTAGTCTCAGTTGCCTGTTCTTATCTGACAAGAGTGGTCCCTGGTGTGATCTCTTGCTGCTGTAGCCCATTTAATTCAAGGTTCGATGTGTTATGCATTTGGAGTTGCTCTTCTACTTACCACAGTTGTAACAAGTGGTTATTTGAGTTATTATTGTCTTTCTATCAGCTTAAACCACTCTAGCCATTCTCCTGTGACTTCTGGCATCAACAAGGCAAGTTCACCCAGATAACTGCCACTCACTAGATATTTCGCCTTTTTCGGATCATTCTCTGTAAGCCCTATAAAAGTGTGTGAAAAATCCCAGTGGATCAGCAGTTTCTGAAATACTCAGACAAGACTGTCTGGAACCAACAGTCACTTGTGTTCAAAGTCACTTAAAATGCCTTTCATGCCCATTCTGATGCTCAATTTGAACTTCAGCAGGCCATCTTGACCATGTCTACATGCCTAAATGCATTGAATTGCTGCCATGTGATTGACTGAATAGATATTTGTGTTCACGAGCATTTGAACAAGTATACCTAATAAAGTGGCCAGTGAGTGTATTTCCAGAGTAACATACTTAAAAGAACTCCTGCTATGTCATTTTGGACCAAAGAAAGCTTTGCAAACATACTCCATATACTTTGTGTCCTGCCAACTACAATTTTCAGTAATCTACTGTAGCTGAGAAATAGTAAATGCATGTAGTGGTTTCTTAGTATAGGTTAGAGAAAGTTAAAGCCATAGATGAGCAATATATCTTAATTTGAAAAATTGGACCTCTTTAGTATTAATTATAATGTGTCATAAATTTAATATCCAGATCAAATGTGATTTCTCAGTTTTTTTATTTTTAATAAATTTGCAAAAGCCTCAAGTAAACTTTTTTCACGTTGTCAATATGGGGTATTGTGTGCAGAATTCTGAGGAAAAAAATGAATTTAATCCATTTTGGAATAAGGCTGTAACATAACAAAATGTGGAAAAAGTGATGCGCTGTGAATACTTTCCAGATGCACTGTATGCTACATTAAATGCATTTTACTGTGTTACACAGTACAGGGTGGTCCAGGTCTAATTATATAGATCCAGATCATCTGGATGACTTTGATTTATGCAGGGACGATTCCAGTTCAGCACGAGGACGATTCTTCATGTTGTCAGTTCGCACACTTCTCGATGGTCCGGGATTTTTCGGGTGATTTTGTATGTAATTAACTTAATAAGTTATAGCGTAATTAAAATTGCATAATTAGATCTGGACCACCCTACAGTTTAGTATATATAATAATAAGCACAACAAACCACTATGTTTGCTTTGAGAGTATCGTCTGAATGTTCAGCATTTTTAATTAAGGTACAACAGAGGATTAAGCACTTTGTTTTGCTCTTCAGTTCTTAAAACTGAAAGTGTAACTTGTATTACCAACATAAAAGAATAATAATTTAAACACTTTGTACCTTTGTGGTCAATAATGAAGTCTTTGAAAAAGTTTAAGGAAAGACAATGTGAACTAAAAATGGAATATCTATTCATCTATATATTCTCAAACCCACTTAATATTTTTAATGCAGGAGGAGTATATCTCCCAGATGTCCTGGGAATGCCTTGGGATCCCACAGTATGAGCTGGCAAGTGTGGCTCGGGAAAGAGATATATGAACTCACTGCTACTACCTGTCTTCGGGTAAGTGGTGGAAAATGAATGAATAAATTAACTTACCGTATATACTAGTGGATAAACTCTCCCGTGGATAAGTCGGGACTTGATTTTAAAGTATAATTCTTGGTATTTTATAATGTCAGTCATATAAGTCGAATGCGGAAAACTCACGCTATTGATAGAAGGGATTATGATACGTATGCTAATGCCCACCTGAGAGGGTAACCACAGAGCACACTGCCTTCTATTGCAATCTATGTGGGGGCATCAATGCAGCACATGCTCCTAACCTCTCTCTCTCTCTATTGTGCCTATATGACCACACAGTAATACCCAAACTATTCTGACGCAACATTTGCACTGATTTGTGTTTTTTGTATCTACAATAGAGTGTTCGATCGGAAGAAAATATGAAGCTGGTTTTAAATTAAATGTCATTGAAGTAGCAAAAGAAATGTGCTGCTGCAACAAAATTTGATGCGTCTGAGAAGCAGATAAAAGATTGGAGGAGGCAAGAAGATGTAAAAAAAAAAAATTAAGTGTCGCATTTTTGAACAGGCGTATAAGTTGGGGTCTGATTTTATGATCGATTTTTTGGGTTTCAAGACCCAACTTATATGAAAGTATATACGGTAATTCAGTTCAAAGTTTCAGCAAGCCAGATCCTGTCCCTACAACACTGGGTGCAAGAAAGGAGCCAATAATTCAGGACCCTTTACAGAAAACAGACAGCTTATAAACCCCCACTCCCTGATAGGTTCCAGTTTAACTTAATCTGCACAGTTTAGAATTTGCCAGGATATATGGATTTCCTGGAGAAAAACCCATACAGACATGAGGGAAATTGCAAACTCCACACCAGACAGTGCATGGACCTGGGACTCAAATCTAATCTCCTGGAGCTGTAAAGCAGCAATGCCCTCAATTTTACCATTTTACTGCATAATTTAACATTGAATTTAAAAACAATGTATGTGCACAACAACAGTTGACATAAAGATACTACCACCAGTTTCTTTCTGCAATAATATTTTTTAAACTAATTCCATAATCTTCTTAAACATGCTCATGAGAAAATAATGCATTGAAATAAATGTGCAAAAATTACTGGATGGGTGGTGTAGGTGAGAGGAAGGAAGAACAGGCATCCTGGCCAGGATAAAGGAAAGTTTCATATTTTGCCAGGAGGCCACAATGGAAGGACCAGGTGAATGGGCTTACCAGGAGCAGGTCATTCGCCCACACAACATGTGGCTGTGTTCCTCAGGGATGAACCCGATTAAGGACATCTGTAGGGTGGCATGGGAATTGGAATCCAGAAACACAGCCCTCTCAGGGTCTTTGGGAACAGCTAGAAGGTACTGCCAGGGGAAGACTGACCTGATTTCTGTACAACACGGAAATGCTCTGGACAACTTGGGCAGAAGGCTGGAAGAAGTTCATGGATGGACTTTAAAAGAGACTCTACTGCCTCACTTTAATGAGTCAGAATTGGAAGGCAGTGGGCAACACTCTTTTGGAGGATGAACTCTGAAATGGTGCGTTTTACTGTTGTTCTTGTAAAGAAGGCGTTATAGGTGAATAAAACCCTTTATTTGAACCTGAATTATGTCTAGGCATTATTGTGTCTGGACTTTGAGCCTCAGTGGTGCTACCTTGTGCTTACAGTGGATAAAGAGCTTTGCACTAACTAACAGCATGGGAGCTTTCCTTCATTAGGAGGCTGCATCTGTAGATCATGTGGTAGATCTGTTTTTCAAAGTCTAAGCATATGGGGATTAAAAATCTAATAATATATAAGCAATATAATAACCTGCTGTGAACGATAGGGGGCGCTCTCGCTCCCTTGAACCCCTGTCCACGACTCCAGACACCAGGTAAAAGTCCAATTGTTGACTTTATTTAATCGCCACAGTGCACAAAGCACACTCTCCACCACAATACTCATTAAATAATCACAATAAACCAATAATAAACAATCCTCCAGCTCCCAGACGCGTTGCCACCCTTCCACCCAGCTCAGCTCGCCGTCTGGGAGCTCCCACAGTCCTTTTATATCTCCTGACCCGGAAGTGTTTCTGCCCAACAGTCCACAAGTCCTTATTCCTTCCGGGTCAGGGTAAATAGTCCTTTTCTTCAACCCGGAAGTCCGTTGCTCTTCCTGTGATGAACCTCCGGGTCACAGGGCACGAAGAAGCCCTCGGTCCTCCCTGCAGCTCCCTCCTGTGACCCCAAGGCATCCAGCAGGGCTTTGCATAAAAACTCCAATGTCCATGATGCCCTGCTGGTCTTCTGGGGACCTCCACGCTGCAAGGAGGGCTCCACCTGGCGGCTTGGGGGTATTGGCCGGGATAAATGGCCGGCCATCCTTCACACCTGCCTATGAATATAACCACAAGTTCCTGATGACAAGAAACTGGGTGTTTATCATTATTTGAATGTACAGTAACTGGCAATACAGCAGTTAAAATATTTTGTGGGAGCGCATCATGGAGTACATCCTAAAAAAACATTCCAACATCTGTGTTTTCTGCAACAGTTGCAGAAATTGAATCCCACTTACCAATAAGAAGATTGCTGAATTATATAATACAGGACAGTATAGAATTATTGTTCTTTTGTTCTAAAAGGATATAATTGCTGGATAAGTCACATTTTCATATGGCAACACATCAGTCCATCATCACCATAACATTAAACATATTGTCTCCATGCCACACAAAATCACCATCTGTTGAGGGTATTTACAACAACAATTTCCACACCAAAGCTAGTCAGCATTACCCGGGATGCCAGTCATATGGGTCGGCACCAATCCACACATAATCTCCAACTCTTCAATCTGCCAGACAATATTGTTGCATCAGGATGCAAACCACACAATTAGAGATTATTTTAAATAATGCTTCAGAGTACAAACTGAGATTTGGACTGACTACAGCAGCTTTTTCTGATTATGCTACTATTTATTGTGTTGTATTTTGTATGCAATATTCTAGCATTGGCCTACTGCATACTTTTAAGTAAAATTCTCAGTACACTTCCATTGTTAAAATGTTTAAGCAGTTTTGACAAGATCAGGCCATTCATAAGAACTTTAACACTCACCACAGTGCAATTCTAAACCCAGACATCCCAACCTTTTGCTCAACATACCCAGCCTCCAGCTTCTGTCTAAGCATCAGACAACTTGCCATTCCCAGTTCCACACTATCTTCCTCCCACACCTATTCACACTTTCATTATTATCTCAGCCATTTCTTCTTGGCACCAGAAACTTCTGTCACTCACATCTCACCTTTGCTAACACTGTTGAATCTGTCATTATTTACTTGAAGTGTGTTAAATCCTTCCTCATTTTCAAATATAACTGTTTCATTTTAAATCCTTTAAGACTGAGTCAAATCACTGCATATTGTATGAGAAGTTGTAACATAACTTACTGTCAGACTTTATTAGCTCCCTCTCTATTTGTGGAGGATTTTTCTTAAGTTGTTGAGTTTCTTCTCACTGTCAAAAAAGTAGACAGTTTGATTGCAAGCTTCAGATTGTTTAAACATTTTTATGCCTGGATGTACCCGTAGGTGGATATGCACCCATATCTCACCCACTCCCTCCACCCATCCAACTTCTAACTCGATGTACTGTGGTTCAGTAAAGTTTTCTTAGACCTTAAGAACAAGTAAGTAATGAATGTACATGTATGGAAATAGCTACTACTTGAAAAAGAAATGAAGTGACTAAAAACAGAAAAAGAAGTAAAATAACCTATATATGCTATAAATATATTACAGAAAGAATTATATGGGTGTCTCTGGAGAGAATCAATGTGGAACTCTTTCTGTAAGGTTTCTTTTTATTGTAGCTCTTAGTCCCTATCTAAGCATATTTTGCCCTGAAACTCTGGAGCTCTCACAAGGAATGGTTGGATGAATGCCAGCGTTTTGCAGCAAAGCACTCCAATCTTGCAAATCTCTGTGCATCTCATTACTGCATTCCTTGGTGTATACTTTTAGCAGCCTCTATCTGTTACTATTTTCTCTTTCAGTCTAATACATTTGAGGATCTTAGCCCTTCCTTTGAAATTTGCTAATCTTACCTGACCTTGCATTGAATGTTTATTCTGTAAAGTTTTTCTTTTAAATAATTTTACATATTATTTTATGTTTGTCTTTTGGGGGTAAAAAAACAATGTTTACTTAGGTTTTCTTGACATCATACTTTTAAGTTGTACTTTACACAGCAAATTCAGCATTAACAGGTATTTAATGAAACAGTTTGAATTGTATTATTTCTTAGTTTTTTCCTTTGGTAGTAGAGTCTCAGTTGAAAGATGTTGGTTAGGTTAGGGTACTTGACTATAACATGTTGCATTCAGGATATAAAATACACAAAATTGTTAATTCTATAAACCATGGGCCGTAATTGTTCAAAAAATATTTATGCTCTTCTTATTGTGCTACCAATTACTAAATCATCTTTATAAATATAAATATCAGGACAACTATCTACATAATTAGACAATCACTGATGTATTTATAATATGTAATATAGCCTGACATCACTATGCCTACAGGACATTGGAGTAGTAATAATCAGTCTCTCTTATCTCTCTTGTCACCCACAGCTCAGAAAAGATGCCCACTGAGGGCAATTGACCACATTCCTTTGGATCAGGGAACTATAAAAATGAGGTACTCCAGAAATGTGGTGTCTAATTCAGGAGATGAGTTTTCCACATTAGGGTGCTCTGGACAGATTGTTTATTAACCTTTTGTATTTTCAGATGTTTGTTAGTTTTAGTTTTTTTTTTTAAATAGGATGGCCCGGCTGGCACTCCAAACATTTCTTTCAAGTCCTGTCCTTTCCCAATATCCTAATATATATATACACATACACACATATATATATAGACACGTACACTCGCGAAGCAGTCGATGGGTTTAACTAAAGAAGATGATTAGCATGACTGATAAGATAATAAGCACTAATTCCTCTTCTTCTTCTTCTTCTGCAGACCCTCAGCAAAAAAGTCCTCTTGATACCCTTATTCCAGCCTCCAGTACTGACCTCACTTCCGACCACTGGAGCTGACCTCACTTCTGCTTCATTCCCCAACAGCACGCCCTTCCTGCCATTCCTCTATAAAGCCGACATACTCCATCTACAGTTCAGTTCAGTTCAGTTGTGGGACTTGAAACTATTCGTGGCGTTGTTCATTTTGCTTAATCATTCAAGTATACAGGGTGACTTCCCCAAACCTTTTTCTTTGTTTTGTCTCTTTCTTACAATATATATATATATAATATAGAGAGCTCAATATGGATGTTTGTGTGCATTTATTCTTTAAACAATTCCATCCCCTTCGTCAGATCTCAACAAAATTTTGCACATGTATCCTACTTTGTCAGGAAGAGTTAATAGACCACTTTGGAACCCAAAATTTGACCCTTGTGGTATGGGTGTTTTAAGTTTTAAGGAGAATGCCTTTTCTCGGATTTTAAGCCCTGGAATAAAATAAATTGATTTGTCTCTGGGTGGGTAAACTTTAAGAAACAGGCATCATTTATACAAGTAAGATAGATCTGCATTAAAATCACTTGCTTTGATGCAGATCTGTTTAAAATTACCCTTAAACAGGTTGTGTGCAGATTCTATCCAAAAGATTAATTATATATAAGTACCTAAAAAAGACAACCCCACACACAAACACCAGGAAGGTTATACATATATATGAATTATAGTAAAAGAGAACAGCTTGTTCTTTTAATCATGCACTAAGGTAATGCAAATTACTTTTTAAAAACCAACTTTCATTTTATGCAGGCGGATTTCTAAGTCCTTCTATGCTAATCTGCTTTATTGTGATTTGCAACATCAAAAGGTTTGGCTTTAAAAAGCAATTCAAAGCAAGTATAGGAATTGTTGAAATACAGGATTTATCTAGAAACACTTGTAAATAACTGAACAGATTATGCACAACAGCAAACACAGTATTGGCAGCTTGTATGAATTTTAGTAACATTGATGTAATGGAGTACAGTTAGCCTTTAATTTCTATTAACATATAAACATGCACACATTGATTATGCAGCAATATACTTTTGTTATTTTCTAGTCAATTAAATTTCATATTAACCCTAAAGTAGAACTTCTAGCAAATAAAAATATTCAGTTTTACTGTCACAAACATTTTACTGACCTTTATTTCCCCTCATCTGGAATTATTTTAGGGTAACATCAGATAAGAAGCAGAAAATATGAATAATTAATAAATTCATGATTAATTCTGCTTTTTTATCACAAATGTATTATGAATAAAATAGTTTATTCTACAATGTTCCATTATTTTTGAGCTAAATTGCTGCAATATGTTTAACTGTCTTGCAAGACTAAAAATATTTCAAATAGTACCGTAGCTCACAGCTTATGCATATGATGTAAAAAGGATTCATTATCTCATTGTTTTGTTGTTGTACCATTCATTTTGCTCTAGCAAAAGGATATTTTTTTCCAACAACCTCACGTAAGAGTGAACTGGATAACAGTGGACTGCATAATCCTCTCAAACTGAAAAACAGCATGAGCTGATTTAACTATATCTTCAACAGAAGTACGATCAAAATGCTTTAGTCTGTGTGATGCTGGAATGAGGATAGTCATTCAGATATTCAGTATGGAATAAAACCATTTTATTTATCTTCTGCCCCATTTTTCAACTGCACAGAGAATAACATGTTTGGCATCAGCTGCAACTTATGCTGCAAGAAGCTTATATGATAAATGATTAATTGAAACAAAATGTTGCTTCAATCAGTTCAGAATAATACAAAATCTGGGGAGCTTTAACTAAGGTATTTAGTATCATCATCCTAGCAACCTACAGATTGACCAGTGCTTGAGCCAAGTTTAAATTGGAATGGCTTTCAAACACTTGGCTGTTCTCCGACCAATGAATCCTCAGCTTTTGTGGGAGCCTGAATACAATTAAGCTCCTCAAAGTCACCCTCGCTCATGCTGTTCTTCATTTTGTGACAGACTAAGCTTCAGTATTGCTTTACACACAAATGCCTCTATAAGCCATAATCTATAAAACGTACATCATTTTGAGATCTCTTTTCATAAATACATTCTAAAAAAATGTTATAAAGCACACTTGTAAATTTGCAGGTTTACTATGTGTAGGAAAATGTTCTTTTTTTTTACTTCAATCTAAACCACAACAAAATAAGTGGATTAAGTGACACTTTTATTCTTTTATTCTTCACAAGTTTGTCATTATAAATGTGCTTTTGGGATGACATTCTAACATTATTTATCAGGACTATGGTTTATATTCAGCCAGTAATGAAAGAGAAAAAGAATTAAGATTAGAGGTAATAATATACAATTAGATAAGGCTTTAAACACATCGAATTAATGAACTGGCCTACCACAAATGTTCTAATTAAATTATTTTTATACAAATCACTGCCAGCTGTCAACTGATTTGCCCTCATGAATTCACGACAACTATCATGTGGACAGCCATTTGCACAGTAAATAAGCATTTAAACTAAATCTGTAAAGTTGCAGACAGTTTTTCCATTTTCAGGATTTGTGGCTTATCCAATACAGACAGAAGGTTTCTTTTATTTCATTTAACCACACCACACTCAGCAGATGACATTAACATTAAAGCAAGTTCCAAAGTTATAATTACTAGTCAAAAAAAAAAATCATTATTCAAAATCACTATTATTCATTCATTAAGTCATTCCGTAACTTGACATGCCTCCTTGTTTTAAGTAGGGTTGCAGGGTGCAGTCACAAAATAGTAAACATTAAAAAAATGTTAAATATATATTATATGTTTAATACAAGAGGTTAGATAACACTAAATAAACTGTCATCAGGACTTTATTATTTTGTGTTTATAGCATGTGTCGTCTCCCTTAAATACTACCAATAATATCCAGCATTAAGAGTCACTGTTAAGGAAAGGTGATACTTAATGATACTCCATAAAGGGGACTGATTGGGACAGTCGGGCTTTCATCAATCCATCACTGTGGGTAGACCTGTAATCACATTCATATAAAAGATATTTTACAAGTAATTTGCTTAATATACAGTATTGATCATTATGAGTTGACAAATATTCCACATTTCAATAACTCATTTATATAATAGGGTGGTAATATTTTATTCTGTGAGAATCTGTAGAATTATTAATGGCTTTAAATTTAAGTGTGAAGTAAAGAAAGAGATTACTCGGGCCTGTAACAAAAAGCTCCTTCATTCTATACACCTAGGTTGTCAAAGATTACATCATGTCAAGATTTTAATTTTAACCATCAGTCTGTTGACTAGTTACAGTTACTCCTTACTACCTCTAAATTTTACATTTTGGGTATATCTGCATGTTGTTATGCCTTCTCTGAGACTTTAGCCTTGTACCTTGTTAATTGGTTTAACTGACTAGTGAGATCTGTTTTATCACCCTTTCTTGCACCATTAGCCTTTTTTGCTGTTTAGTTGCCACATTGTGTACACATAGTCAAAATTTCATGAAGAGTTCATGCTGATCTCTTACACGATGTCCTACAGTACACCGAACATTAGGGTCTCCAATTCTGGTACTGGAGCTTGTTATTTGGCTTATAATTCATTTGGCATTAATAAAAACATTGATTTGGATGGCTGGTCAGTTCGTCCATGGAACGCATGATATTTATAATATTAAAGCAAAATGCTGTAGTTAAACCACATTTTTTTCTCACTGTAAGGGTTGTACTGGTTGCTTTACCTTAAGAGTACAATGGAATGTTGGGTGACTACACGATTTTAAAAATAGAAGGTACTGTATGTATATTTTACACAGAGTTCAATTTTGAATTTTTCATATGGGATTAATAACGCTTGTCTAATCTAATCTATTTTTTTGTTCAGTCCACACTGTTTTTTCATCGTAACAAGTCAAATAGCTATATTTTTAATAAGAAGTTTCAAGCACAGCACAATTAGAAAATTAGCACAATTTAAAAAGAAGTTCTAGAAATCAAGAAGGTACTTTTCAGTAACATTTGATCAAATTGTAAAGAGCATTTTGTTTTGAGTAATAT
>JANRMT010062808.1:58185016-58235551 GCA_026402145.1 Polypterus bichir lapradei | reverse complement strand
TGAAAAGAGGGGGCCAACCTAGGGTACACTGATCACACGTCATAAAGCCTTTATACTACATTGATGTTGTTCCTATGTATATCATTCACATTGATTTATAAATGTCTTTTTTTTTTAGGCTCTTCAGTAATGCCCTGATGGTGAGGTTTAATATGAAGGGGAAGGGGAAAAAGGGCAAGAAACCTTTGGAGAACACAAAGATTTATAGAGCAATACAAGGTAAGCCCATATTTCATGTTGGCTAAGGCAAGAACATTAGCCCTTGCCAACCTGTAATAATTTGATTTATAACTTGATTTCCGCCTAATGTCTACTATCTGTGACTATCTTTAACATTTGCAGACATGGTTTTGTATTAATCCAGTATTGGTAGTGGATGCATAGGCAACCTATTTTTGCTTTTAAATATGGGGACTTGGTGTATGAATGCTGATTACCTTCATAATTCTAATCACTTGTCTTTTTCTACCCGTGCAGATGGAGTCATGAAATTTGACCCGGCAGCCACAGAGGGCTTTATAAGGATGTGTGCTTCAGAGCATTTAAAGCATGCACCACAAAGATGTGGAGGTCGAGTGGACACACTCATCTCTCAACTCTCATCGATCATGACTGATTAACTTTTTAATTTTTTTTTTTTTTTTTTGTATTCAATATGGTGGATGGAATTAATAAAAATGGAAAGAAATGTGTGATGAGTGAATTGTGATTTTTTTCTTATTTGAATAAGAATATGATGACTGGAAATGCATACAAAAGTGTAAAGCATTTCCAGTTCAAATCGGCTGCTGAGCCAAACGAAGCTACAGGAAAATAAACTGGTACAGTAAACAGGTCCTCCACCTTCTGGAACTACAGTATGCCACCTTCTGAAATGGAACTACAGTGTACAGAGAATAGAAATAGTAGACCTGTAAAAACAATGTCTTAAATGAGTTTAAATATGTTTAAATTTTATGTCGAGATAACATTTTTATTAGAATTAGCACAACATGCTATGCTAATTCTAATCCAAACGTCCACATTTGGACCTCACAACGACCTCATTTCAACTAGAATTAGCCCTTATCTGGAGGTCCTGGGGATGTCAATACTTGACGTTCGGAACACGTTGAAAAAAAGACGTCATCTGGCATCATTATCTGCACCTTCAGAGGACCAAAATGGTACGTGCAAAAATGACGTAGAAAAGACGTCGCTTCAATGTGTCTCTGCGCAGAGGGTTGGCACACCTATCCTTGGCCAGTTTCACCCATTCCTCTTTGCAGCACCTCTCAAGCTCCATCAGGTTGGATGGGAAGCGTCGGTGCACAGCCATTTTAAGATCTCTCCAGAGATGTTCAATCGGATTCAAGTCTGTGCTCTGGCTGGGCCACTCAAGGACATTCACAGAGTTGTCCTGAAGCCACTCCTTTGATATCTTGGCTGTGTGCTTAGGGTTGTTGTCACCCCAGTCTGAGGTCAAGAGCGCTCTGGAGCAGGTTTTCATCCAGGATGTCTCTGTGCACTGCTGCAGTCATCTTTCCCTTTATCCTGGCTAGTCTCCCAGTTCCTGCCGCTGAAAAACATCCCCACAGCATGATGCTGCCACCACCATGCTTCACTGTAGGGATGGTATTGGCCTGGTGATGAGCGGTGCCTGGTTTTCTCCAAATGTGACACCTGGCATTCACACCAAAGAGTTCAATCTTTGTCTCATCAGACTAGGGAATTTTGTTTCTCATGGTCTGAGAGTCCTTCATGTGCCTTTTGGCAAACTCCAGGTGGGCTGCAATGTGCCTTTTACTAAGGAGTGGCTTCCGTCTGGCCACTCTACCACACAGGCCTGATTGGTGGATTGCTGCAGAGATGGTTGTCCTTCTGGAAAGGTTCTCCTCTCTCCACAGAGGACCTCTGGAGCTCTGACAGAGTGACCATCGGGTTCTTGGTCACTTACGGATGATGGAGGCCACTGTGCTCATTGGGACCTTCAAAGCAGTAGAAATTTTTCTGTAACTTTCCCCAGATTTGTGCCTCGATACAATCCTGTCTCGGAGGTCTACAGACAATTCCTTTGACTTCATGCTTGGTTTGTGCTCTGACATGAACTGTCAACTGTGGGACCTTATATAGACAGGTGTGTGCCTTTCCAAATCATGTCCAATCAACTGAATTTACCACAGGTGGACTCCAATTAAGCTGCAGAAACATCTCAAAGATGATCAGGGGAAACAGGATGCACCTGAGCTCAATTCTGAGCTTCATGGAAAAGGCTGTGAATACTTATGTACATGTGCTTTCTCAATTTTTTTATTTTTAATAAATTTGCAAAAATATCAAGTAAACTTTTTTCACGTTGTCATTATGGGGTGCTGTGTGTAGAATTCTGAGGAAAAAAATTAATTTAATCCATTTTGGAATAAGGCCGTAACATAACAAAATGTGGAAAAAGTGATGTGCTGTGAATACTTTCCAGATGCATATATATAGTCAAAGCCCCTGAGCCCCAAACCCCGAACATTGTTACGGATTCAAATAAAGGGACATTCATTCCAAATATCTTGTATAAAACGGAAATATACAAGTGGTCTCTTCTACTTTTTCGCCCTCCCTCTCTCTCTCCGCACTACTATTCCTCCAAGGCGACTGTTACCTGTCTCTTCTTTCGGTTCTGACTTGCTTGGACAAGGCAGTGCGGTCCCTTTTATGGAGAAGCCAGGAGGAATTTAGGTTCCAGAGCTTCGAACAGTGGAAGCTCTTCAAGGCATTATGGAAGTCCCAAATGTTATGGAGTGTAACTCTCTGCAGCACCCCTTTGTGGCACCCATGGACACCAGCAGGGCTGCTCTACCAGACTACAATTCCTGGCATTCCCTGCGGGTGTCAAATGGGCACTGATATCCAGGATGCTGCCATTAAGCATGCAGGGGGCAGGAATTATTGCTCTCCCCTGTCCTTCCATGTTATGGGTGTCCCATCCAGCTAAGGACCCCAAACCAATTCCAGCTGGACTGCTAATCCTAGAATGCTGTCCCTCATATATATATATATATATATATATATATATACAGTATAAAAAATACACACACATATATATTCACATTATATACTATATACTACACAAATTATATATATTCACAAACATGCGCCTAGGAAGCAGCTTAAGGGCACTGGTGATGGCAATTACCCACTGAACCAGGGGATGGTGCTGTGTTCTAATGCATTCTTTCTTCCTCCTTCAGCAGAGCGGAAGATTGGCAACCATTCCACCACTAACATTACTTCTGTTGTCCACCCTCTTGGACCTGCCTCTATCTGCCTGGAACCCGTAGGACCAAGAAATTTTGAATTAGTAATGTTTTGAGCTTTCATCTGCAAATACTCATCCACACCTTGTTGCATGTATTTTGTGTTACAACTTTAGTAATTATATGGGGTGCTGCCCCAACTCTTTTACATTGTTTTGTCTGCACTTTACAATATATATACCGTATACACACACATATATATATATATATATATATATATATATATATAATCATGTGATTCTAGAACTACTATATTTTTGACATTGTGCTCTTCTTGCTAATAAGTATAAGGTATTACAATTTTATAATACTTTAGTCTTTGCTAGCACTTAATGACAAATAAATGTTATTCTTACTCTATAATCATTTAAAAATAAGATATTTAATTTTGACAAATTATAGTTAAACTGATTTTGACCTTAAAGGATTATACAGCACTAATAAATGCTCACAACAGTTAAAAAATGCATACTAGCAGAACACACTGTAAAAATCTTGTTGATTTATTTCAACATATGATTACATCTAAAGAATTCAAAAGTGAATCATTTTGTTTCTTTCAACTAATACTTTAACTAAGCTGCTTAACAACAGAAAATTACATGCGCCTTTTAGGCTATTTTTTCATTTTTATTTTAATTGTACTAGCTGACTGGAGTTCAGCTTCTTATTGAGATATGACACTTTCAAACATTAAGCTCGGTCTGGCATCACCAACAGTGCGGCTGTATTTGATCAGTGGCAGCCAGTTTTTACATTTTAATCCAATTCTAATTAAACAAGGATACCAATTAGTGTTAATAATCATGAAGCAGACTAAAAGGCCATGGAGGCCACATGAAAGATCTGAAAAGCATTGTAAGTTTTTGGCAGACAGGGAGTACAGCATGCATTACAGAAATTCAAGTAAACTAGAAAAAGGCAGTCATTTTTTTTTTTCATAGACTTAATTTTCAACATCATCGTTTTAATTAATGCAATGATTAATAAGGATGGAAATATAAAAATAACTTAAAAAAGTTAAAAGTTTTATTTTTGTCAGACTTTGGCATTTATGTACATTGGCATTTGTAATGACAAAAATAATATTTACTTAAACTCCATAACATTTGCAAACACTAAAGGGTACCAAATGTGTAATCACACTGCAGCCTTTATGGGGACTGATATAATGGGGACACAAGGGGCAGATCTGGAGTTTGCACAGTAACTTATATTCTTGTCTCGCTGTCCTATAGCTAGCAAGCCAACAACCTAGAAGAACAGTAACCTGCCTCTGGCACCAATTCTTCTGTATTTCACTATATAAAAGGCACCAAAATTTCTAAAAGAGGCTCTACCATTTCTAACATAGGGTCTACCATTTGCACTAGTGCCTACTGGAAGTAAACTTATTCCCATGTTCTCACTTTTCCTTTTATGGTTATTATATTATCGATGCGCAACCCTAGCATCTTCAAGTCCAGAACAAACCCCAGAAGGTAAAAATAGGTGTTCATTTAATTAAAAAGCATAAAGAGAAGAATGAACAAAGGGTAAAAGACAACAATAACAAATAAACACAGAAGAAGACGTTTCTGTTATAGGTTCAATAACTCAACCACTTGCATTTAAACCCTGTCCTAGGAACACTTCTGGACAAATCTTGAGACTGTCATTGTGCAGTTTGCAGAACACGGAGGAGATGAATCTTTGGGGAGGATCTGAATGTTGGTGATGCGCCATTGCAAACCATTTTCATTGCTCATTCCTTTGCAAGTTTTCCTGTAACAAATGTTTAACACTGTGTTTTATGCAATGGCCCATACGCCTTTTGCATCATTTCACATCCTTCTCTTTTTTTTATCCTGTCATTCACCCACATGCCACTTTACTGAATCAAGTATTCATTATAGAAATGTTTCAAATCAACTTCAAAATATTGTCTAAATAAATAAATGCCACATGTTATAGAAAACATTGTTTGTTATGATGTGTCTTAATCTGTTTGAAAAATGCAGTTAGCCACAAAAAAGCAAGATAAATGTTGTTGATTTTCATATATTACTAAATGTGTGTTTAACTGTGTTTCTTTTACATTTAAAATAATAGAATTTAATTGGTTCAAATTGATCAAATAAAAAACACAGTCTGCTTCTGTCAGTCTTGTGCAATATTCTTTTTGTTCATTAGTTTACTTGTCAAAAGTCAAAGTCAAAACGAACATTATTGTCATATCAATCATATACAAGTACTGTATATAGACAGACGAAATTGCGAAGCTCAGTGTCCACAGTGTAACAACATGAAATGCAAATAAAAATTAAAAATTAAAATTAAAAATTAAAACACAAACAAGACAATACATTGTGCAAAGACAAGGCAAAGAAGTAGCAGCAATATGATTTGAAATAAGCAATATGGACATTGATGCAATGTATGGTACTGTGCAATCTAGATACATAAATATATTCAATTAATAATATGTAATAAATAAATAATAGATAATAGATAAGACAGCACAGTGTGAGGTAGTACAGAAAAGGCTGCATGACTCAGTGTATTATAGTTGTTTAAGACATGTGTAAACAATGGCAGGTCAGAATGTTTCACAGCAGAAGGATGTCAAAGAATGTCAAAGTGCAGTGTGCAAAATACTTAAAGGTCAGTATGAGATTTTCAGTTCTCTTCTATATGCAAACTATTCTTTGCAGGAAAGTGGCCTGCATGGTGTTAAGGAGTCTGACAACTTGGGTGTAAAAACTATCCTGTAGCCTGGCAGATCTGGCTCTGATGCTGCAGTATCTTCTCTTGGATGGCAGAAGCCTTAGAAGTCCATGTGAGGGGTGTAAGGGGTCCTGCACAATGCTGCAGGCCTTGCAGACACTGCGTGTTTTAAAATGTGTCCTGTAGTGAAGGGAGAGGCACCCCAATAATGTTCTCTGCTGTGTTTACTATCATTTGCAGGTGCTTGTGGACGGATATGTTGCAGTTGTCATACTAGATCGTGATACAGCTGGTCAGAACACTCTCAATGGTGCCTCTGTAGAACATGGTGAGGATGGAAGGGGGAAGACTTGCTCTCTTCAGCTGCCTCTGGAAGTGTAGTCTCTGCTGGGCTTTCTTGATTAGTGATGAGGTGTTATGCATCCACGTAGGTTCCTCAGTTACGTGCACACCAAGGAACTTGATACTCCTAACAGTCTCCATATCTGAACTGTTGATGCTGAGTGGGATGTGGGCAGGGTGTGATTTTCTGAAGTCCACAATTATCTCTTTTGTCTTGTCGACATTGAGAGATAGATTGTTGTCTTCACACCATGCGGACAGCTGTTTCACCTCATCTCTTTATGCTGTTTCATCATCCTTGCTTATCAGTCCCAGAACCGTCGTATCATCCGTAACCTTGATGATGTGGTTGGTGTTGTGCATTGATGTGCAGTTGTGAGTCAGCTGGGTGAAGAGCAGAGGACTAAGCATGCAGCCCTGCGGAGCTCCAGTGCTCAGTGTGATGATGCTGAAGGTGTTGCAGCCCATCAAGAACTGACTGGGGCCTCTTGTCACACGATATTTAATTCTTTATCTTATATACATAGAAATTAATACCCTTTTTTGCTGTGAGGCATGAATATCTACATTTTAGTGATCATAATATGTTAGCAAAAATATAACCTTGAAAAATCAATTTTTATTTATACCAATTGATAAATATAAAAACAATGTGTAACTATAAATAACAATAGAGTTGGTTCAAAGAAATATTCAATCAATTAAATTAATCAATAAAAAGCAAATAAACGATAAGAACTCAATATCATCAGAGCTTTTATTCAGGACAATGTTCTGGATTAATTTTTTTCTATCAGGGTATTTTAATCGACTAAATTCAAAATGAATTGGTCAGTTAAAAAAAAGTAACTTACAATATAAAAGTATACACCAAATACTAGTAAAACCCAACATCCGAATAATATTACCCTCCTTAATCTCATAACTAGGATTGCTTTCCAAAAGAAGATTTTGTCTGCATCCAAAACCATTAGGGTGACACATTGATGATACTGTGAAGGAGTGATTTCTGCCTTAACAGATCCTAAATCATTCTTTCCAACCCAGCATCATCAGGCATACAGATGGTCAACCTAAAACCTTTTATGGTCCTCTGCATCAAGGGCCTCAGTTAGCCCTTGTGGAAAAGCTTTAATCACTGTATCTTTCTTTGTGCTCTTAACATTTCTAACAGTCTTTTGTTATTTTGGAAGAGATACCACTAACAAGATATTTTATAAATGTATGAAGGTACTATGTTGCTACATCAGCAGGTCCAGATATTTTTTCAGCTATACATTGCATTGACTGTAGTAGGAAACTGTGGGCTCAAAAAAACTACATGTTCTGTGAAAACTTTCTTGACATTACCACCATAAATGTTCAAAGATTTAATTTGGCCAGACTCTGCATTGTGTTGCAGTGATATATTTCACAGATTACAGAATGGTTTGACCCCTTTTAATTTTTTCTGCACATGAATTGGTTTAACTGACAGAAAATTTGTTTTTTTTCCACAGCAAATTTACATTATGGAATGTTTCAGTGGCTATATTTTAATGCTCTTATGTCCTCCTTAATGCTAATGTATTTTCATTTCAAAGTGGCTTCTCAAATTCTTTTTGTTATTTTCCACTCCTCTTTCCAGTTTAATTGTGTCTGCTTCTGAAACTGTAATTTAGCTTTAGGTGGTATTAAGGCTACTGTTGATGAATACAGGAGTAGAAAAGAGCCAGCTAATATCTGGGGTGGAAGTCAAGTCATGGATGTTGACGAAAGAGACAACACAGGTCTAGTTGGTGATAGGGGTGTTGCAGCTGCAGATATCAGTACCTGTGAGGCAAGTAAAGCAGGTCCGGCCGTTGTTGGCGGTGGAGGTGTGTATGTCAGTGACAGAATTTGCACAGTGTCTGTTGTTGAGGGTTGTTAGCAGTGGTTCTGTTGGAGGGTGCATTGCAGGCTTGGATGGGGACTAAGGTTGGTTTGAATTTTGAGATTTGATTTTTAACTAGTAGTACAGCACAGTATTGCAGTGGCAGTTCTGCTGCATTGCAACAAGAAGAATGAGGTTTAAGTCCTGGATAAACTCCAGGTGGAGTTTTGCATGTTCTCCCTGTGTTTGAGTGTGCTTCTTCTTGGTGCTCCCATAGTTATACTTATTTATTTGTGATTACTTTCCAGAGTTTAATATCATTACTTGATTTGATAAAGAAATTATATAGACACAGGTTATGCAGCCAGATCGCACAATAAACAGTAGCCTAATGTTTTCTACTACAAAATTAGTTCAGTTTTGTAAGTTGACATAATTATAATAGTAACTTCAGAATTTCCTGATAGCTCTATTATTTTCTTTCTCTGTACTACGGCCTTTCAGTTGATGTTTTAGCTGTAGTGTACCATGGCTTTTAGACAGTGATATGGTAGCTTTGTAAGTTAGATATAATACATTAAATGTGCAAAACAAATTGAGTGTAGATTCTTTGTAACATGGCAACTGAGCATCTATCCAAGACCAACTTCCAGCCCCACCTTAAATATCTGACTCCTCCCTGTACTGCAGGCAGTGGAGTGGGTTACTTGTAAATCTTGGAATTACATGCTACTACTGGTTAGTCTGTATTCCTGAACGAATAGCTTAACTTCATCCATGTTATCTGCAATTGACTTCAGGCTGCAGTTTTCTTATTTATATTTATGTCTGTAATTCTTTCTTTTACCATAATCAGACATGAAGCCTAATCATGGTGTATTTTAAATATGTTCCATTTTTTTTTTTTACATGTGTTTTCCATTTTTTAACTGGCTTCCACAAACGAGTTTACCTATTAATAACATTCATTTGTTGGCAGAAGTTTATTGACCACTGGGAAAAACAATCTATTTTAAACTTGGCACTGTATATCTATTCTGCAGGCAACTATTATGAAAAGTGTCACAGAAAAAAGTTAGATCACTGAAGCACTCTTAAATGAATGTTTTACTCTTCATTCATATTTTAGTTTATTGAACAAAGCATTTCAGAAATAAGTGTAAAAGTAAACAAATCTATGTGCTACTGTACTATAGCCAAATTTACTCAGATGGAGTAACTTTCTATTTATATTCTTTAATTAAACAATGTACAGAAAATACAAGTAGAAAATGTATGTAACAAAATAATGTAAGGAACAGTGCATATTAACAATATAGCACTTACTGACTACTTAATCCTAAAAAGTAAACCATATTATATATGCTTTCTATATTCATATATTTGTGCAAAATATGGTAGTTATAAAGCTGCTGAATGCCTGCCTAATGCTTAAATGGTCACATCGATGCTGTTTATGTCACTATGCCCACTACTGGTGACATGGATGTCACATGACCTGTAATAACATCATGGACAGTCTATATAAGATGGCAGCTTCTGGCATCCATTTCTGATTTTTGTGAAAGTGAGGCTAAGGTTAGGACCTCTTACCTTGATATTTTTGACAGTGACTGATTAATATCTATCTTTTTTTTATTTAGGTCTATTTTGATTTTGTTGCTTCTGATTCCTGTCTTTTATGTGACTTTGTTCCCCCATTTCCCTGCTTCCATTTCCTGGTTCCAATCCTCTCTATTGGTTCCTGTCTATTTTAATCATTTAGATGTCCTATTATATAAAATTATTTTTCATAAAAACAGTCCAGCAGAATTACTGAGCTTACTCTTAATAATCAGATTGAGACTCTTCTAGTACTGTGCATTTCAGGTTGTCTCCAATTTATTTATCATTATTTGGCACTTTTGTTTTAAAATGGTTACCAAAAAAATAAACACTAATCCAAAAAAATTTTTGTTTCAGTGCACAGGCTCAACTTAAGGAAAATGTATCTCAAAATCACCAAAAAGCCATTCTAATTAATTTTCTCCAAACCCATTTATCCTAATACAATTGTAGCAGAGCTCAAGTGGAACAAGCCTGCAGTGAAGAAAAGACATCCACACAGTCAGAAGCCTGAGTAATCAGTTGAGTCGACAGAATTCTCATTTGTTTTGACTTCTACACTCTGTGTGGAGTAAGTACCAGAACTCCCATACCAGGAACACAATAAGGGAGAGCTTACAAATTGAGTGTTGCTTCTGGGAAGAGAAACATGTTAAATTAGTAAATTGAACTAGATTCACCAAAGAGAAGTACCTTGCTAAGGAGGGTGAGGTCCTGCAAGAAGACACTGTTACAGAGCAAACGTGGAGTGATCATACTGTGGAGAAAAGACCTCCAATTTCTGTCCTTCCTTTTCTTTCTCCATGTCATCAATTACCACACAATAAGCTCTGTGATAAATGTCAAACCATCTGTAAGCTTAGAACTCTGATTCTCAAACTTTTAAGGAGCACTGAAAAATCTTCATGATACGTGTTTAATTATTCCATCCATCTATCAATCAAGGGTTGTGCCAGTCAGACAAGTATACAGCGAGAGACAGGAAGAATCCCTAGAAGAGACTCCAGCTGCACGACCAAGCACACACTTTTAATTATTAACAGTATATGTTATTTACATGAAGTTAAAAATGTATCTGTATAATGTAATATAAACAATGCATTTCATCTTAAAGATGATATCAAGAGCTCCAAGAAGATAGCTCTTGGAAATCTAAATCAACTTAGAAGCTGTCGTCATTACCTGTAAATATGCGCTGTCTTCTATTGAATTGAATTGAACTCCTTTATTGTTATTGTATGGTAAAATTAAATTTAATATGCAAATCCTATGCAAAAACTTATTTTCCTATAAAATGGTAATAAAAAATAATAATACAATAATAAACAATGAAATATATACAATATGAAAGCATAGTACAATATACATATACATATTGTGCAGATAGTAAAAATGGTTCATAAAGTGTTACAGATTGTGCAATATTACAACTGTATGGCAAGGTTACAGTTAGGTAATTGTACTTATAACTACAAACAGTTCTACCAGGAGCACTTGATGGACTCATTGAGTGCAATTATTGCTCTCAGTTTCTGAACCTTTAGGTACCTGCAGGAAATCCTCTGAAGCATTTGTTGAATAGGAGAAGTTCAAATAAACCATGCGCATGGCTGAGGCAGCATGTTCTAAAAGCTGTATCCTAATAGTCCTCTGTGCTCTAGACACAATCTGCTGTAGAGCTTTCCGATCAGCTGCTGTAGAGCTGTGATTCCACATTCAGATACAGTGGGTTAAAATACTGTGAGTGGTGCACTGAGAGTAACAATGCTAAAGTAGCTGTGATATTTGGACTAGTTTGGCCATTTTGTGGACTATTATATTGTTACAGGTTGATGACAATTAGATACCTTAAAATAATAAACGATATGCGGTTAATTTCAGTGTACTTGATAAAGCCACGTCAGGGATGTGAATCTAAAAAAGAAAGGATAACTGCAGAGGAACAGTAGCACTGCTTTGATGTTGGTTTTCGCCAGTTTTGCAAAACCAAGCAGAAAACATGAGCATGCAATGGTTTGTGCAACCGTGACAATGTGCGTGGCTTTAACGGCAAGTTTAATTTTTATACATCGTGATATCAACATAGAAACGTGTGTACAAAACATTTTTGTGCATACGCACCATTTATACATGAGGCCCCAGCTCCGTAAGGATTGACACTTCCAGTTCTGGGTTTTTGATGCTCCCAAAGTGGGCACCCTTTGCCTTACGACTGTGACACACCTCTCTCTCTTCCTGTCCATTCTGGAGTCTCCTCCTGCAGAGTATCTCTCTAAAGGACACCTGGGCCAGGTCCACTAATTCTTTACTACAAATTTGGAATTGGATTACTAAACTGCTCAGCACTTTTTATTAAATTTAAATTAATAGATTAAAGAACTCTTGCTGTTATTTAACACTTTTTGGCTCCTTAACACTAGAATTACCAGTCAGCAAAAAAATTCTGGCCCACCTTAAATCCCTTTGCACCTCTCCGTCAGACTCTTGTCTTCTAAATGTGTCAATAAGTACAAGCAGCCTGCTATACCATCCCCCCACCACCTCAGTACAGGCAAGAAGTTCTCCCAGTTCCTGCCTTGATTGATTATCTGGGAGTGAGGTACCCAGAATTGTATGGGGAAATAATTTGATGTGTGTTTTGTGTCTACAATAAACCATGTAAACACATTGTTAAAACAGAAAAGTTTTTCATGTTTTAGTAATAAATAACAAAATGTAGACATGAACTGTATAATGTGTGAAGGCTGATGGCCAAATATCAAATAAACACTTTCACAAAAGGTGCAAGTACAATACGACAGCTTTCGTGGTGCAGCAGTTAGATTTGCTGATTTATAATCTGGAGGTCGTGAGTTCGCCACCAGTTCCCCAGTAAATTTACCATTTTGAGTAACAAGCTGCTCTTATTGTTGATATTATACAATAAAAATATACATTTGATTTGTGTCTGTAACAGCTGCTGTAAATTTATAGCACTTGTAAAAGTTAGCATTTTTTTTCCACTTTTATTCTCTGTCACGATATAACACCCACCCCTTTTCCCAGATCTGACACGGTTACTTTTTATCTGAAACAAGGAATAACTGTAGATGTGAATGGTGTTTTGAGACAATGGAACTGGAAATTCTCTGATCTGGAGGGATAAAAGCTGACACACAAACGCTGGTGTATCTGCCTTCTTCGTATCTCACCATCACTTGAATTTTTTTTTATTCAGTTTTATTGAGTGCTTCTGGTCAGGCTGAATTAGTATGCACTTTATGGTTCATGATGTGAAAGCTGCACTGACAAAAAAACAGAGGCATAGATATATATGATATTTGGAATAACTCATTTAACGACCTGTATAGTACATTTCGGAAAACATTTTGGCACTGATTCAACATCCATCCATTATCCAACTACTTGGGTCTGCTGGAGCCAATCCCAGCCAACACAGGGCGCAAGGTAAGAAACAAACCCCGGGCAGGGTGCCAGCCCACCACAGGGCGTGCACACACACACACCAGGCACACACTAGGGACTATCGCCAATACACCTAACCTGCTTGTCTTTGTACTGTGGGAGGAAACTGATTCAACATTATTCATATTATTCATATTTATTCACATGCCTTCTTGCGCTTTTAATCAGTGACCGCATTTTTTTTCCCCCCGATCTTGACAGTCTTCACATGTTGCAGCATGGTGCTGTTTCTTTTGTTCTCCAGGACATGCAGAGGAAAGAATAGTACAGTGAGGTCAGTTCTGAGCTATATGCAATCATCAGATTCAAATGTTAACAGTTTCCACACACCCAAAGACCATCCTTTCTACATTTACGACATGTACCTGTTGCACTTCTCTCTGTGTTGTGGTTACTATTACACTGGAGGGGCTGGGGAAGCGGTGGTCTTGGAACAGAAGCTTGTCGACGTTGCATCCTCACTTGCTTTATCCATCGCCTTTTCTAGTAAGAAGCAACTTCTAGGTTCCTCTGCAAGGTGAGCAAAGAACACTCTTCTTTTCTCAGTGGCCCCTTTGTTTTTAGGATGGGGTAAAAAAGTGAATAAATTATAAACACAAACAAGTCCTTCTTGTAAATATTACAAGTATATAGACTTTAATTATTATCTTTTATTTAATTTAATTAGAGTTAACAGTAATTAAGTATTTTGGTTTGCAGCGCACATTGAAATAAATAAGCATTTGTTTTAAAATGTCATTAAGAGAGATACAGAAAGGTTTAAAAGGTTGATGTAATACACAAAATGTACCAAGGGATGATTAAAAGATCAGCAGGTGTCCTGTAAACAATAAAACTGGACAGTTGTTACATACACAGAAATCTCAAGTGTGATAGCTAAACACAAAGGATATTAAAAGAAGAAGAATATAATGAAATAGACTTTTTTAATATAAGTCATTTGGGTGTAGGCCAATGAACCAACCAGAGTAAATGTATGTATTGATTGACGCCATATAAAATTGTTCTCTGTCCTTTCTATTTTGATCATTCTGTAACAGAGTGCTGTGATGGAGGCTCCCTATATGGCATTTGCTGAGGAGATAATTAAAGATGCAATGGACAAGTTTCCTTAGTAGAGGATAAGTTTCCTTAGTAGAGGATAAGTTTCTTTCTTTAATCAATGTGGTTCATTTTTACCACACTGTCTTAGTACTATGTTATACTCACTGCTTTCCCTCTCCTGTCTTATTTCACCACATCTGTCTAGTCACATATAAAATCTACATTATTTTGCTATTTAGCAAGAATAATAGAACTTCCTTAAAGAATGACCTGGTAGATCTGAAAAAATGTGATAACAACAAGACCCTACCTCTGAATAGCGCTAAAAAACATGAAAAAAGTCAAGGACTTCAACAGGCTTAAACAAAGAATCATTCTGGCCTGTTCCACTCTATCTACTGGATGTTACAGTTGAAGGGTTGTGAGTTACATTTTGAAATTGTTTGCTCCCCTATGACTTGCTAACCTCCCCTGCTCAGAAGAACGAAATTTTTATATTGATTTAACTTTATGTTACTGAGAATGTCTGTTAAACTAAGGTCATATTCAAAAAGCAGAATACCAGAGGCACGTGAGGAAATGTTAACAAAAATATACTCTGGAACTTTTGTCATAGCACCATAAGCAAACTTCTTTCATTTTGTAGTATTACAACAGAACATTGGGACATGCAAACCCCTCCAGCACGATAAGGTGTCCATAACAAACACCAGATTCAAGCATAGGGGTGTTCATATGTGCACTTGGCACCAGGACACCCTAGGCCTCAGTTCGATGATCGACTTTGTGGTTGTGTCATCGGACTTGCAGCAACATGTCTTGGACACTCGGGTGAAGAGAGGGGTGGAGCTGTCAACTGATCACCACCTGTAGGTGAGTTGGCTTCGATGGTGGGGGAGGATGCCGGTTAGACCTGGTAGGCCCAAACGTGTTGTGAGGGTCTGCTGGGAACGTCTGGCAGAGTCCCCTGTCAGAAGCAGCTTCAGCTCCCACCTCCGGCAGAACTTCGACCACGTCCCGAGGGAGGTGGGGGACATTGAGTCCGAATGGGCCATGTTCCTTGCCTCTATTGTTGAGGCAGCTGACCGGAGCTGTGGGCGTAAGGTGGTCGGTGCCTGTCATGGTGGCAATCCCCGAACCCGTTGGTGGACACAGGCGGTGAGGGATGCCATCAAGCTGCAGAAGGAGTCCTACCGGATCCTTTTGTCCTGTGGGACTCTGGAGGCAGCTAATAGGTGCTGACAGGCCAAACGGAATGCAGCTTTGGTGGTTGCTGAGGCAAAAACTCTGGCATGGGAGGAGTTTGGGGAGGCCATGGAGAACGACTTTCGGACGGCTTCGAGGAGATTCTGATCCACCGTCCGGCGTCTCAGGAAGGGGGAGTAGTGCAGTGTCAACAGTGTCATATGGTGGGGATGGTCTGCTGCTGACCTTGACTCGGGACATTGTGGGTCGGTGGGGGAAGTACTTCGAAGGCCTCCTCAATTCCATTAACATGCCTTCCAATGAGGAAGCAGAGCCTGGGGACTCGGAGGTGGGCTCACCCATCTCTGGGGCTGAGGTCACCGAAGTGGTCAAAAAACTCCTTAGTGGCAGGGCCCCGGGGGTGGATGAGATATGCCCGGAGTTCCTCAAGTCTCTGGATGTTGTAGGACTGTCTTGGTTGACAAGTCTCTGCAACATTGCATGGACATCAGAGATAGCGCCTCTGGATTGGCAGACTGGGGTGGTGGTCCCCCTGTTTAAAAAGGGGGACCGGTAGGTGTGTTCCAACTACAGAGGGATCACGCTCCTCAGCCTCCCTGAAAAGTCTATTCGGGGGTTCTGGAGAGGGGGGTCCGTCGGATAGTTGAAGTTGAGTGGACCAGCTCTGCACCCTTAGCAGAATCCTGGAGGGTGCATGGGATTTTGCCCAACCAGTCTACATGTGTTTTGTGGACTTGGAAAAGGCGTTCGACCATGTCCCTCAGGGAATCCTGTGGGGGGTGCTCCGGGAGTATGGGGTACCAGACCCCCTGATAAGGGCTGTTCGGTCCCTGTACAACCGGTGTCAGAGCTTGGTCCACATTGCCGGCAGTAAGTCGAGCCCGTTTCCAGTGAGAGTTGGACTCCGCCAGGGCTGCCCTTTGTCACTGATTCTGTTCATAACTTTTATGGACAGAATTTCTAGGCGCAGCCAGGGGGTTGAGGGGGTCCGGTTTGGTGGACTCAGGATTGGGTCACTGCTTTTTGCAGATGATGTTGTCCTGTTTGCTTCATCAGGCCATGATCTTCAGCTCTCTCTGAATCGGTTCGCAGCTGAGTGTGAAGCGGCTGGGATGGGAATCAGCACCTCCAAATCTGAGAACATGGTCCTCAGCTGGAAAAGGGTGGAGTGCCTTCTTTTAGGGTTGGGGGAGAGATCCTGCCCCAAGTGGAGGAGTTCAAGTATCTCGGGGTCTTGTTCACGAGTGAGGGAAGAATGGAGCGTGAGATTGACAGATGGATCGGTGCGGCGTCCGTAGTGATGTGGGCTCTGCATCGGTCTGTTGTGGTGAAAAAGGAGCTGAGCCGTAAGGCAAACAAAGCTCTCAATTTACCAGTCAATCTATGTTCCTACCCTCACCTATGGTCATGAGCTATGGGTAGTGACTGAAAGAACGAGGTCGCGAATACAAGCGGCTGAAATGAGTTTCCTCCGTAGGGTGTCTGGGCTTTCCCTTAAAGATAGGGTGAGAAGTTCAGTCATCCGGAAGGGGCTCAGAGTAGATCCGCTGCTCCTCTGCATCGAGAGGAGTCAGATGAGGTGGCTCAGGCATCTGATCAGGATGCCTCCAGGACGCCTCCCTGGTGAGGTGTTCCGGGCACGTCCAACTGGGAGGAGGCCCCGGGGAAGACTCAGGACACGCTGGAGGGACAATGTCTCTCGGCTGGCCTGGGAACGCCTTGGGATTCTCCCGGAACAGCTAGAAGAAGTGGCCGGGGAGAGGGAAGTCTGGGCCTCTCTGCTGAAGCTGCTGCCCCAGTGACCCGACCTTGGATAAGCGGAAGAACACAGGAAAGAAAAACCTTTTAGCAGCTTGAAGGATCTGCACAAAAAAATACTTGAAATCAGTTAAACAGATCTATACTAAATGCTACAGAAATAAAGAATGTGCAATTACAAAAGATTTGAAGCAACCCAGAGATACTGTACATTCTTCTCGTGTACGTTTTGGTCTGTCAAATGGGACAGTATCATCAAATTGAGCATCAGAAAGTTCAAAGACAGTTTTTATCCCCAAATGGTAGACATTGTGAATAAAGAGGAGAAGTTAATAGTATGACTGGTATCCATTATTCAGACAAAAACTTTTATCACTGTACCATACTGCACCTTCCTATTTGTTGTTTTCAGTATTCTCTGCATTCTCTTTTTATATACTTACCTTTTTTTAATTCTAACTTTGAGAAGAAATGTTAATAAGAATTCTAGTTTGCCACACAATAAATGACAAAACATAAATATTTGTAAAACAGAATAGTACAGCTGGATCTCAAAATACAGATGTATGTTTAACTTTTTGCTCAACATCACATTTGCCATGATATATATATATATATCTCACCCGTGATGGAGTGTGTCCTATGTTTGCTGGGATAGACTTCATCCCTATGAGACCCTGCTCAGGATTAAGCAGGCTTATGTATGCATCTATCTATCTATCTATCTATCTATCTATCTATCTATCTATCTATCTATCTATCTATCTATCTATATACACTCACACATACACGCATATGCACACTGTATTTATAGATATATGAAGTATATAATGTAATGTAGTTACAAAAGAGTACAGGAGTGACAAGCAAGATGCACGTTCTCTTGTAAATTTAATATGTACTGTGAACTTTTTTGTGTAAATTAAATTTGCTACTAAGTAGTGGTGTAAAAAACTATTTGCTCTTTTCCTGATTTCACAAAATGCCACAGTGATTAATAAATTGTTCACTCAATAAAAAACATTAAGTATTAAATGCACTCTCTGTTCACTCAGGTGTTCTTTATTAACATTAAACTTTGGTTGAAGACCTGGAAACATTCACTTTCAAAAATTTTGCACTAATAGAGGATATCAGGAAGAAGTGAAAAACTTTTTCACATCTTTGTATACAGTATCTTTAATCAGTTTTATAAATAAACTACTTTTGATTTTAAAGTCCGTGACATGGCATTTTCATTGCTTCAATAGCATGCCAAAGTAGCATTTTCAAATTAAAATAAATCTTTAGCTTGGCCGTTGTGTAATGCTTTACAAATTTGAAAAATATTCAATGATACATTCAGATTTAGGTTCATATTTAAACATTGCCATGCCACAATTTTTAGAAAAGTATATGTTCAAATGTATTGAAGTAGTGACAGAGAGTCATCCATTTTTTTAAAGTTGTAATGAGGAATATGACAAACTAATTTTTGGAGGTGAAGAGCACACAGCTTCTATGTAAATAAAGCTGCCAAAGCCAGAATGCAAGATCTGTGGATGAAAACTATGAAAGACAGAAAGAGGAGACTTACATAACAACTAAGAAGTTTGAGTTCAATAAAAGAAATTGATTTTTACAGCAGTAACAACAAACGTCTGTTAGCTGGGGAATTATGTCAATGCCTGTCTGAAGTGTGTTTACAACTGCTTCTCTATCAGTCATAGAATGTACCACTTTGTAAAAGGTCCTGTCATCAAAATATAGGCAGTTGACTCCTCTGAGATCTTATCCATCATATTATCAAGAGAGTACTAGATATTTTGATCATGGATTAGGCTTTTAAATATTGCATTCCTTATCTCTGAGTAATTATTTTATATCTCCTAACTAAATTTTAGGCAATGTTAAAAATAACCACCTTTCAAGGTATCAGTTGATTTCTCTTTCTCAGACTTCTCAGTTCCCCATACTGATTAAAACAGTTTTATTCTTGTTTTACTTATCAAATTCATCATATGCAATGAGAATTTTCATTAGCTTGTTCACGTTGGGACCTAGGGCTTCAGAAAAGAACACTCCAGACTCATCACTGCAAGAAATTTTCATTACAGATTCTCTCATTCTGCAAGTTTTGTATTTCTGAAAGTCAGTTTTATTAATGGAGATTAAATGCTTAGGTAATATTTAAGTTATAGTCACAACAAATTACATTTTTCTAAATCTGTCACTGTCAAAGATCCTTAAACCTGGCCATTTTTAAGGTAGTAAATTAACACACATCATATTTAAAATGCATTTTTTTCTCTTCTAAAATGAATTAAACTTATTACATAGTATTCAAACACCTCCACTTTCTGCAGACATTATTGTCTAGTAGATTTAATTGTATGTGTAAAAATGTGCCTTTTTTGTCCATCAATCTTCATTGTAATGATGAAGTGAAAACATGTTTTCAGAAGGTTTGCAAAGTTTATTAATAATCAAAAACTGAAATCACTCATTTATACAAGTATTCAGACCCTTAATTCAGTACTTTGTAGAAACCCCTTACTCAGCAATTATAACTTCTTTGGTAAGTCTCTACATGCTTTGCATACCTGGGGCCTCATGTATAAACGGTGCGTATGCACAGAAATGTTGCGTAAGAACATTTCCACATTCAAATCGCGATGTATAAAACCTAAACTTGCCGTAAAGCCATGCACCTTTCCATGGTACCTCATACCCTGTCGTACGCAAGTTCTCCGCTCGGTTTTGCAGACTGGCAGCACCCTGCGTCAAAGCAGTGCTACTATTCCTATGTGGTTATCCTTTCTTTTCCTGATGTGGCTTTATAAATACACTGAAATTAACCGCATATTGTTTATTAGTTTAATGCATCTGATTGTAATTAACCAGTAACAATATAATGGTTCACAGAATGGTCAAACTATTATAAATACCATAGCTGCTTTAGCTTTGTTACTCTCACTGCACTTTCTTTTTCTTCTTTCAGCTGCTCCTGTTAGGGTTGCCACAGAGGATCATCTTTTTCCATATTACTCTCCCTGCACCATTCGGAGCAGCTGATCGGAAAGAGAATTATCCGTATACAGCATCAAGCACACGCTGCCTCAGCCATGCTTCCTATTTGAACTGCTTCTCATATGACAAACGCTTCAAACCTTTCCTGTACAGACCTTGCGGTTCAAAAAGAGTTTCATCCCAAGAACTCTAAACGCACTCAGTCCATCAACTGCTCGTAGAACTATTAGTACTTATTAGTACAGTTACCTCACTGTAAACTTGCAGTACAGTTACAATATTGCACAACCTGAGCCACTTTATAAAGTGTATATTTACATATGATGATGATATTTTTAAGATGAAATGCAGCAAAATATATTTATTATATTATACAGATAAAACTTTAACTTCATTTAAATAATCTATATTGTTAATAATTAAAGGACAAGGTGTCACTACTCTAGCAAGGATCTGGCGCTCTGCTCACGGATTGTTCCTGCTGCGCACTGTATGCTTCACTGGGACTGGCGTGAAGGATAGAATAATTAAACATGTACTACGAAGATATTTCAATGTTCCTTAAAAGTTTTGAAGAATCGGCATTATAAGCTTACAGATGGCTGATTGTATGGCGATCGGTTACTTGGAAAAAGAAAAGTAAGGACAGGAATTAGAGGTTAGTATGTTTGAAAGAGACAGTACTGCAGGGGCAGCCTTAGGCATGTACAAACTGTGCACCTGCACAGGGCCGCCAAATCCCAGGGGCCACCACACCAATATATATTGAATATAAAACAGAAAGAGAAAATAATGACACAGCTAAAAACGCAGCAGCAAATTTCGACATAAGTTAAACGCTTGTGTCATGAGCACGAGGTGGCTATGCAGTGTCCGCAACAGACGTGGCCATTTGCCGCGCATAAGATACCATATTGACATTGGCGGTCGAAGGGGCCACCGTTTCTTTCTCTGCTCAGGGCTGCCACAAGCCTAGAACCGCCCCTGAGTACTGCTGAAATAAATTATTTCATCGAAGGTCACACACAATCACTGCGCCACCTTGAAACCCATGTTTAATAACGTGCTTTAACTCCTATCATCATGAAAATGATATCACGTATACATCTCAGTATTTTAGTTATTCAGAGAGCTGTAATATCACAAATGTAATGGATTCTTTGTCCTGTTGGAGGAAGAGAGCTGGTTTAAGAAGCATGTAGTGATTCACACACACAGAGCACATAGATGAACACATACAAAACAAAGCATTTAACGTGTGTAAAAGGATTTCACTCGACACTCTTAAAAAAGGTTTGGGGCAGCCACCCGTATATTATTCCTGGCTGCAAAAGAGTCTTTGAAAATACAGAGATGTTCTCTATATTGAGTCCAAAACAGAACTGAAGATGGGTTGACAAGATGGCAGGTTTAAGGGCTAGGACAGGAAGTGATTTAAGGGGACCGGAAGTGATGTTTCTTCATTAGTCATCCATAACTGGAAGTGATATTCTTCTAGTCATCGGAACCGGTAGTGATATTCTTCTAGGTGCCGGAACCGGAAGTGACGTCATCTGTTTTAAATCAGACAGGTTTTCCCGCGGCTGGTCTGTAGAGGTAACAAGAGAAGGTTTAGTGCACCCCGCCACCCCCTGGCCTGGCGTGGAATTACCTTCGCTTGGTCCATACAACATCTTCCTGACACGTGCTACTTTACTTACGATGTGATTTGAGAAACTATTTAATTAAATGATTTTAATATGAAGTTTATGATGTTCTACTTTAATGACAAAATAAACTAAGTGATTAAAGTGGAAATTTTGAGATTGAAGTTGACATTTCGTGCTTTTTCCCCCACTGTGTGCCTTTTTTTTTTCCTCTGTATCCTAATAAGCTTTCATATGACACTCAGACAGTGGGCTATGACTCGCCTTTTCACGGCGACTTTGATATCTGAAAACTTCTTTTTTATTTCGGGCACTGTGCGACTTTGTGAACTTGAGCTTTCGAGTTTCTCTGACACGCTATGTCACTCGATCAGCTTCCTTTTGTTAATTATACCATTGTTTAAACCAACAAATAGTGCATTTTTCCTTGCCTCCACTTGGTATTCACTGAAATTCTTCCATTTTCCCTCTTGCTTTTCCCATTGTCTTTTCACAGAACGTTGAGCTTAAGGGCTATTTATATTGATTTACATATTCAAAGAGGCGTAATTCTGGGAGGAGTTGAGGCGGGACAGCAGGCGCGTGCACGAACGTTATTTTTCACGCTGACCGGGATTTATGTAGCGGAAGAAGGTGAACGCACAGATTCCTGCATCTGGATTTTTCTGTGCGTACGCACATTTCAGCTTTTGTGCTTACATCATGTTATAGTGCCATTATGCATGAGGCCCCTGGATTTGGGCACTATCCTATTTTTCTCTGCAGATGCTCTCAAGCTCCATTAAATTGAATAGGAAGTCTCTGTGAGCTGCATTCTTCAGGTCTCTCTACAGATGTTCTATGGGTTTAAGCCTGGGATGCTTAAGAACAATCAGAGATTTGTTCCAAAGCCACCCCTTCATTAACTCGGATGCATGCTTCAAGTCATTGTCATCCTAAAAAAATGAACTATTGCCCCAGTCTGGGGTCACAAGCACTCTGGAGCAGGTTCTCTTCAAGCAGTTTTCTGCATTTATCTTTCTCTCAATTCTTAACAGTCTCACTGTCCCTACCACTATGAAGTGCTCCTATAGCATGATGCTGCCATCATCATGCTTCACCATGGTGATGGTATTAGGAAGGTGATAAGCAGACATAGTGCTTAGAGTTCTACGGAAAGAGTTCAATTTTTGACTCATCAGATCAAACAATATTTTAGCTTTTGCTTTCAAGTGTCCTTTAAATGCCATTTGGCAAGAGTGACGTCTGCTTAATGACACAGTCTGCTTTACACACTTGATTGATGGAGTGCTGCTGAGATAGTCATCCTTCTGAAGGGTTATCCCATCTTTGCAGATGACTTCTGAATCTCTAGTAGAGTGACCATTGGGTTGCTGGTCATCTCCTTGACCAAGGCCATCCTTTCCCAGTTACTCAGTTTGGCCTGATGGACAACTATAAGATGAATCCTGGTGGTTCCAAAATTCTTCCATTTCATAATTATTGGGGCCATAATGCTCCTGGGAACACACAAAGGTTTAGAAATGGTTTTATAATCTTGCAATGATCTATGCCTCACCTCAGTTTTATCATGAAGGTCTTTTGACTTTAAAATACTGCTTATGGTTTACAAAGCCTTAAATAATCTTGCTCCATCTTATATATCGGAATGTCTGACACCTTATATTCCAAGTCGTAACCTTAGATCCTCAAATGAGTGTCTGCTTAGAATTTCAAGAGCTCAACTTAAAAGAAGTGGTGAGGCAGCCTTCTGCTGTTATGCACCTAAAATCTGGAATAGCCTGCCAATAGGAATTCGCCAGGCTAATACAGTGGAGCACTTTAAAAAACTGCTAAAAACTTTCTACTTTAACATGGCTTTCTCATAACTTCATTTTAATTTAATCCTGACACTCTGTATTTTTAATTAAATATCATAACTATTCATGGTGGCTCTAAAATCCGCACTAACCCCTACTCTCTCTTCTGTTTCTTTCCCGATTTTCTGTGGTGGCGACCCCTGCACCACCACCACCTAATCAAAGCACCATGATGTTCCTACATTGATGGATTAAAAGCCAGATGTCTACATGACCATCATCATCAAGTCCTTCCATGAGAACCCTAAATACAAAGATGACTGTTTCATTTATGTTAGGTAGATTGCCCAGAGGGGGCTGGGCGGTCTCATGGTCTGGAACCCCTGCAGATTTTATTTTTTTCTCTCCAGCCGTCTGGAGTTTTTTTTTTTTTGTGTTTTTTTCTGTCCTCCCTGACCATCGGACCTTACTCTTAGTCTATGTTAATTAATGTTGTCTTATTTTAATTCTTACTTTGTCTTTTTTTCTCTTTTCTTCATCATGTAAAGCACTTCGAGCTACATTATTTGTATGAAAATGTGCTATATAAAAATTTTGCTGTTGTTGTTGTTGTTGTTCAGAGAGTTCCTTGGTGATCATGGCTTGGATTTTATCCTGACATACATTGTGAATTGTACGACCTTACATACAAAGTTGTGTGTCTAACTAAACTGTGTCCAGTCAATTCATGTTGCCACTGATTAACTCCAATAAAGTTCTAGACACATCTCAAGGATAATTAAAGAAAAAAGGAACCACAATTTTCAATGCCAGAGCAAAGAGTTTGAATACTTACAAAAATAAGAGATTTGTTTTTTTTATTTTTAATAAATTTCCAAATATTTTTCTGAAAAATGTTTTTCAATTTGTCACTATAAGTTATTGTGATGTATGATGAATAAAAGAGACAATGAAAGAAAGATGAGAGGCGAAAGGAATGTAGGTTAAAGCAAAACTGAATGAAAATGGCAGGATTGGAAAAGGAGCTGGTGCAATGTGGTGTGGAGACTGGCAGTCAGGAAGGTGAGCCCTAGAAGAGGAGTGTTTGGTCGGTGCTGAAGAGGGTGTTGAAGGTTGCTCATGTTGAGCGATCGGGAACAGAAGTAACCCAGTGCTCCAGGAGGGCCTCTAAGTAATGTGGAGGAGTAGCAGCGAGAGACGAAAAAGCAAGGACATGCCGCAAGCACCCAAACCTAGTATAAGGGTTGGCTGAACTTGTCAGGAGGACATCTCCTCTGTCTGCAAGACAGCAAGGGGTAAGAAGAGGAGACATCATTTGTAGAAAGAAGCAGAGTGGTTTTTAACGAAGAATTCTGCCAATAGAGAAATTCCTCAGTTTTATGGATCATTCCTTCATGACATTTTAATCTGCACAAACGCTGTTTTTATGGATTATTTATTTATTTATTTGAAAAACACTTCCCTATATGCATTGTATGGAATATTTGAACCCCAAGATTGTCGTGAATAAAAGCACTAGCACCTTTTTCAACCACTCTTGACTCTGTGTGTCCTCTTTGCCCAGTTTTTCTTCGGTTATAACTATTGACAGGTTTGAGTTTAAGCTGCCAAAGAGTTTGAACCTAATCTGTACCATTACAGTTGCTGAATATAGAATGGCTTTTTTGTATTAAATTAAGTTAAAATAGTAGATGACATACCGGTAACGGTGCACTTAACTTGAGCATTCCTAGTTTTCCTACTTTCTTCGTACGTTTAGCATTCATTTGCTCAGAGGTTGATGTGCTTGTTGCTTCCTGAGCAGCTCTTCTTTTCTCCACCCCAGCAGCCTGCTTCTTCTCTTCTTTCATTGGCATCTTTTCAAGTTAAAAGTGATTAGGTTAAGTGTTTGTGTTGCAATTACTCAGTACATTTTCTTAATTTTTTCACTTAAGCTGGCACTTAAGTCTTCAATCTGTCTCAAGAATGATTTAAGATATGAAAAGGTAGGGGAAGTGATGGTGAAGATGGTAGGGATGAGAATGGCGCCCGTACACACGCTCAACACAGCCGCCCTGCTGGCCACTGCCGAGAGTTGATTCTACAATAAAATAAAATAAAAATAAAAAGAGGAATAACCTTGGAGGTCAATCATCACTCCAAAAGCGGACAGTAGACGTTACGCAGTATATGTGTACCAAATTTCAGGTCAATAAGTCAAATGGTTTGCGAGCTACAGGTGATTTAAAATCCTGGACAAACAAAAGAACAGCAACAGTAGCATATTATATATAAAAATTGTTGCTGACCACTCAATATCATTTGTTTTTTAACAGAGTTCATTATAATTTAGCATTGGCAAAGTCACCATTGCAACAATTAAATCATTATATATTATCCTTATAACAATGAAAATTAGCCACAAATATTCCAACAGCTTTTATATTTCCTTTCATTTATCAATTACTGTGCTTACTCTATAAAACTATATAAAAACCTATAAACCAATGCTTAAATTCAAATGCTGTCTAAATTGTTTTTAACCTAATAACCGTTTCAACTAATTGAACTTAACTATTTCTAATAAACCACACAAATATTTAATTCTTATTTTGGCTCTTACATAATGCCAATTTAGGGTCACTCAATTAACTGCAGACAATGGAAATTACCAAAAATTATTACAAGTAAAAATCTGGACCAGACATAACAACAGCAATAACCAAAAGAGAAAATTCTAAGTGCCAGACAATATTTATCCCAGAGACCTCAAAGATCTTGGCCAGAGGTATGTAAACCTTTTCCTATATGTCAGTATAAAGTGGTGAATTTACAGAACTGAAAGCTAGTCAACATTATACAATTCTGTGAAAATGATATTAAGATAACCCTAATAAAACTGCAGGCCAATTAGATAAAATTTTAATATTAGAATGTTAATAGAGGTGATAATTACAGATATAGTAAAGCATTTTACTAAAGCAGTTTAGCCGTGGCTTACACAGGAAAGAGCACATTTAAATAATAATTTGTGTTTCATGATCAGGATTTATGCAATTAAATGACTTTGTCATGGGGATTATTTGAAAAGATGGAAACATTTACTTTCAGAACTACTAATCACCTAGGCAAGATTCCTGTTAAAAAAAAAATTATTTTACTCTATTTTTCTACTCAAATTGTGTCTGTATTTATTTTTGTGCAATATTCTACCTTTTTATATTTATTTTGTGTGTTTTAAAAAAGGAAATACTAGAGGAGAACACTTGAGTGCATGTGCATAATTAACCTGTAATAAGTGATGTTCTTCTTGCAGCAGAATCATGTGTGGAAGGATAATCCAACATTATCCACAGGAATAAGCACATGCAGTAACTACACAAAAGGGTTGTATTTGGTTTTGACAAATACATTTGATAATAAAAACAAAGCTCTCTGTGGGTACTGAATATCTTAGTTATGTTTAAGTTTCTGAAGTAAGCAGAAAAAGGATTAGAGCTGGGGCTGCCAACCAGTGGCTGATCATACAGACTGGTCAATTCTTGATGTGCTGCTATTTTCATCATATGTACAATCCACTCAATGACTGCTTTTCTACACTATTCTGTACTTTTTTACATTTGTTGTAATTTAGAGGATTCTAGCAGTTTTCATGCTAATGTGCTGACCGCATTAACTTGTTATGACTGTCACTGTATATATCTGTCTTAGAATATATAATTGTGTTAGCATTGGAGAATACGTAAATAAAAAGATTTACCAAATTTTAAAATTAAGAATATGATTATTCATTAAAGTAAGCTAACTTTTTTTTGTATTCAGAAATAAAATAAGCAAATTAAATTTCCCACTGTGATGAAATCTCAAACAATTGTTAATGAATTTTTAATCTATTCCCACCACATTTAAAATCTGGCCTCTGATCTTGACCAATGAATTATGGGGAGAGGCACTATCAATTTTTATAGGTATTTATTAAACAATACTTTAGCAAAAAATACAGGTGTTTTGTAAGTTGTGTGAATACAAATGGATGGTGTGACATGAGTGATTATGCAACCCAAGTAACATGATATTCTAGATATTTTTGATATTCTTTGCTAGTGTCCAGCATTGGTCACCATAGGTTTCCATTCTAATAAAAATTTTCTTATCTCCATTCTCTATTAAAACATGAAATTAAAATATTTTTTTTCAGCCATCACTAAAAACCACATGGGGTAAATAATAAAAAATATAATTTTTAGGGGGATTATTCAAAAAATATATTTTGAAAGCTGAATTTTCAAGCTTTATTTTCTTGTGGGTTTTAGCTTCCTTATTTCTTTAATTACTTGCCCATGAAAGATTTTCATTTTTTTCTGTTTAATTTTTAACAGTATCATACTGCCATTTTGGAATCTCAATTGGTAGATAATGGGTTAGACTTTGCCCTGTTGATTAGGACTAATTTCCAAGAAGCGCCACAATTCACCTTGCAACAACTTGCTTATAAATTCCAGCATACCACCACTTGTTGTTTGCAAGAATGTATGGATATGAGCAGTGCACAAGTGCAGTTTAGTGATTTAAGTTCAAGAATTCTGGCTTATGATTCATAGCTTTCTCATCTTGACAAAATTCTTAGTCTTAGCATTTTTGCTCTGGCTGAATAATACTATTCTAGTAAATTACTCCTTGCATATTTATCCAACTACAATAATGGTTTATCCCTAAGGTTTTCAGAACAAGAAGCTGTTGCTTTTAAATTTCTTTGTCAAAAGACATGCGCTGTCCTTGTCTGTTGCCAATTATATCTTAAAAGTTGCATTTTTCGTTAGCAAACTATTCAGTGCTGTCAGCTGAAAATAAAAAGGCAGGACATTACATCTATGCTGTAGCCTAGTTAAGCTGCTTTGAATTTGCTCAACTGGCATGCCAACATATTACAAAATATCTTCCCAAAAGTTGTCCTTGAGTTAACCATCCAATATCAAAATACTTTAATTATTATTAAAACTAGGGGGCTTTGACCCCTGCTCACGTTGCTTGCCCACCCCCCAACTTGCGTCTCAGGATTTCACTTTCACCAAACAACAAAACTTTTAATTATCGCGGATACGCCTCTTGATTGGGAAGAAACGCTACTTTCCCTGATGGCAACACGAATTAGATTACAATTCTCCAACTTTAAGTTTAAATGCGAACGATATATTCAATCTCTTTTCGCTGTTCCGTTATTTCACCGAGGAATAACTTCTATTTATTTGCACTTACGATCTTTACTATCATTTTTTTGTACTTTTTTTAGTACTTTCATTATCTCTAACCTGCTCTTCATGTTTATTGCCAATGTTTTTGAATTCTTTACAACGGTCTACTTTGTCATTTACTCTTTATCTTTTATTTCTGACCCCAGGTGTGGTTAAATCTCCTGGCATAAAGTCTTTTCTCGCAGGACTTGAAAGTACCTCTCTGAAAAAGTCTAATTTTGTCCCAGGCTAAAAAGTCTCATCTTGTCCCCAGGATTTTTTTATATAATAGAGAGACATTACTTTTCTTTCTGTAACTTAGTCACCAGTTTTAATTTACTTTTTTATTTCTTAGTTTGACTTTCTTCATTTCCTCATAAACCTGGTGCTACCAATGTCAATTTATTGCTTGTTATTAAAAAAGAAAATGACAGATTATGCTGTGAATGACAAAAGTCTTTTCCTTTAGGGATCTTTATTAAGCTATCATGTGTCTGTCTTTAACTATATTCAAGAGAAACAAAAGTTAAGGCTTAGTACTCTATGTTCAATATATAGCCAAAATATATGTTCAAAATATAGCCATAACAACAGTCTGCTAAATATCTTGTTGTATGTTTAGGTGTCTGATGATGTAGGCACTGGATAATTGTATTAATAATAATATATAATAAGGCTAGAAGACAAACAAGCAGTTATTCATGTAGTGACTTACATTTTAGGAAGCTGTTAGTATTCAAATAGTTAACTTGGTTAATAGCATGGATTCGGTAACAATGTACTTCTTGCATTTTGTATGCATGACACAAAATGGGAATCTTGCTCTTATTTTGCACTTGAGGTAAAGTAGACTCGCAATATGGTGATAGTTCATTTTTTTATTGGAAAACAACATATGGATATGTTTATTATGCTACGCTGGAGACCAATTCAAAATATGCAAAACAGAAAATATTTCTGTTTCCTAAAGAATGAGTTTTTGAAATGTGATATGAAATCATACTATTTTAAACTTTTCACAGAGAAACTGTTGGAGAATGCAAATTAGACTCTTTTCCACAAATTAATGCTGCTCTTGGGGTGTTTTCAGGGCAATGCTTACAAATGTCTGTTTTCTAAATTTCTTTTTTTTTATTTCAATAAAGCATTTGTTTTTATTTACACCATTCACTGTGAAAATGGAATATAACAATGTACTTTTTTCAAAGTCTTGTTATTTTGTTGTTTTCACATAGTTTTACCGAAGTATTGTGTGCTGCTTTTAACAAGCAGTAAAGTAATAGGGTTTACAATTGTACTAATTAAATAAAACAATAGATTTGAAAAAAAATTGAAGGGCACAGAACATGAATAAACACCCTGTATCATTTTTCATATCCATCACAAAAGTGCATGCAACTTGGTCATACACAGCATGTGGCTTGGTCTCTTATATTAATGCTAGTTTTCCAAAATATTTTGTTCTGTAAAATGATGCATAAATGTTCTGACTATATAGATATTATAGTCATGGAGGACTTTAATTAACCAAATATTAACTGGGATAACCTTGCAGATGGAGGAGCATAAGAACAGGAGTTTTTAGAAGCAATCAGTGTCTGTTTTTTAACACAGCATGTTAAAGCACCAACACGGAGTGAAGCCAGTCTGGATTTAGTATTTTGTAATAATCAGGATAGAATTGAGGGTGTAGAGGTGATTGAACTACTAGGGTCTAGTGACCATAATGTAATACAATTCTCAGTATTTTGTAAGAGTGCAGATGCAAAGACAAAAATTGTTAAGTTGAACTTTGGTAGGGCAAATTTTGACCAGATACGACAATGTCTAAGTAGGATACTCTGGGATAAGCTTTTAAGTGTGGAGACAGTCGAAGAACAGATTTAAAAATGTTTTACATGTAATGCAGGACAGGTACATACCTAAATTTGGAATTAATAGGAAATTTTTAAAAACTCCACAGTTGATTAATAAAGACTTAAAAAAGAAGTTGCAAAGGAAAAAACTGCTTTATAAGGCATATAAGACTAATGACTGCAAAGTGAATCGTAGAGTGTATAAGAACATGAGAGCAACCATTAAGAAGGATATCAGGGAGGCTAAAAGACAGTTGGAGAGCAATATAGCAGATAAGGTGAAAGAAGCCCCTAAGAGATTCTTTCAGTATTTTAGTAGTAAAAGAACAGCCAAGTAGGAGGTCAAGTGCATCAGAAATAGTAAAGGGGAATTAAAACATAAAGACAATGAAATAGCGGATGCCCTAAACTTACATTTTTCTGAGGTGTTTACAATTGAGCAAGTGGATAACCTCCCAGAGGTAAACGTGAATACTAAGGAGGCACTGAGGGATTTGGAAATTATAGAGGGAGAAGTGCTGCTCAGATTATATAAGCTGAAATCAAACAAATCACCAGGACCAGATAATATTTATCCTTGAGTTCTTAAGAAGGCTAGTGAGTACATATATAAACCCTTGACACATATTTTTAGGAAGTCACTGCACACTAGAGAGATTCTGAAGGACTAGAAAATGGCAAATATCCCATTATATAAAAAGTGTGACAGGGCAGATTAAGCAACTATAGGCCAGTAAGCTTAACATGCATCATAGGAAAATTAATGGAAGGAATTATTAAGGATTGAGCAACACCTGGCAAGGACAGGAGTTATTCTGAACAGTCAGCATGGGTTCAGAAGAGGGAGGTTGTGTTTTACTAACATGCTAGAATTCTATTAAGAGGCAACAAAAGGATACAATCAAAGTGGAGCATATGATATTTATCTTGACTTTCAGAAAACATTTGATAAGGTGCCACAAGAGAGGTTGGGCATCAAATTAAAAGAAGTTGGGAGTTCAGGGTGATGTTTTTAGATAGGTGCAGAATTGGTTCAGACAAGGGAAGCAGAGAGTGATGGTGCAAGGAACCTCATCAGAACCGATGTTAAGAGTGGTGTTCCACAGTGGTCAGTGCTAGGGCCGCTGCTATTTTTAATATATATAAATGATTTAGATGGCAATATAAGTAACAAGCTGATTAAGTTTGCAGATGATACCAAGATAGATGGATTAGCAGATAATTTGGAATCCGTTATATCATTACAGAAGGACTTGGATAGCATACAGTCTTGGGCAGATTTGTGGCGGATGAAATTTAATGTCAGTAAATGTAAAGTATTACACATAGGAAGTAAAAATGTTAGGTTTGAATAAACAAGTACCAAGTAGTGTTGTAGACAGTAAGACTTTAGGGACTTTCAAAACTCGAATTGATGTTTTTCTGCAAGAAATAAGTAGATAGGACTGGTGAGCTTTGTTGGGCTGAAAGGCCTGTTCTCGTCTAGAGTGTTCTAATGTTCTAATAAGGAAAAAGATGCTGACGTCCTTGAATAAATGCTATACAAACATTCATTTTTAAGATACTAAATGGGAGATAATGCTGAAAAGTGTAGGCTAATCATAATAATATTTTGTAAGTACAAATATGCAATAAGACTCTTAATAACCTTAAGCGTATATTATAAGAGATCTTAATATAATTATTTTCTCTAAATAAACGTAAAACTTTCTTGTGCATTTATTTATTATAATGATCATTTTCTCATATCCTTTTAAAATCTAAACAATGCTCGATACTAATTTGATTAACTGTTTATGACGTTTCTGTATTGAAAGGTATTTAGTTTGCTTATATAATTTTCAACAACATTTTTCTGTGCATTAGTTTTCTAAGCCCACTTTTTCTAATACAGGGTTATGCAGAACCAAAAACTACTCAAGGGTAAAGGTGGAGTGGTGGCTTTGAGGCTAGGGATCTGCACTGGTAATCGGAAGGTTGCTGGTTCGAATCCCATAAATGCCAAAAGGGACTGTGCTCTGTTGGGCCCCTGAGCAAGGCCTTTAACCTGCAACTGCTTTAAGTAGTGAGAAGAGCACTATATAATTGCAAGGAATTATTATTAGGAATGACCGGTCCTGAATATAAAGTCATTCCATCACTAAGCATACACACACTTGACTCATTCCAGGTAAATTTTGGAACTAGTTAATCTCACATAAATATATAATGTATTCAGATGGAAAAGTGATTACTGTACTGAATATACTGATAGGAGCATAACCACTGAGCTAATCCATTCAGGAATCAAACTTGGGTTAACTACATAGAACACCAATTCTAGATTTCATTACCCATCAATTTTCACTGCACGTCTACAAGATGTTAGAGTTTATCACTCCTTTACAGAACCCAGCCTTGGACGGGGAGTATGAATTTCAATGTACTCTGTACATGTGACAATAATACCCTACTAAAATGTGTAAAAGGGTTATGGTATTTGCCTTTGATTTCAATGGAACTGTTGGTTAATGTGGTTCCATTCCCAGTTGGTTCAGAGTTACTATCACAAGTTTGACACTGATCCAATGGCAACACTTGTTTAGACAAGACTTGATCATTCACTTTTGTTCATGTCATTTATCAGTTTAATATGCATAATATATTTTTCTAGTAATTTTCACTAGGTTTGGGGATATGTGAGAATAACAAAACAAGTAGAAACAGGAGTGAGAGGTATACTACGCAAAATGATTTGCATTTTCTGCTAAGTAAAACAAAGTTATGTAGTTAATATATATATTGTATCATGGCATCAGACATTCGAGACATGTTGACCAGATATACAAACTCTGTAACAATATCACTACTACTATGATTGCTACTACTACTTCTGAGCCCATTAAGAATCACCAATCAACAAACACTAGGCATGTGAGGAAGCTAGGGAATATCATTTGTGACAATGGTTAGTAAATAAAATGGCAGTTATTGAATAAACAATCAGACAGTAATTTGTGATATTTATAAATGGGACAATAAATTGTTAAATATTAACAATGTAATTATTTTATACAATACAATTTTATCATTTTATTTTAGTTCGATAATGTGCTTTACTTAATTTTAATTACTGCAGATCTTATTTCAAAATGAACTTGTTTTTAAAGAGGCAAATCAACAGGAACAGGTTTTGCTCATTGGTCTTGATGGACAAATGATGAAACCATAACATGAAAAGCAATAAAACAACTATTTGAAAAAGTCCCATTGTTAAATAAAATGTCTATTTTGAAACAAAATCTTCAATAATTAAATGTAACTACAGAATACATAATAATTAGATGACTTACCTAATTATGTTTTTTCAGAATTGAATTATTCATTTATATATATTTAGTTGTGCTATATCATGTGATGATTTATTTAATAATGTCAATATTATTTATTTCATTTGGGCACAAACAGCATTCCACAGAAAGGAATACATGAAGACAAACCCTGCATACAGATCGAATGAGTCGGGAATCATATCTTTGTCTTCAAAGATATGGGAGAGGTCATTTTATGTCAAATTCTGTATAATGTATCAATAGAACATGTATTAAAGTAAACAACATCATGTAGCTGCTAAATAGGCATTTAAAATTTTCCCTGTTTCTATTTCATTATAGTATTTGAATTTTAATGTAGAATATGTACAGTATGTATTTACAGACGAGAGATATTTTTAATTGGATTCCTGAATTGTCTAATTTATTAATTTGCTAAGGTGTAAACAGCAAAAGATAGCAATTCCTCTTTCATACCCATTAGGAGGAGCTCAAAAATAAACTAATGATAAAGTCACAGGCTGAACATACTGTAGAAACAAGATAAAAAGCAGGAATCATCCTTCGATTACAATACTTGAATCTCTGTGCAGTCACTGTGTCCCTTTATGCATTAAACCATGCACCCCTAGTGTTCACTAACAAAGAAGATCACAGTTCCCTATGATGAGAAAAATACAGGATTTTAAAAGTTACAAAACAGATAAGTCTTTTAAAGTTTGGAATATAGCATAAAATATTTTAAGTGAAAGTATTTTTCCAAAGGCATTCATGATAAACATGCAAAGATTTATATGTCCTGATCATCTCTCTCCAACTTTTTTTGATTGAAAAAGCATAATAAATTCAGTTATGTATTTGATTCTACTTTTAAAACTGCTTATCTATACTAATAAAAGGCAAAGCCCTCACTCACTGACTGACTAACTGACTGACTCACTGACTCATCACTAATTCTCCAACTTCCCGTGTAGGTAGAAGGCTGAAATTTGGCAGGCTCATTCCTTACAGCTTACTTACAAAAGTTAGGCAGGTTTCATTTCGAAATTCTACACATAACAGTCATAACTTGAACCTACTTATGTACATATATACGGCCATAGCCTGCAGCTCGGTTGCCATGTGAGGCGGAGTTGCGTCCCTCATTGTCACGCCTCCCACATAATTGAGTGCCTGCCCATATAAGGCCATACTTCGCTGGTGTCTTCATTCCTTTCCTTGTTTCGCCAAGGAAGCATCCTTTCCATGGCTTCTCTGCTGTTTTATAAACGAACGCCATATAAGACCGTCCTTCGCTGCGGTGTCTTCATTCCTTTCCTTGGTTTGCTAAGGAAGCAGCCTTTTTATTTAATCCATGGGTTCTCCGCTGTTTTATTGTTTGTTTATTACGATTGTTATAGTTATTGTGTAGGTATTTTAGACTTAGTTTACTGTTCAGGTACCCACTTCCTTTATTTAATCCGCGGCTTCTCCGCTGTTTTATTGTTCGTTTATTACGAGTATAGTTATTTCTTGATTCCCTTCTTTGGCTGACTGCCTGCCCATATAAGGCCGTCCTTCGTTGTGGTCTCTTCATTCCTTTCCTTGGTTCGCTAAGGAAGCGGCCTTTTTATTTAATCCACGGGTTCTCTGCTGTTTTATTGTTCGTTTATTACAATTGTTATAGTTATTGTGTAGGTATTTTAGACTTAGTTTACTGTTCAAGTACCCATTTCCTATATTTAATCCGTGGCTTCTCCACTGTTTTATTGTTCGTTTATTACGATTATAGTTATTTCTTGATTCCCTTCTTTGGCTGACTGCCTGCCCATATAAGGCCGTCCTTCGCTGCGGTCTCTTCATTCCTTTCCTTGGTTCGCCACGGAAGCAGCCTTTTTATTTAATCCAGGGCTTCTCTGATGTTTTATTGTTCGTTTATTACAATTATTATAGTTATTGTGTAGGTATTTTAGACTTAGTTTACTGTTCAGGTATCCATTTCCTTTATTGTTCCAACCGTACCCCCATTAACATGTCTATCGAGGTGATCACCATCGATCAAAGAACTATCACTTACCGAGTGGTTTACGTGCCCAGAGATGGCGCCTGCCTTTTCCATTCTCTGTGTTACATTTTGCACGGACATATCAGGCTCACTTTTGATATCCGGAGGGACATTGTGTCTTATTTATTGAATGACTGGGACAGGTTCAAGGTGTGGACTGATGACGGTACAGGAGATAATTATACTACACAGGAGCACTATAAGACTGAACTGCTTAAGCCCTTTACCTATGGTTCTGCATGTGAGTTGATGGCTGCCGCTGAATTTGTTTGGTTGTCGCTTTCAAGTGTACCGAAATATCCAAATATTTTACACCTTTGGAGAACCGTCAATGCCTCTTAAACATCTTAGATTCACAGGTGACGATTTGTGTAGTCACCTTGAAACATTTATGAATGTTTCAACTCTCAAAAGCTGGATGCGAAGTTATCGATGAAGCCGGTTGTATGCTTACATCGCTTGACACATGCCGAATGTCACTTCAACACAAGTCCAACTCAAACCGATTATGACAGCAGCAATCCAAGCTGTGAGAAAACAGTAAAAAGGAGGCGAGCCAGATGTCGTGGTAAATTTTCTGATGCAGCTAGACGGAAACAACTTTGTGCAGCTGCCACTAAATACTCGCAGAAAAATCCACAAGTTCATAGAGACGCTGTCACTAAATATTCGCAAGCAAATCCACAAGTTCATAGAGACAGTGTCGCTAAATACTCGCAAGCAAATCCACAAGTTCATAGAGACGCTGTCACTAAATACTCGCAAGCAAATCCGCAAGTTTTTTTTTTTGAAGTTTTATTAATTTTATTGCAATCATTCCATACAAATCAATCAATTTTTACAAAAAGTAAAATTGAGTTATGAACAAGTCGACCCCCACCCCTGAGAGAGAGAGCAAGGCAAACGGCGTAAAATTTAAGGCTTGTAAACATACCTACATTAATAAGTTTAATAAGCCAATAGATACAGTGGAACCTCGGTTCACGAACGTCTCGGTTCATGACCAAAAAGTTCGGCAAACTTTTGCCCCGGTTCACAACCACACACTCGGTATACGAACAAGCCAGTTTCCCTTTCGGTTTGTGTGCGCCGATGATTTCCGCACGTGTTGCATTGTTCTCGGTCAGACATGCCTGCCTGCGTGCCTGTCTGCCTGCACGTGCGTGTGCCTGCCTGCCTTCCTGCACGTGCCTGCCTGCCTGCCTGCCTTCCTGCACGTGTGCCTGCCTGCCTTCCTGCACGTGCCTGCCTGCCTGCCTGCCTGCCTGCACGCGCATGTGCCTGCCTGCCTGCCTGCACGCGCATGTGCCTGCCTGCCTTCCTGCACGTGCCTGCCTGCCTTCCTGCACGTGCCTGCCTGCCTGCCTTCCTGCACGTGCCTGCCTGCCTGCCTGCCTGCCTTCCTGCATGTGCGTGCCTGCCTGCCTGCACATGCGTGCCGATTATTTAAGCACGTGTTGAGCCGCGCCTTGTTCATTTTTCTAAGTCAGACGTGCGTGCTTTACCTGTGATATCTTTGCGCTCTATATTTCGTGGGATTTTGCAGTTAACCATGGCTTCTAAGCAAGTGAAGAGTGGTGAGAAGAAAATTGAAATCGAAGTGAAGAAAGAAATTATTGAAAAGTTTGAGCGTGGCGTTCGTGTTACTGATCTTGCTGCCGAGTACAAGAAGTCAAAATCTAAGATTTCGACCATTCTAAAGCAACAAGAATCTATTAAAGCAGCTGATATTGCAAAAGGCGTTACAGCGTTAACCAGGCAGAGGCCTCAAGTGCTGGAAGAGGTGGAAAAACTGTTGCTAGTGTGGCTGAACGAGAAGCAACTTGTAAAGGACAGCGTAAGTGAGGCGATGTTATGCGAGAAAGCCAGGAAGATTCATGACGATTTGCTGCAAAACTATCCTTCTACGAGTGCCGGAAGTGGGGAATTTAAAGCCAGTAGAGGATGGTTTGAAAAGTTTCGCAAAAGAAGTGGCATTCATAGTATGGTAAGGCATGGAGAGGCTGCTAGTTCCGATCCTAAAGCTGCGAAGGAATTTGTGAAAATTTTCACAACATTAGTGGAGGATGAAGGCTACATCCCGCAACAAGTCTTCAACTGTGACGAGACCGGATTCTTCTGGAAGAGGATGCCAAAGAGGACCTACATTACCCAGGAAGAGAAGGCTATGCCCGGCCTTAAACCAATGAAGGACAGGTTAACTGTTTTGCTGTGTGCTAACGCTAGTGGCGACGTAAAAATCAACCCGCTACTCGTTTACCAATTTGAGAACCCTCGTGCTTTCAAACAGCACAATGTAAATAAAGCCAGACTGCCTGTGATGTGGAGGGCAAACACAAAGGGGTGGGTCACAAGGACTTTGTTTTTGGAATGGCTGCACGAGGCTTTTGCTTCCGCCATGAAGCGATATCTCGAAGAGAATAACCTACCTAAAAAATGCCTTCTTCTAATGGACAATGCACCGGCACACCCTCCAAATTTGGTTGACGATATGGTTGAGGAGTACGAATTTATTAAGGTCGTGTTCCTCCCCCCCAACACGACTCCTCTTCTGCAGCCCATGGACCAGCAGGTTATTTCAAATTTCAAGAAACTGTACACCAAAGGACTATTCACCAGGTGTTTTAATGTGACCGAGGAGACGTCTTTGACCCTGAAAGAGTTCTGGAAGAACCATTTTAATATCGTTCATTGCATCGGCCTCATTGATAAAGCCTGGGAAGACGTCACACACCGCACATTGATCTCAGCCTGGAAGAAACTTTGGCCTGAATGCGTTCCTGAACAGGCTTTAGAAAGCTTTGAGCCTCCTGTTGTGGATGAGATTGTGTCCATCTGCAAGAGCATGGGTCTTGAAGTGGACAATGAAGACATCGAGGAGCTGGTCCTGGATCACAAGGAGGAGCTGACGACGGAGGAACTCGCTGCACTCCAGCAGGAGCAGCTTAGGTCGCTCCCCGAGGAGCAGTCCTCCAGGGAAGTAGAGGAAAGAACAGTTATAAAAAGTGATGCGATAAAAGCCATCATGGAAAAATGGAACGAGTGCCAGGATTTTTTTGAAAAGAACCACCCTGACAAAGCGGTTACGAACAGAGTGATAAACATGATGAACGACAATGTCGTCTCGCATTTCCGAAAAATTTTAATGCGTAGGAAAAGGCAAGTCACATTAGACCGCTATTTCAGTAAGTCTGATCCACCAGCTAAAAAGCTAAAAACACCAGAAACCCAAGAAAGCACAACAGAGAAAACGCCTAAAAGAAAACATCCCTCCATCGCGGAGCCGGACTCTCCCTCAAAACTGTAACCTCCTCTCCACCCATTTACTCATGCAAGGTTAGTTTTCTTGGTGGTTTGTACTGTACAGTAGTTTTTGTATTACGGATTTTTCAAAAGTTAATTTTTCAGATCATGCTGTGATTTGTTGCAGTGTTATTTTTCTCTTTTTTTGAAATGTTGTTTTTTTCCCTGTGCTTAAAACTCATTAAAAAAAATTTTTACATGGAGGATTTCATCGTGTGATTTGTTGCAATGTTACTTTTCTCTTTTTTTCAAATGTTCCTTTTTTCCCTGTGCTTAAAACTCATTTTAAAAACATTGTTTACAACGATCAGGCTTTAAGTTTAATAGCGTGATCTCCTGCAATCTTACTTTTTTGGTTGCTTGTGAGTTGGTTTTTGCATGCGCTTCGGATTTGTTCCAATGTTCCTTTTTTTCTGCTGTGCTTAAAACTCATTTTAAAAACATTGTTTACAGCGATCAGGCTTTAAGTTTAATAGCGTGATCTCCTGCAATCTTACTTTTTTGGTTGCTTGTGAGTTGGTTTTTGCATGCACTTCGAGTTTGTTTCAATGTTCCTTTTTTTCTGCTGTGCTTAAAACTCATTTTAAAAACATTGTTTACAGCGATCAGGCTTTAAGTTTAATAGCGTGATCTCCTGCAATCTTACTTTTTTGAATGCTTGTGAGTTGGTTTTTGCATGCACTTTGGATTTGTTCTAATGTTCCTTTTTTCCGCTGTGCTTAAAACTCATTTAAAAAAAAATGCTGCACGAGCACGTGCTACAGAGAGATTAGAGAGCGCGAGCGAGCAAGCGCAGAGAGAGAGAGAGAGAGAGCGCGGGCAGCTGACAGGGAAGGGATGGGGGGGAGGATAGGGGTGGGTGGTGTGTGTGTGTGTGTGTGTGTGTGTGCGCTCGCGCTACAGAGAGAGAGAGAGCGCGTGAGCCAGCCTGCTCCTGTAGCGGAGGGAGGCAGGGAGGGAGGGGCTTTGGTGGTGTGTGTGCTACAGAGAGAGAGAGAGAGCGCGAGCGAGCCAGCTCGTGTAGCTGAGCAGGGAGCCTGGGTGTTTTGTGTCAGTGTTATTCAATGTATTTACATTAGTTTACTATTACACTGTGCATTCTATGGTGTAATTAACTATATCTGTGCTTAATCTTTACATATTTTTACATATTTACATACAGTTTGTACGGTCTGGAACGGATTAATTGTATTTACATACAATCCTATGGGTGAAACTGCTTTGGTTCACGACCAACTCGGTTTACGACCAAAGTTCTGGAACGAATTATGGTCATGAACCGAGGTCCCACTGTATGAATGCAGAAGACAAAGAAATACAAAAATAATTGCTTCCTCTGTGCTTTAAGAACTTATTTTAAAATATTACTGATTAGATCCTGCCATGTTTTGAAAAACGTCTGTACAGATCCTCTGAGTATTTGATTTTTTCAATTTCAAATAGTATAAACATCGGTTTCCCACTGACTTAAAAGAGGAGAGTTTGGGTTCTTCCAGTTTAGCAGAATAAGTCTGCGTGCCAAAAGTGTAGTGAATGCAATCACAGTTTGTTTTTCTTTCTCCACTTTAAACCCATCTGGAAGAACACCAAACACAGCTGTTAATGGGTTAGGAGGGATTGTGAGACCAAGGCTGTCTGAAAGGTAATTAAATATTTTGGTCCAGAATTATGTTAATTTGATGCAGGCCCAGAACATGTGACCTAGTGAGGCTGGGACTTGATTGCAGCGTTCGCAGGTTGGGTCATGCCCTGGAAACATTTTGGAGAGTTTTAGATGAGACAGATGTGCTCGATATATAATTTTGAGTTGTATAATTTTATGCTTTGCGCATATGGAGCTCGAGTGAATTCTCTTCATTGCTACTTTCCACTCCTTTTCTGATATATTAATTGAGAGATCTTTTTCCCAGTGTCCTCTTTGATCTTTGAAAGGGAGGGACTGTAAAATGATTTTATATATTGCAGCGATGGTGTCTGAGTCCTTGAGATTGAGCAATATTTTTTCCAGCATGGGTGAGGGTGCAAGATGAGGAAAATCGGGAAGGTTCTGTTTAACAAAGTTCCTAATTTGAAGATAGTGAAAGAAATGTGTAGCTGGAATGTTAAATTTGAAATGTAATTGTTCATAGGATGCAAAGATGTTGTCTATATAAAGATCTCTAAGCAAGTTAATCCTAAATTTTTTCCAGATATTAAAAACTGCATATGTTTGCGAAGGTTGAAAGAGGTGGTTCTCTTTCAGAGGGGCCACAGATAAAAGCTTCTCTGTCTTAAAATGCTTTCTACATTGGTTCCATATTCTAAGTGAGTGAAGCACAATTGGGTTATTAGTATATTGCCAATAACTTGTGTTTATTGGGGCACAGAGCAGGGAATATAAAGTACTGCAGGATTTTACTTCTATTTCGGACCAAACCTGTGTATGTTCTTCTATTTGTGTCCAGGTTTTTATCGCTTGTATATTTGCTGCCCAGTAATAAAACTGGAAGTTAGGTAGAGCCGTGCCGCCTTTTTGGATACGTGGATGTTTTGAGTTCCAAATAAATTAGGTTATTGTTGAATCTAATTGCTTAAAAAATTATTTATTAATGTATATTGGCATGTTTTGAAATAAAAATGGAGCTTAGGAATAATATTCATCTTAACAGTGTTAATTCTTCCAGCTAGAGTGAGATGAAGGGTTGACCATCTATGCAAGTCTTGCTTAATTTTTTCCATACAGACGGCGAAATTTTGTTGATAAAGAGATTTATGTTTACTTGTGATATTTACCCCTAGGTATTTAAACTGTTCTGCAATGATAATGTATCTAATCTAATATTTTATGCTTGAGAATTCACTGGAAAGAGTACACTTTTATTCAGATTAATTCTGAGACCAGAGATCTTTTGAAATTCTGTGAGTGCTGTTAAGACTGCAGGCACAGAATTTTGTGGGTCTGATATATACAGTACCATATCATCTGCATATAGTGAAATTTTCTGTTCCAGTCCTTCTCTGAAAATCCCCTTTATCTGATCAGTATTTCGACAGTGTATTGCCAGTGGTTCAATGGCGATTGCAAACAGTAGCATTGTAACATTGGAAAATCCACAAGTTAATAAAGACGCTGTCGCTAAATACTCGCAAGCAAATCCACAAGTTCATAGAGACGCTGTCGCTAAATACTCGGAGGCAAATCCACAAGTTAATAGAGACGCTGTCGCTAAATACTCGCAAGCGGATCCACAAGTTCATAGAGACGCTATCGTTAAATACTCGCAAGGAAATCCACAAGTTCATAGAGACGGTGTCGCTAAATACTCGGAGGCAAATCCACAAGTTAATAGAGCTTCTGTTTCTAGGTACAATCCCAATAATGAAAAGCGGCTCATACGAAAACAACAGGTTTGGCTCAAAAAAAGCCGATTGTGGATTTGCGTATGACCCAAACATACTTTATGAATCTGACAAAACAGTACACATTGGATCCAGGGATATTCACTGTGACTATTGTCAAGCTCATAAGTGGAAATGCGAGTCTCCTGGTTTGTGCTGTAACGGTGGTAAAGTCTCTCTCAGTCCTTTACGTAAGCTTCCTGACCTTCTTGAGGGCCTGTTAAATGGCGAACATCCTCAAAGTGAGCATTTCTTGAACAACATTCGAAAGTACAACAGCGCATTTCAAATGACGTCATTTGGTGCTAACCAAATCGTTGAGGGAAATTTTATGCCTTCATTTAAAGTTCAGGGACACTTGATTGGCAGTCTTTTACCTATGCCGACTGAGGAATACAAATTTTTGCAAATTTATTTCGTCGGGGATGATAAAAAGAAAGCACAAATGCACTGCGTTAATGTTTCTGGAGTTAACATACCCCTGGTAAAGCAATTACAAAAAATGCTGCATGATTGTAACACTTACATCCAGGACTTCCACTCAACAATAGACAGTATTTCAGATGAAGACAAAGACTTCAAAGTTGTCATTCTCGCCGACAAAAAACCATTACATGCACACAAAGGCAGATTTAATTAACCCACAGTTCGTCAACTTGGTGTTGTCATCGTTGGGCAAACATTCGACAATAGGGATATTGTCTTGAAAACCAGAGACAATAAACTGCAATGCATTAAGGAAACCCACAGATCCTCCTGATGCACTTCAATATCCCCTCATGTTCTGCTATGGTGAAGACAGCTATTCTGTGTCTATACCTCAAGTTCATGCTGCTAGTAAGTTACCTATAAAAAAAAACGTCTCTGCAGCAAACTTCTATTCATACCGGCTTATGATCAGACAACATCATGATAATACTATCCTTTTCTTCCGAACTTTATTAAATCAGTTTTTAGTTGATATGTACACAAAAATTGAATCCGAAAGACTAAATTATATCAGACTAAATCAGAAAAAACTATGAGCTGAAAATTACGTTCACTTAAAAGATGCTATTGACAAAAACGACACTAATTTAATAGAACTTGGTCAAGCTGTGATATTACCATCGTCCTTCACTGGAGGACCTCGCTATATGCACGAGCGTACACAAGACGCAATGATATACGTACGTCATTATTGCCGCCCTGATTTATCCATCACATTTACTTGCAATCCTAAATGGACTGACATCACTGAAGTTCTCCTCCACGTCAAAAACCTCACGATCGCCACGAACTTATCAGTCGTGTATTTCATCTCAAGATTCGCAAAATGATAGACTTGCTCATGAAGAGTAACATTTTCAGATGTACAAATTGCTACATGTACACCATAGAGTGGCAAAAGCGAGGTATTCCCCATGCACACATTCTGTTGTGGCTAAAGGATAGGATTAAACCAGCTGTCTTCGATCAAGTCATCCGTGCGGAAATTTCTGATCCACAGACTGACCCTACCCTTCACAAAATAGTAAAATCCACCATGATTCACGGCCCATGTGGACCTCATAATATCAAATCACCCTGCATGATCAACAGAATATGCAGTAAGAAGTACCCGCATCCGTTCATCTCAGAAACTCAGACCGGAGAAGATGGTTACCTTCAGTACCGCCGGCGCGCACCTGCTGATGGAGTTCATACAATTAACATCAAAGGAGTAGATATCGACAACAGATGGGTGGTCCCTTATAGTCCTGTGCTGTCCCGCTTCTTCAATGCTCACATCAATGTCGAATTTTGCAATTCAGTAAAATCGATCAACTACATCTGCAAGTATGTTAACAAGGGAAGTGACCAGGCAGTATTTACAATACAAAATGAAAATGACGGAAGTATCTCAATACGAAGCTGGTCGTTACATTAGTAGCTCTGAAGCAGCCTGGTGCATTTTCTGTTTTCCCATTCACGAACGTTTCCCTCCGGTCGTTCATCTTGCTGTGCATCTTGAGAACGGACAAAGAATTTATTTCACAGAAGGCAATGTTGCCGATAAAGTACACAATCCACCACAGATGACCCTTTTAGCGTTCTTTGACCTCTGCAAACACAATGATTTTGCAAAACAACTTCATTATAATGAAATTCCATTATATTATGTGTGGGCAAACAACATGTTTCGTCGGAGGAAACAGGGCAACCCTGTACCAGGATGGGTCTACACTGTGCACCCGAATAACTGTGAATGCTACCATCTTCGACTGCTGCTCAACAAAATCACAGGTCCCATGTCTTTCAAATCTCTCAGAACAGTTGATGTTGTCCTACATCTGACCTATAAGTCGGCCTGCAGGGCACTCGGTTTTTTACATGACACTATCAACTGGGACGAGACTCTACAGGAAGCTGCTCTGTCTCGCTCACCTCAAAAGATCCGTGAACTGTTTGCTGTCATGCTGGAGTTCTGCCAAATGGAAAACCCCTTAAACCTATGAGAAAAACATAAACACAGCATAGCAGAAGATGTTAGGAGACAGACTGAAAGAGATTATATACGAACAGAAGTTCACCAGTGGTTACATTTGATCTATAACAAGTGTCTACAGTTGCTTGAAAACTACGTAATTGCTGTTGGAGGTCAATCTCTTGATCATTACGGTTTGCCTTCACCTTTCAGAGAACTGGCACAACTTACGTCAAATCCCGAGTATTTGAAAGAGACATCTTACAACACCTCACAATTGGCCAATATAGTCACAAATAACGAGCTGTTGCTAAATAGTGACCAAAGTCAGTTTATGAGCAAGTCATGAGCAGCGTTGTCCAGGCCACTGGCACGGTGTTTTTCCTTGATGCTCCGGGAGGAACTGGTAAGACATTCCTAATAAACCTCCTTGCGAAAATCTGAGCAAAACGTAACATTGCCATAGCTGTGGCTTCTTCTGGCATTGCTGCCACTCTTCTTGAGGGTGGCAGAACTGCTCATTCAGCTTTCAAGCTGCCTCTGAACCTCAACCATACTGAATCCCCATGTGTAACATATCAAAGCAGAGCAACATGGCTGAAGTGCTGTGACATTGTCAGCTTATTGTCTGGGATGAATGCACTATGGCACACAGAGGAGGTGTTGAGGCTTTAGACAGGACCCTCCAAGACATCCGAAACACCAACAAACTTATGGGAGGCTTGACAGTGTTGCTGGCTGGAGACTTCCACCAAACCCAGAGGAACACATGCTGACGAAGTTAAAGCATCTCTGAAGTCTTCATACCTATAGCCACAAATCAATGTTGTTACTTTAAGAATAAACATGAGAGTTCATTTGAAAGGCGACAAAAAAGCCGGGGAGTTCTCTACTCTTCTGATGAGTACAGGTGATGGCACCTTCATTCAAGAAAATCGTAAAATAAATATTCCTACAAATCTCTGTCTCCTCGTGAATACCTTATAAAGCCTTCTTCAAAAAGTTTACCCCAATCTACGAAATCGCCACCAAAACGACGTGTCATGGTTGAGAGAGAGAGCTATCCTGACACCAAAAAATGACATGACTACGACTATAAACCACATTTTACTTCAAGAACTACCTTCACAACCGAAAACATATCAGTCTGTTGATTCAGTTGTAGAAGTGGAAGACGCGGTACACTATCCGGTAGAGTTTCTCACTCTAAATCCTTCAGGCACTCCTGAGCATAATCTCATTTTGAAGGTTGGGGCACCAATAATGTTACTGAGAAACTTACAGCCACCGAAACTTTGTAACGGCACGAGACTTCAGGTCACGTGTCTGCAAAACAACCTTATTGAGGCAACTATTTTTACTGGCAGTGGCTCAGGTGATCTAATCTCCCATTTCAATTCAAACGCCTTTAATTTCCAGTAAGGCTCTGCTTCGCAATGACAATTAATAAGTCTCAGGGACAAACCCTACAAAAGGTTGGCATTGATTTGAGACAGGATTGCTTTTCACATGGTCAACTGTATGTTGCATGCTCAAGAGTATGCTCAGCGCACAGCTTGGTCATTTTACAACCAGAGGGCCGAACTGACAACATGGTATACAAAGAGATCCTTAACAAATATTTTTTGTATATTTTCCCTCAGTTTAAAAATGTTTACTTTTTTTCTTAATAAAAATTTTAAGGCAGTATTTCGCTGCTGCGAAGCGTGGGTATTTTGCTAGTTCTATATAAAAGTGGTTGCAGTTGGAATTAACTTAATATTAAGAAGAAAAAAACAGTAACTGAGTCTGGTTTCCTTATTATCTGGCATTTATCTTCATAAAAGAGAGATTTATTTCATAGCTAAAGAATAGCTGTCGGGATAGCTAAAAGACGTTTGTTATTAACATTTTACTGGGCATTTATATATTGCATTAAACAATGTCTGAATGTCAGGCATGGTTCTAAGTAAAGGTTTGAAAATTATCTTGAGGGTGCCATAGATGCTATTTATTTTTTTATTTTTCAGTTTGTAGGTTTACTGAAATTAGAACTTTTCTCGGCCATATCTATCTATCACTATGCTCACATGCGAAAAGAACCTAATGTATTTTATAGAAGAAAACTGACTATGTTTAGTTTTTCTCAAGATTCTTGAGATACATTTTAATTACAGACAGATCATCAGAGATCTATAATTGTTCTATATACAATATATGGTCTAAAAATAAGTTTATATCCATGGTTTGGTTACAGCTTTGGTTAAAAAGCCACTCAGCTGAAAGCTATCCTTTTGCATGCACATTTTGTTTTCACAAATGTTTGTAAGACAATGTCTGCACGTTTCTTGTCTACAGCACTGTGATTAGTGATAAAATACTGCCAAGACACAAAATGAAACTAACTCTTTTGTCTTGACTCAGCTCAGTCAAGCAAGATAAAAGTAGTCAAACGTAAACATTTTTCAATTACGACATCTGAATCATTAACTTATTTTGGAGTAATGGTGGTCAGATGACTACATCTTATATAGAATCCTAGTCACGAGCAAATAAGGGGTTGACAGATGCTTGAATTTATACAAATGTGTTAGAAATGTTATCATGCCTTGACACTAGTTTGAAAAGTAATCTTAACAGAAGCCTTGCATTGAACTCCCAAAAGCCAGATTCACCCTCTTGTTTCTAAATAAAAGAGCTGCCTTGTGTAAAAGCACATTCAAAATAAGAAGCAAAAAATAACAAGTAGCAGATATCTGGTCAACACATGGAGTCTTGCTTTTTTTTGCAAGTGAACTTTAATTGTAGGAGTAAATGGCCACCAAGATCTCAGCTTTAGACTTATTTTACTTATTATATATTGAAAAGTTGCAGCACTATTAGTAAGTCTTTGTGGTGTTATAAAGTTTATCAAGAAAATAATTGAAAATTGATTTAAAATTACTATGAATCACAACTATGTATTGCATTAAAGCCTAAAATCAGAGGTACCTCATCTTATTGTTGGGTTGAGTCAGTCTAAACCAACAACAGTAAAAGTTACTAAATAGTCTTACTCACTCAAGAAAACATCCTCTGCTGTACCATATTTTCAACAAAAGTGACAAAGCATAAACTATAAAAATAAATTGATAACTGGTATGTGGAGCTTCATTCAGTATTATCGTCACTTAGCTATATCACATAATGAGATTTTTTTTATAATTTCCTCAGTATATTTTAACAAGCATGAACATGAAATTCCACAAAAGACGTGCCATCCAATAGTCTATTAAGAGAGCCACAGATACTATTTTACCTTTATTTTGCTACTATTAAAAACTGCTCACTTTGTTTTGCACCTTCTTTTTTGAATATTTAAATATGTTTTACATTGTTAATTTCTCAGTGTTTCAGTGTCTGTTTGTGTTTATTGGAAGCTAATTGTAAATTTCCCCTGGGATTAATAAAGTATCTATCTATCTATCTATCTGTATAGGGAGACAGTCACTATGACCATCTAGGATCAGATATACAAAGCAAACCCTTTCAGACATCATACTGTCTGTTTTTAGTTCACACCCCAGTTCAGTGTCATACAGCATACGGAAAATGTGGATAAGTGCTGGGCTATGGATGTGTCTGAAGGACATAACATAACATGGACATGTCAAATGATTGAAAATGGGTACTTAATAAATTAGATCTACTTGAGACTGTCAGCAAGGCATATCATTTTTAAAGCATCAAAGTACCTAGTACTTTTTTGTTTGTTTGTTTAATGAAATAAGCACAACAAAACAAGTAAAACAATTTCAGTATAAACACAAGTGCTGCTATAGGGTGCCTTCTTTTTTATAGAGAGTAGAACTGGACCTAAGTAACAAGTCTTTAAAAATAACTTGTCATTAACTTATGGAGCATATATGCTGTATATGGTACACCTGAATGCTTTCACAATTAATAATGTATCTTTAATCTTATATGAATTTCAGGGAAGACTGCAGTAATTTAATGTGGCTATAGTTGTGGTACAGTGGGTACACTGCTCAGAAAAAGATAAATAAATAAATAAATAATTGTCCAGGATCATTCTCTATGGATGTGCATGCTCATGTAGCTGTGGGGAACTGGTGGAGTAATTGAGTCGATATGCACCTGCACATGAAGGTGTGGCCTGTCTCAATTGCTTCATCGGCTTTCTGCAGTGCGCGCATTCGTTAAAGTAGTAAATGACTTGCGGGTAAATGCAGACATAGGTTGTTTATCTGTTCTCATCCTCTTAGATCTGAGTGCCGTATTTGATACTATTGATCACAATATTCTTAGAAATCGCTTTAGTCAATGGGTGGGCCTCTCTGGCAGTGTCTTAAATGGTTTGAATCCTACCTGGCAGGTAGAAAATTCTTTGTTAGTTGTGGTAATTATACTTCAAAGACACATGATATTCAACTGTATATGGTGTTCCACAAGGCTCTATCCTGGGTTTGCTGCTCTTTGCTTCCGCTAGGTCAGATTATCTCGGGGCATAACATGAGCTACCACAGCTATGCCAATGACACACAGCTGTATTTATCAGTAGCACCTGATGACCCCAACACTCTTGATTCACTGACACAATGTCTCACTTGTGTTTCCGAATGGATGAGTAGTCATTTTCTCAAACTAAATAAAGAGAAAACAGAAATTTTAGTGATTGGCAATAATGGATATAATGAGGGTATTAGAAATAAAACTTGATCCATTAGGATTAAAAGTCAAGATGGAGGTAAAGAATTTAGGGGTAACTGTTGACTCTGACCTGAATTTTAAATCACATATTAATCAGATTACTAGGACAGCATTTTTTCACTTAAGAAACATAGCAAAAGTTAGACCTCTTATAACATTGCAAGATGCTGAAAAATTAGATCACACTTTTGTTTTCAGTCGGCTAGATTACTGTAATGCACTCCTCTCAGGACTACCCAAAAAAAGACATAAATCGATTGCAACTAGTGCAGAATGCAGCTGCTAGAATACAGTGACTCCTGATGGAATGCCATGGATCGGGCAGCAGAGACATGGGCCAAGACTGAAAGGCATCTGCGCCTGTTGGTTGACGTTTTTAAAGGGAATCACTGGGGCTTGAGAATTTTAAAGGAGACTCCTGCATTGCTTTAACCTCATTCTAAATTGAATATTTCTTTGATGGATTTTTAACCTCCACTATTAAGGACTTTTTATTGGGTATTTATTTATTTATTGAAAGGTCCATACCTTTAATAATATATATATATATATATATATATATATATATATATATATATA
>JANRMT010062808.1:58159868-58185006 GCA_026402145.1 Polypterus bichir lapradei | reverse complement strand
ATATATATATATATATATATATATATATATATATATATATATACAGTGTATAACATTCTGGTTATACTTTTACACTGGAAAAACTAGATTCTCAAGATGCAAGAATATACAGTGGGTACTCATTTATAGGGCAGGGACAACAACCAGTTGGGAACCTTTAGCACCAGTCACGTATTATTTAAAGGACTGATGTTAAGTTTAATTTACTTTTACATGAAACTCTTCCATGTACTATTTTTACACTTTCTTTTACACTCTTCCATGTACTATTTTTACACTTTCCCAAGGTGTGTATGATAGAATAAATAACGATTCTAATTTTTTTAATATATAAATAAGTATTTGGGTGTTCATTAATATGATTTCCTGACTTGTCTATAGTTGTTTACTGCCTTGTGGCTTATAATGCCAAGTCAGGTTTCAGCTCCTATGAATCTTCAGTTCAAAAAAGGGTTTGAGGAATTAATGAATAAATGGCATTATACTTTATCAGTTTTAACAGATGAAGCCATAAGATGTTGAGCAGTGTTGAGCTGTGTTACAATTCTGAAGGCCTAGGTTTTGATTCCTTTGCACTTGTCTGTTTTGAGCATAAGTACTTTCCCCATGTTCACATTCCAGTTTTTTTTTTTCCCCCATGTGTCATAGAATACTACATTTTTTGCAGTCTCGAATTTGGTCTGGTGGCCAAAAGTTTAAATGGACTGTGTTTCAGTCAATGGTTTATTCCTGCCTTTATTTTTAAAAGATAAATTTGGGCAGTCAAATATGCATGGCATGAAATGAAGAATGCACAGAGTATTAATACTAGTATCATTTCTGATTTGTGATAATGAATTTCATAAAGTTAATGCAAGAAAAAGAAGCTTGCAGAATCAATCATTTTCATCTATCAATTTTTTTAGATAGAAGAAGCATTCAGTTAATATTGGTGAAAATGCAATATTCACCACCTGTGTAAAGGCTAAAGTTCTCCTGCTCTCTGTATCTAGAGTAAATGATTGTATTTGGTCTATTACTTCCCATGCAGTTATCATATTGCTGTGTAAATGTTCCAAGAATAATTAAATTTCAGACTGTGTTGCTTTACTGTGACATTACACATTTTGTCAACTGAAATTTTGTCCAGTGTGTTTAAGGATGTCTGGCCATTTGTGAAACAGTTATAGTGGTTATAACACTTATCTCTTTTGATGTACTCAAAGTTACTTGTGGGTCATCTTCCCAAAACATAGTTTGAAAATCCCTTTTCAGTGAGAAAAAATGGACAGCAATTCCAGGATGTGTATTTCAAGGTTAATTCTGGTTACTTGGATAATGCTTCCACAAACAAAGGCCATTAAAGGGTCGAACTTTAATGCCTTCTGCATCTCAGATGGTTTTAAGTCACTCATGAGTGGTGCTCATATTGCATCAAATCCATACCTCTATATAACTTGTACATGAAATAGTGGGCATAAATGTGTGCTGAGTAAGTGTTAATTAAATTTGTTGCTTTCTTAGATCAAAGTATATATCTCCTAATTTGTGAAAACCCTTCTTTGTTCAAAACAAATTCATTGTCTTAAAAGGAATGAATTTGCAATATATTTTTGTCTTTGCATTTTTAAGTATAATTCATTACCTCAAGTTTTGTGTGATCACCATCTGTGTAAGGGTGACTTGTCTGAAAAATATTTTTGATGTTTATATTTTATGATCCAGTATTCTTGTTTCTTCTATTATCAAATCTAACTTCAAGTAAAGTTTCTAGTGGGTTCCTGTTCCCCACTTACAATTTAAATACATTTTTGATTTAGTTAGGAATTATCTAAAGGGTTTTTGATTCTAATTCAGTTTGGAGTGTCCTTCAAAGATAACCTATTTCATAACTTGAGCATGAGTATCTCTAAAGCTTCTTCCATTGAAGCAACCAATACACTAACAGCCACTCAACTTAAAGATGACAGATACATTACACATACAGTATATGTGTACTAGCAGATACAGTACACATATATTGAGTGTCCTTGGTAGACACCAGCAGAGTCCAAGAACGCAGACACAATATTACTTGGCTGGCTATTAACACATGTAATCCTGTAGTCAGCTAACTAATGACCAGTACAAGCATTAATATCTGATTCAGTGTTAGATGGAAAAACTTTCCTCCATGGGCTAGATTTAGGTGTTTCCTAAAAGTTTGAAAATGTTCTAAACTCCAAACAACAACTTTTTTAACCACATTTGAGACAGTTTTTGCCAAAGCCCCATGAATTAAGATCAAATGTATAGCAAACAAATTAGAACTTAAATACATAAGAAAAAAATACATATTAGCTTCCATTTTCAAGTGGACTGTTCCAAAATTGCAGACTGTAAATAATAATAATAATAATAATACATTTTATTTATATAGCGCCTTTCCCATGCTCAAGGCACTTACAGAATATAAGAAAGAATGGCAGGGTATACAGTATATAGCATTGTACAAACCAAATAAATAAATAAATAAAGAAGATTACGACAGTGAATTCAGAGAAGAAGAAAAAAGCATAACAGACAACATAATTGATGGTGTAGAACACACACATACAGGTTACATGAGCATCTTGACAGAGAGGTAAACTGAGAGAAGGATAATAAAGTCAAGTAGAGCTAAAAGCCTTCCTGAAGAGATGAGTTTTGAGTTGTTTTTTAAAAGAATTCATGGAGTCAGCTGATCTGATTAATTTTGGTAGGTCATTCCAGAGTCTGGGCGCTATATAGCTGAAGGCCCTGTCACCCATGGAGTGTAGATTAGTGTGGGGCACAACAAGATTATCAGAATCAGAGTACCTTAGTAGGCAGGCAGGCACATAGTGATGGAGAAAGTCACTGATGTAGTTTGGCGCGAGGTTATTTAAGGCTTTGTAGGTTATTAGTAGGATTTCATATTCGATTCTGTAAGACACAGGGAGCCAGTGAAGACAGAGCAGGATGGGTGTTATGTGCTTGCTGCTGCTAGTTCGAGTCAGGACTCTTGCAGCTGAGTTTTGAATAAGCTGGAGCTGTGATATAAGATTAGAAGGGGCACCTGCCAGCAGCGAGTTACAATAATTGATGTGGGATGTGATAAAAGCATGGGCAAGTTTCTCAGCATTAGAAAAGGAGAGGAAGGAGCAAACACAGCATATGTTACGGAGGTGAAAGTAGGAAAGTTTCTTAATGTGATTTGTGTGGGCAGAATAAGAGAGGGAGGAATCAAAAATGACACCAAGATTCTTTGCAGTATGCAGGTCTGATGAGATCACCGCCAAGATGCATCTACTTAGTGTGAATGTGCACTGGCATTGTATTGTATTGAATTTGTCTTGAACAGTTCATAGAATCCTCTAAGGGCATTTGTTGACTTGCTTGGTATCTCTGGGATTATGAGTTGCTGGTGGATTCTGTTCGTCATGGTTCTCGCAGCAAGGATACATGTCTGCCTGCCCTGTTCACTGGCACTAAGTGTATCCAACATGCTGGTTCCTGTCTAAAAATGAAATTAATGGTTTGTCTCATTACCAGCAACATTTCTTAAATAGCACATTTTCATACATGAAAGTCACTCAAAGTACTTTTCAATAATATTAGCTTACACAAGAAAATAAAAACTAAAAACAGTTATTTATAATCATAGTGTCTTGCTTAATCACAAATTATGGTCAGATGGCTAGGGAGGACAGGAAAGTAAAAGCTCCAGTTGGTGGGATGTGAAAGAAAGCAAACCTGTGCTGTTCCAGGGCCAATAAACCGCCCAACCTCATCTGGGCATTCCGTAGTCCATGAATGTATCACCATTAACAGGATACTCTTGTGGAGCTCTCTCTTCATCTTTCCAGCAGCTCAGGTGGCTAAAGCATATTTAGTCCAGTGGGCAGCGGCACATAATGCCACCCAAGAGTACTGAAAAAAATAGAAAACACACAGAGGTGGTAAGTAGAGGCCAATCTATAAAGCAGTAAATATAATTGCATTTTATAAAAAGAACCGATTTCCTTTTCCCCTGAACTAGTGATGTTAGTAATTTCTTTTTAAGTGACCGAGAAAGCCAGATTGAATAGGTGGGTTTTTAGCATTTTTTGAACTGTATTGTTCTGTCACATGTCTAATGGTAAATTATTCCAGATTTTTGGAGCTTTATGTACAATTAAAAGTGTTTTGTAATTAATTCTAAAGAAAACTGGCAGCAAGTATAATGATGCTACAATAGGTTATAGATACAGTATACTCAGATTTTTCTCGTTTTAATTAAAATTCTTGGTTCTGCATTTTGCACTAATTGCCCCTGGGTTATTTTTTGTTTGTTTGTTTTTTTGTAATACTGACAGAATTGCATTGCAGTAATCCAGACAGATGAAGACAAATGCATCTATTAACATTTCAGCATTTTGCAATAATATGAAAGATCGAACTCATGAGGTGTTACTTAAGTGAACGAATGCAGCCTTAGTAATATTTGTTCAATGTGAGATTTGAAGTTTAGCTCTGACTTTAAGAGCTGTTCTCTGAAGACTAATCAGACTTACTATAAAGAGCCTTGCTGCGCATGTAGTGAGCCTCCACCAGTTGGTGTAAATAAAGGATGTCCTTGGATTTCATTTATAATGATTACTTGAAACTTTTTTTGTATTTACTAAGTATTTTTCGCAGCACCTATATTCTTTACTTCTCACCTTATTTGTAAAGCCTTACAGCCTAGATTATGTCTAATATCCTCACATTTTTGTTGCTAAATAAAATAACTAATATATACAGTAGATCCCTGCAGACTGAGTTCGCGGCCTCAGTCATTCACGGATTTTTCTAATAATTGTTAGCAGAAACTGCAAATATCCTCCGCAAATATTATGGTTTTTATCGTGGTAATACTGCACTGTAGAGAAACCAAGAAGCAACTGTATTGGAAAACGTGGCTTGGGATGGTGAGGGCAGCCAATAGAATTTGAAACTGCAACTCCCAGCAGTTCCTGCAGTGGCTTTGATTGGTCTTCTGCTGAGGGTGCTGGGGCTGCTGGGGTCAAAGGATGTCAGCGCGGCTTTTAAAAAGGCAGCTGGTGACCAAAAGCAAAAAAAAAGTTTTTGTAATCTGTGTTACAAGTTCTTGTCTGTCTGTCTGTCTGCCTGCCTTCTGTTGGGTTACCTGTACTTATTGGTTTTGTCCTGGATCGTTTCATGCATCTGGATTGTCTGCCGTCTGCCTGTGTACATGAGGACTGTAAGTGGATTCATGGCCTTCCTGCAAAGAAAGGAGTGCTCCTGACCAAGTCCACCCATCTTCACCATTTCAGGAACTAACGGTAGGACTATCTTTACATTCCCATTCAACATGCGGATCTCTGGACTATCTATTTTCATCATTACATTTCATCCGTTACCATTTTTCATAAACGTTTTTTATGATTTATTCTGTGTGTTTTGTTTGTGCTTTGTTGTATTTAATGTGTAATCTTACAAACATTCTGAGCAATCAGTCCGTTTAAAGTGCCAACTATAACAGCGAGGATAATGTAAATAATAAGGTGGAAAGATTTAATACTAAAGTAAGAGCTGCTGTTGACATAGTTGCACCTGATAAGACAGTTAAAACATCTTCTAGCATTGTTATACCATGGAAGACCCAAAGAGCGTCTGATTTAAAGAGAACATGCCGTAGAGCTGAGCATAAATGGAGGAAGACTAAACTAACTATCCACTATGAAATATTAAAAGTTAAAATAATAGAATACAATAACACTGTCCGTCTTGAGAGGCGCTGCTATTTCTCTAAGATTATAAATAACAATGCTAGTAATCCCAGTCTTATTTTCTACGATTGATCGTCTGCTAAACCCAGGTAACTCAAAGGAATGCCTCCTAAGTTCTTCCAGTAAAACCTGTGAGGCTATTGCTGTATTTTTCAATTAAAAAATTAATGATATTAGAAATAACATAGTATATCTCCCCAACACTAAGGATCCTCCTAAACCCCAGTACTTCATTATAAACAAATTAAACTCTTTCTCTAGGAAAGATTTACCTGATTTACATAAAATAATTTCTAAACTGAAACCCTCCACCTGCATCCTTGACCCAATACCAACAAATTTTTTCAAAGAAGTATCGGGCGTGCTAATTGATAATATTCTTGACATAGTAAATTTGTCATTAGATACGGGAGTCTTCCCAGACTGTCTTAAGACTGCTGTAGTTAAACCCCTACTTAAGAAAAATAATCTTGACTAATCTGCTTTTGAAAATTTTAGACCCATCTCTAACCTGCCTTTCTTAAGTAAAATTCTAGAGAAGGCAGTCACTATGCAGTTAAATGACCACCTCAATAAACATGCTATTCTTGATAAATTTCAGTCAGGTTTTAGAACAAATCACAGCACAGAAACTTCACTCGTTAAAGTAGTAAATGACTTGCGGGTAAATGCAGACAGAGGCTATTTATCTGTTCTCATCCTCTTAGATCTGAGTGCCGCATTTGACACCACTGATCATAATATTCTTAAAAATAGCCTTAGTCAATGGGTGGGCCTCTCTGGCAATGTCTTAAATTGGTTTGAATCCTACCTGGCAGGGAGAAAATTCTTTGTTAGTTGTGGGAATTACAACTCAAAGACACATGATATCCTATATGGTGTTCCACAAGGCTCTATCCTGGGTCCGCTGCTCTTCTCAATCTACATGCTTCCGTTAGGTCAGATTATCTCGGGGCATAACGTAAGTTACCACAGCTATGCTGATGACACACAGCTGTATTTATCTATAGCACCTGATGACCCCAATTCTCTTGATTCACTAACACAATGTCTTACTTGTATTTCTGAATGGATGAATAGTAACTTTCTCAAGCTAAATAAAGAGAAAACTGAAATCTTAGTGATTGGCAATAACGGATACAGTGAGGCTATTAGAAATAAACTGGATACATTAGGATTAAAAGTCAAGACGGACGTAAAAAGCTTAGGGGTAACTGTTGACTGTAATCTGAATTTTAAATTGCATATTAATCAGATCACTAGGACAGCATTTTTTCACTTAAGAAACATAGCAAAAGTTAGACCTCTTATATCACTGAAAGATGCTGAGAAATTAGTTCACGCGTTTGTTTTCAGTCGACTAGATTACTGCAACGCAATCCTCTCAGGAATACCCAAATAAGACATAAATCGTTTGCAACTAGTGCAGAATGCAGCTGCAAGAATCCTAATCAGGAAAAGAAAATCTGAGCATATTTCTCCAGTTTTGATGTCACCACACTGGTTACCTGTGTCATTCAGGATTGACTTTAAAATTCTGCTTATGGTTTATAAAGCTTTAAATAATCTCGCCCCATCTTATATATCGGAATGTCTGACATCTTATATTCCAAATCGTAACCTAAGATCCTCAAATGAGTGTCTCCTTAGAATTCCAAGAGCAAAACTTAAAAGAAGTGGTGACGCGGCCTTCTGCTGTTATGCACCTAAAATCTGGAATACCCTGCTAATAGGAATTCGCCAGGCTAATACAGTGGAGCACTTCAAAAAACTGCTGAAAACACATTATTTTAACATGGCCTTCTCATAACTTCACTGTAATTTAATCCTGATACTCTGTATATCCAATTCATTATAATAACTATTCATGGTGGCTCTAAAATCTGTACTAACCCCTACTCTCTCTTCTGTTTCTTTTTCCAGTGTCCTTTCGGTGGTGGCTTGCGCCACCACCATCTACTCAAAGCACCTTGATGTTCCAACAGTGACGGATTAAAAGCCAGAAGTCTGCATGACACATCATCATCAAGTCCGTCCGTGAGAACCCTAAATACAAAGAGGACTATTTCATTTATGTTAGGTAGAATGCCCAGAGGGAACTGGGCGGTCTCGTGGCCTGAAACCCCTGCAGATTTTATTTTTTTCTCCAGCCAGTTTTTTTTTTGTTTTTTCTGTCCTCCCTGGCCATCGGACCTTACTCTTTTTCTGTGTTAACTAATGTTGCCTTATTTTAATTTCTTATTTTGTCTTTTATTTTTCTTCATTATGTAAAGCACTTTGAGCTACTTTTTTGTATGAAAATGTGCTATATAAATAAATGTTGTTGCTGTTGTTGTAATCGTCATAAGGGGAACAGGGTTGGTATTGTTGTTTTCATTACATTCTATATTTGCTCTTTGATTACCGGTTTGCTTTGTTTTTGTCTCTATTTGTGAGTGCATGTGGGCTGGCCAAGGCTGGGTGCTTCCCTGATACCTCCACCATAAAAATAAATAAATCGGCATCTTGTCAATGGTGTGAATCTTAGCGGCACCAGACCGCTACAGTATTATTCATTTCTCCTTGCTGCTGATTGACTGTGATCCATCCCCAGCTGTGAGTTCTTCAAAAAAACCCTCTTAACAAACGCTGATAGACTACCTTCACATTGCTCCCTTACTTGCGGCTGCTTTGTCATGTGATATGCTTCTCGAGCGATGCTATGCTTACTTAAAAGTCTGAACAGCACGTGTCCTTTTTGGCTGATTGCTTTGTTTCTCTTTCCTCCCCCAGACATCCTCTGCTCCTGTTGCGGGTCCCACTCCCATTGTGCTCCCCTATGATGTTTGGCTATTCTTTTAATCAATAACTAACTGCATACTGAGCTCGTTTTACTTCTGAAAGAGAAATTTTTGTTTGAAGTGTTTGAATAAAGTTCTTGTCTCTACAATCTCCTGTGATTCTGTGCAATTCTGTGGCCCAAGCATGACACCCCGCAGCACTGCAGCCTGACTGTCTTTGGGATTGAACCGCTGCACAATAGCCTGCCAGCATCAGCGCTTACCTCTGTGTGCTTTCGTGCAGCCAGTTCAAGCGAAGTTGGCTTGGTGATTTCATCCATGGCATCAGTTAAACCTTGTACATATTGTTCCAGTAGTTTTTAAAATAGTTTTTACAGTTCATTAGCAGTGTGTAAAATGATCAGTGTTGCAGTAATTGTGATGCTTTGCATGAAAAAAGTGTCCCATTAAAATGTAACTTTTTCTTTGTGAATTGTGACGCTTACTTAAAGTCCAGCAAAAAAGTATTTTGCGTCCAGGGATGCATTAACCTCCAAAGTATGTGGCAGTTTAAGAGTTAAAGCCCCAAGATGCCGCCAAATGGCCCTGCAGCTTCTAAGGCAATGAAAATGTGCTTTCATGAATTACAGTACATATAGCGGTAACATCGGTATTTTACATTCTAGCACTGCGGGAGACATATCAGTACAGTACTGTGCAGTATACGGGTTTACCTTTACATTCTTTTTTTAGGTAATGTATTAAGCTGAGTTTGAAATTAAATTAAAGTGTTTTGGGGGCATATTTAGGGTTTAAACTATAAAAGTAGGCATTTTTTTAACCACATCCAAAATTTGCGGTTTTTCACAATTCGCGGGTGCTCTAGGAATGTAACCCCTGCGAATTTTGGGGGTGTACTGAGTATATTTTCATTTTCTTTGTTAAGTTTAAGGAAATTGTCGAATTTGATGATACTATGTATGATACTGGGTCAGAGGTTTTAGAGTCTCTGGGTCATCTGGTGCTAATAAAAACATTTGTGTGTAGTCTGTACAGCTGTGGTAATTCACTTGTCACTTTCGAAATGATTATGCTTAATGTGATCATGTAGATTGATAATAATAATAATCATTAGTCAAGTGAAACATGACAAGAACCATTATGTTATTAAACTGGATTTTCAAAACATTTAAAACAAACCTTCTGTTAGAGATAAATGAAGACGACAAGATGCTTTTTGGCTTGAGGTGCGATATTTTGCAGGATCATTTGTGGCTCTGGGGATAGAGAGGTATGAAATACAGTAGAAGGAGAAGTAAAGATAAGTCACTGTCCCACTTTGAAAAAATACAAAGGCAAGTTACAAAAGATACAGATGGATCATTAATTATGCAAAAAAAATTGTATTCTCAAGATCATTACATTCATTGACATTATCCAAAATAACATGATAAGCTCATGAAAATTAAGGTTGTGATTTCTGTAGCATTACAATACACCATTCTTAAGCAACATTTTAATGTAGCAAATCACAAACCCTGCCTTAACATGTCAATAGTATAATTTAATGCCATAAGCAATAGCTGAAAAAAAATAAAATATTCATTACAAGGACTGGGCATAATCAGTAACATCTGTTCAGTTATAGGGGATTTTGTTGCTTGAAGATCCATGAAAGAATGAACAATTGCTCCACTCAATATTTTGTTCAAGTGCACTTGGGTGCCTCTTAAAAAAATACAAAATGACACAAAACATGAGATCTTCCACTTTATTGTTTTGTCTATCATTTGAGTTTGACTCAGTGGTTGTTTCATTATTGATAGGTTTCTCTCAAAGTTAAACTGAATGGAATATAAGGTAAAAGAAGTTTAGAAGTAAGTCAGCTATATTCACTAATCATAGCACCATAGAGTGGTGGCGTTATGCTTTTGGTTGGCATGGCAAATAAGAATTTCAGTGAACTCTGTACATGTAACAATAATAATATAGTCTTATGTCTAAGAAGTGTGAGAAACAAGTAAACACAACCCTTCTTGTATTTTCTATTGTCTTAACATAATAATTCTTTGTGTATGAATCCCTTACATTGGGAATGAGGCATAAGGTAACCAGTTCATGGGGCGTTGATCTCTCTAATGCTTTGATGGGATTATGTCCTGGTCATTCATTTGTTTAATGTGGCTACTTCAAAGTTCCATTTTTTTCACTGGTTTATCAGTTTTGAGTTTGGAGTAAAAAGTAAGACCATATAAAACATTAATTTTTAGGACTTCAACTATGCCTATTTTTTATTCAACAAAATACACTTTTTGAAGTGTACAAAGAGGCAGACTGTAATAAAAAGTACCTATTCTTCTCCGTCTTTTCAGCTGTCTGTAAGACTTTGGTATTATTGTATTCCTTTATTATAATACACCCAGTTTTCTTGAGAAGTATTCCCCTTACAAGCTGTGAAGGACAGAACACACAATAGCTCTTAAGCAAAACTTTTTTTTTTTTATTACAGCAGGACTACTTATTAGGTTATTTAAAGAAATTAACTAAAAATAGAAGGACGGAAAATGTATGTCTTTTGCTTTGTCATTTTCTCATTTACGATAACTATAATATTAGAATAACAATCCAAGTTCTTCAAGTAGAAATCATTACAAGTAGGATTCCCCTGAACAGTTACATCAATAAAGCACTACACTGTCAAATTATCTTTGGATGTGCAACACAATTTGTTGTTGCCTTTATTATTTACTAGCAAAATACCCGCGCTTCGCAGCGGCGAAGTACTGCTTTTAAATTTTTATTAAGAAGAAAAGTAAACCTTTTTAAACTGAGGGAAAATATACCAATTATTTCTTAAGGATCTCTTTGTATACCACGTTGTCAGTTCGGCCCGCCGGTTGTAATATGACCAAGCTGTGCGCTGAGGTTACTCTTGAGCATGCAACGTATAGTTGGCCATGTGAAAAGCAATCTTGCTTCAAATCAATGCCAACCTTTTGTAGGGTCTGTCCCTGAGACTTATTAATTGTTATTGTGAAGCAGAGCCTTACTGGAAATTGGAGGCATTTGAATTGAAATGGGAGATCAGAGGGTATAACGGGGATGCAAGGAATACAAACTCTCTCCCCTGAGCCACTGTCAGTAAAAATAGTTGCCTCAGTTACGTTCTTTTGCAGGTCTTCTAATTGTTTAATTAATGTGTTATTTAGCTAAAGTACAGTGACCAGATTTTTCTGGGGGCAACCTGGGACACCAGGCGGGGGGCTGGAGCCCCCCAGAAGCCAGATAGACTTTAATAATGGAAATGCCTATTTTCGTGTTTCCTGCATCTTATTCTGTACAAGTTTCTTCCATTTGAAACAATCATATTATTAAACCACAAACATATACCCATTTTCAAAATAGGGTTCTATATCATTGTATGCTATTTTTCGTGAAATTACAGGCTAGATCTTGCCAAAAACAGTTCGTGAAAATTGACTGAAAGACACGCTTTCCTGAAGAGCAAATAAACTCATTAGTGTACATTATTAGGTCAGTTACACTTGCAGGATAAATGTGCTTCATTCACAATATTGCATCCCATGTACATGTGCTACTGCTAGTGCATGTCCCGACTTCAAAAGAAGAAACAGCAAACCAAATTCCAAAGAGGCAAGGGAAGAAGCAATGTCACTCTGCACTCTAAACTAAAGGAAAACAAAGTAAAATACAGCTGTAAGTGTAAGGAACAGGCAAGCATTCGCAAATGTTGTTGTGACTTGTGTCAAATATTCATTCATTATTAATATATAAATTAATATTATCAGATTCACAACTACGACGAAATTTACAGAGAGTACAGTCTGCAGACTTGAGACTATATAGTAAAGTGTGTACAGCAGTACTTACTTAAAGAATAAAGAGCTAAAATTAAAGTTAAAAAAATAAACTTTTTCAGCACTCTCAATTGTGTCCTATAAAATAAATTGGCAAGTTTAACTCTTTTAAGTTTAAGCTTTAACTTCAGTGAAAACGTCTCACCTTGAACACCGTATTGACGAGTGAATGACTGAATCAGGCATCAGCTCAGAGCGTAGCATAGCCAAAACGTGTCGTATCACAAGGCACGGCTGATACCATCCGACGATGCGTCTGCTTCCGCCTTCTCGCCTTCCTTGCGTTTCCATACTGCAAACAATGGCCACCAGCAGGCGTCAGACTCAGAAGAAGGTCGACTAACCGTCTGACGTCATGATGGGTAGAAAGTATGATTTGGAATCAGAAAGACTGAATGGGATCTAGGCTTCTAGGGAAAAGTACACATTTTGTCAGAAAATGCCACAGGCTGGGACATTTCCTGATCTTTCGGGGATGCCAGGACAGGTGATCCAAAAATAGGGACTGTCCTGGGTAAACCGGGACGTCTGGTCACTGTAGAAAGTACTTGCAGCCGTTGATTATTCAGTGTTGTTTGCCAGCGTGTCTGCTCTGCTCGTTTTAAATTGTCATTATTAAGATACAACAAAGGGGGAAAAACTGCACAGAGAAAGGGCTAAGTATAATGAAATCAACAAAAGAGAGTTTTCAGTGTTGTTTGCCAGTGTGTCTGCTCTGCTCGTTTAAGCATTTAAATCTATATAAGGCAGGCTGTCAACTACGTGGGAGGCGTGGGAATGGGGGACGCAATATAGGCAGACAGCCAACTACGTGGGAGGCCGGGGCACACAGGACGCAGGACGCAACCCCGCCTCACACGGTGACCAAGCTGTAGGCTATGGACGTATATATGTATGTAAGTAGGATTCAGTTATGGCCGTTACGCATGGAATTTCAAAATGAAACCTGCTTAACTTTTGTAAGTAAGCTGTAAGGAATGAGCCTGCCAAAGTTCAGCCTTCTACCTACACGGGAAGTTGGAGAATTAGTGATGAGTGAGTCAGTCAGTGAGGGCTTTGCCTTTTATTAGTATAGATTGTAAGCACAAAGGAAAATACTCTCAGATGGACCAACCAATTTCAGCCTACAAACACATGTATTTGTCTGTTTTATAACTTCCTCGGGCATAATATTGTTCTATTTCTTTCTAGATTCATCATAAACTTTGGAAAGTATTTAATTTAAATGTACTTAATTGTATGTCAAACTTAAAAGATAACTGAGGATACTAAAATAAAACAAAGTTTGACCCATGTGGTAATGCTACCTTGTCATTTCATTTTGAGAGGCTTCAGTAATTCTAATGTACTAGTAATGGCATACTGCATGATAACGTGCAGTGAATACACTTGACTTAAGCATTCATAATTTTCATACTCTTTCTCTGTATGTTTAGCATTCATTTGCTCAGTGCTTGATGTGCTTGCTGCTTCCTGAGCAGCTCTTCTTTCATCCACCCTAGTGACCCGCTTGTTCTTTTCTTTCGTTGGCATCTTTTTGAATTAAAACTGATTAAAAGTCAGTGTTTGTGTTGCAATTACTTAGTACGTTTCTTTAATTTTTCACTTAAGCTGAAACTTAAGTCTTCAATCTGCCTCAAGAATGATTTAAGATAGGAAGACATAGGGGAAGTGACGGTGAAGGTGGTAGGGATGAGAACTGCACCCGTATGCATGTGCCGCATTGCCGCCCTACTGCATGCTGCCAAGAGTTAATTCTACAATTAAATAAAAAGAGGAATAACCTTGGAGGTCAATCATCACCCCATAAGCGGATACTAGACACCACGTAGTATATGTGTACCAAATTTCAGGTCAATAGGTCAAACAGTTTGTGAGCTACAGGTGATTTAAAATCTTGGATAGACAAATGGACAGCCACGGTAGCGTATTATTTAAGAAGATGAGCTAATGAGAAACAAAAGAGGATGTCTCGAAATGTTTTAAATTCCCTGTCCATTTAAACAACCTGTTTCAGTAAAACTCCCTCAGTTTTCAATAATACCAAGAGTTTATGCATAAGAACAAAATGAGCGGGAAGTCTCTGAAAGAAAATGATCTGTACATAGGTAAACTGGAAGAGATGCACATTAATGCCAATAATGTCTTCATTTAACAGAATACTCCACCCAAAAATGTTTTATATGTAAGTTTGTAATGGTTTTTATTTATTAACTAGAAACATTACAATATGCAAGCTTTTGAGCCAACTCAGGCCCCCTTGCAAATTGTAATCTTTCCAGTTAGCCAATAAAAGGTGTCATTTTGCTTGAATATCAAACACGTCAATTTCACTTTACCCATTTCACATAATCCACATGTCACATCTTCCAGTTGCTCACAATGTCTTTTTAACTTAAATATTGTTACATGAACCACCTACTGAAAGTGTTCTTCTGAATGAAAATGGAAGACACTCAGATACAAATGAGGATCTTAATTTTTGGTTTAAGGAAAATGTGTCATTTAAATGGAAGAACAAAGTCCTAGAAATTGTAAGTGTACAAGAAGAAAATAATGCATTGGACAGGCCCTTAAAATTAAAGAAAATAAAAGATTGAGGAAGAAAATAGATGAAAGTGTCATAACACTTCCCGTACAGAATAATCTTGTTATCCACATACTGGATGTAGTTCAAAAAGAAATCAAAAAAGACAACTGCTCTAGCGAGAGTAAGGGGCAAAAGGAACATCAGTGTTAGGACCTTTTTTTCTACATTTTTTCTGACCTCAATACTGGTCTTATGATTTTGTTTTTGCTTGATGTTTTGGTTTTCTGACCCCAGTTTGACTTCTGACTTCTCTTTGGTGAGTTCTGTTTTTGTGCCATCCATTTCCTAGTGTATTCCATCACAGAAACCTTTCTGATTTTACATGACCACATGCACTGTCAGGTTTATTCTCAACCGTTTGATGTTTGTGTAGGTTAACTCTTTACAATTTGTAAACCTATGTCGCTCCTAGCCAGTGTTATCTGATCCTCAGTAAACTATAGTGCCATTAACAATATTCTTACTGCTAAAAATCCACCTCCCCATAACTTTTTTGCTTCTCTAAGTATCTTGAAAATGAAATATTTTCTCATAAGTGATCAATTTGTAAATGTTAATTGAAGTAATGGGACGAATATGAAAATTTCATATAAAATGACCAGGCACAGGGTTTGAACCCAGGATGATAGATCTTTGAGACATCTATACCAACAAGTGTGGTACCATGCCATTTCTATTTAAATTATTATGTTAAAAAAAGGAAACTCTCAATATCAGGTGTGGTTGATGTTTTGATTAATAGAAGATGTTTTTATTTTATTTATTTTGGAATAAAGTCATTGATTTCTTTGATTTTTTGTGTTTCTTTACATTTTGCATTGTCGCCATTTTGCGTATCAAAACAGCCACATTGTTGTTAGCAACACAGAACTGTTGCCATCATGTGATGCCAGAAAGCAAGCCATCTGTGAAGTCATCAGGCAAGAAGTATAAAGGGTGATGTCGATTTTATCCTAATGTCTAAGATTCAGGATTAATAACCTCAGTAAAAGCACTTTGTGCTTCAGGTAGTTATTATTGGGAAATGTGTTCTTCATACCCAGGATGTTTTACAGTGAACTTTGACTCTGACCTTCAATTTAAGGATTTTAATTAGACAATTGTTTCTTAGTTCTTCTGTTTTTTACCTGATCTTTTTTCAGACCACTCCATCACTTGCATAGAGCCTTGTTTCTCAGTCTTCACAAACAAAATTTGTCCTTCAAGATGAGGTTTTTACATCTTCTTTCAACAATATTTAACTGTATAATATTATCAAAATAGCAAGTTAACATGGAAATGTTTTATTTGGTAAAGGGTGTATCTAATTAATTAGATATAAACAGGGAAAAAATACAAACATAAAGAAAAGAAACAGTCCCTTTCTAACTCACTTTGTCCTGAACAGAGTCATGGCGGGAATGGGGCGGGGAGGGGGTGTGGGGGGTGGTTATGCTGGAGCCTATCCCAGTCAGCATAGGGTGCAAGGCAGGAACAAACCCTAGACAGGGTGCCAGTCCATTGCAGGGAGAACCTGCATACACAAACACACACACACACGAGGGCCAATTTAGTATCACCAATCCACCTAACTTGCATGTCTTTGGTCTGTTGGAGGAAACTGGACCACCAGGAGGGATACAGGTACAGGGAGAACATGCAAACTCCATGCAGAAGTACCTGGGATGCAAACCCTGTTCTCCTTACTGTGAGGCAGCAGCACTTTCACTGTGCCATCCCAGGATAGGAACAGAAAGATATATTTTAATTTATTTATTTTAATGCATATTTTAGTCTGGATTTAATATTCATTAATTACCAAGGAGGAAGAATACAGAATCTAACCAGATCCTACTGGTTTAGTAACTTTTATCATAATATCCTCAGCAGTTTGGTAGAGTGGATGTATATAAAATTAAAAGTAATTGATGAAATCTTTACAATGTGTAACAAAGTTTAATATAGTGGGAGTAACTTTCAGAATATAATATCATGAAGTATATTTAAAGGAATGCTACATACAGTGTTGGACAAGTTCATCCCAAAATTTAGAAAAAATAAATGGCAACAGTTATAGAATAGAAGTAAATGTGAAAATCAATCTAATATTCAAACTTAGTTTATTAAATGGGTGAGATCCTATTTCTCTAATTACCTGTAATTTGATGAGGAGCCAGCTAAATCACTTAGATCATAGTGATGCATTATTAAAAAGCTTTGATAAGAAATTTTATACAAGATTAATTATCAAATTATATATAGTGGTATTTAAAGGTGCACTGTGCAAGTGATGGTAAAATTCACTTAAATACAGAACAAAACTGACTATGGCATGAGGAACTTTCCAGATTTGATGATGATAGGTTTGGGTTTCCTTTTCAGATTAGGGCTGTGGTTGCTACTCTATTTAATTAATTTAAATGATGGACAGTAAATAAACATTAACAAACTGGTTAAGCTTGCAGATGACACTAAGCTTGGTGTAATGACTAGATTCTAGAGACTGCTAAATCATGACAGGACGGAACTTGGGCGGATCAATGGCATGTGTATTTTAATAATAAATAAAGTACTACACAAAAAAAATACTGTGGTGGACTGGCGCCCTACCCAGGGTTTCTTCCTGCCTTGTGCCCTGTGTTGGCTGGGATTGGCTCCAGCAGACCTCCATGACCCTGTTAGGATATAGTGGGTTGGATGATGATTGACTGACAAAAGAAATAAAAATGTTACATTTCACAGTATGGACTCTAAAACCTGAATGCACATCTTGTCAGAAGCACTTTTGAAAGATGTAGGGCTCATTAGTGTCCATATGCAGGAAGGGTGTAAAAGCTTTTAAAAAAAATTATTGTAACTTACTGTAAATAACATCCAACTCTATGCAGAGTGCATGTCAAGGGAGGCAATTCTAAGGCAGCACAACAAAGTCTTCTCTGCAGTATCGGTTGCATTTTATGTCTCTGTATTACAAAAAAGATTTAGCAATGCTAGAAAGCCCTGATGGATCATAGGGTACAAGCTTTAAGGAAAACAAAGCAAAAATACTGTTAAATATCTAAGGACTAATATCAGATGTGACAAAAAATCTAAGTATTGTGTTGTACTGAGTAAGATTTAATTAGGGTGACTGTTTTTAAACCATTTCATTCTTGTACATTGAAAGCTTAGAAGGAAAAGCTGGACATTGTATATATACATACACAAATAAAGAAAGAGAAAGTACACAAACATTTATTTATTTTATCCAGGTATAAAATATCCAACTTAGTTTCAATACAAACAGTTTAAATGCAAGAGCTTCTTAGTTAGAGAAGTACATTGGACCAATAGAACAATTTTGAGAGGCAGAGGCTGTTCAGTCCAACCAAGTTTGTCAACCTTATTCACGTAATTCCTTCAAAATGACATCAAGTCAGGTTTTGCAAGTCCCTAATGTAAAACACTACCACACTGTTCAGTAATTTATTCTGTATCTATCATACTTTATGTGAAGAACACCTTCTGTTTTTGATAAATTTACCCTTTAATTAGTATGCATCAGTTCAAGACCACTATAATATTTCCTTTCATAATTTTGAACACTTCAGACATTTCACCTCTAAATCTCATTTTGCTTAAACTTAAAAGGTTAAACTTGGTCAGTCTTTCCTCAAAACCCATAACTTGCACCACTTAAATCAGACCAGTTGCTCTACTATAGAGTTCTCTTGTTTCTTGCTGCTTCAAAATGTGGAATGAAGTTGTCGTGCATTATATTTAGAGTGCTTTTAATAGTGAATCACTGCTCCCTGATTTCTCATCACTTACAAAGTTATTCCAATATTTCCTTTTAGAAATTACAACATTTGGCAAAGAGATGAATGCCAAAATTCAATTTAACAGTTTTAGTGTTTGAATAAGCACTTTGCCAAAACACAAGTATATTATATTATGATCTACATTTTCTTTTACTAATCATAATAATCATCAAAAGAAAAGAAATGGCAAAAAGTATGTTTTCTGCTTTAAAAAAAAAAGGTGCGTGCTGAAAATCAAAAAGCATATAATTCCTCCAAAATAAGCACTTAAAGTTTTACCTGCCATTTTTTTAAATTTGTAAAAGAGAGTAGTTTTATTTTTCTTTAAAGTCACTGAATCATTTATATTATTCATGTGGGAGTAGTGTCAGATATAAATGGATTTTGAAGTTGTTTTTGTACATTTTTTAAATTCTTGCTTTTGTTTTGTCCTTTGTCTTCCAAAATGAGAGATGGCCTACCATTGTGTTGTCTGACGTGATGTGTTGCTTATGACACAGTGGAAATTTTCCTCCAAAAAAGGTAAGGTAAGGAACAAGTAAGACTGTTAGTCCTACTTGCTTTGAAACCAGACACTATCAGTTTTGTTGTTTCAATTTTAGTCACATTTTGCCATCTATTATTTTTGTTTTCATTAATTTTGTTTGCACATTTAGTACATTCATTACACTTCTTTACATCATTTTATTTTTAAAATACAGGGGCATATTTGTGTTTGTTGGGGGCTTGCTTTTGTAGGCGGACACTCGTTCAGAGCATCAGGTTCTCGGTCAGGTGCAGGAAGCAAGACTTTGAGGGTCTACTATCAGGTTTTCTTTTTTTTCAAGTTAGTCTTCTTACCTCCTAAGAATAAGTTGTTTACAATGTACTAGTACATAGTTCAGTTTCCCAATCAATGTGAAAAATTATGTAACCCAAATGTGTCGACAGCATGAAGCATTTTCTTAGTGAAAAATGTCAAATCACTAAGCACTAAATAGAATATTTAGAAAATTAAAAAGCTTGGATCATAACCAGAATGTCTTTGATGTACAATAAACATTAATTGTGGGATGAAATAAGCTAAGCAAGCATAACCTAAACTTTAGTGTTAAAACTAATATACTCATCAAAAACGAGAGCACTACTGCTCTCTTAAATGGTTGACAAACTGCTGGCACAAGCAAAAGGATCTGATAAATTAGAAGGTGACAGGACATCTGAAGCGTGGGTGCACTGACAAGCAGAAGCTGATTGTTCAGAGACAATTATGTGAAAATGCAGGCAATACAGACCTGAATGGTGGGATTGACTGTCTTCACAAAAATTGCGGCCTAGACAGCTACTGTTTTGTTGTGCAACGGCACACTGTGCAGACAAAACAGAGAGAAAGCAGCTCTTGATATAGATATTTGCAATAAATTATTTATTATCTTTTTGAATTTATTAATGTATTTTCATTTAGCTATTCTTTATTCATTTTTTTATATGTATAGTGTAATATAGTTTATTAGAGATTTTTTTGTTTAACTTGTCTTGCAGATGACTATGCACTTGTCTTGGTACTGTGTTATGCTGCATATGCACTACTGTGTATATCTTGCAACAGCATCCTGTGTAACACTAATTCATGGCACTATATACTGAAACATTGAGTATAGATAGTATAAGAATAAAGCCACTTGACTTAAGAGAACAGTTCAACAAATTCCTAAAATACAGAGTACCTCACTACCTCATATTGTAACTACAGTATACAAACAAACACAGTATTCAATTAAATATCTAATATAATTACAATACATGTATATGTGGACTAAAGATAGACTTTTTCAAACTCCACCATTAATGATACGGCTGAGCAAATGGAAGAGAAACAATAAACAAAAACAAGACGAGCTGTGGAATAGTTAAACTTGGTATTGATTTTGTTCTGCCATTCACTGAGACAGCACTTACAGCCAGGGATTGTCTCCTGTTAGTCCTGTACTATTTACATAGCCTGGTCTTGATTTGCAGCTAGTACAGTAGTATCTCAGGTACACTTCAACTAACCCAAAAAGGTTATCTTGCAATATTCCGGCAATAAAGAACTAATGTGAACATGTTAGTTTTGTTTTGTGATTAGCACTGCTGTAATCAATCCATATTGTTAGAGCAAAACACATTATTTTGAAAAATCAACCATAAAAATCAATGTATGTATAGATGGTTTATTTCACATTAACACCACTAAACTTGTTTAATACAAATAATGACTATGTTTGTCTTTCAGTAATTCAGTAATTACTGTTTTGATGGTAAGACTATTATATTAATTTTTTTTTTTTTTTTTTGCTTTTTAATGTACTTTTCAGCTTTCTTGTAGCCCTGAATACAACATTAGCAGGTTTGATTTATGTCTGAATTAGGGACATCTGTGAAAAAATTCTAACAGGGTATTGTTTTTTTAATTGTCTTCTTTCCCTTGGTGTATTAATGTGCTAAGTTTCTACATGCTTGCTGAGTGACTTCTTGGGAGAGACTATTATTGCAGTGTGTTTCAATTTACCACATGTTCAGTGTTCCTCTGGCCTGCTTTGTTAATAGTTCTGGCCTTGAAGTACTGAATTGATCCTTGCCAGAACCTTTTCTGTTTAATATCCATCTGTTCAGGCTGAAATGCTGTGCTCGCTTAACCCTCTGTCTTCTTTAGGACATATAACTCTTGCTTAAGGTCAGACACTGTTACATTTTGACAGGACATGAACATAAGTTTAAATTTCCAGAACATGTGTGTACATATATACATATAAATATTGTATATATTCACAGCAATGTGTGAAATTATTTTTAACAGCCCAAAAAAGGACATATTTTTGAAAATGTAACATTCTGCTTAGATAATTAAAAATGTTTACAACTTGTAGGAATCTTCCAAGAAACATTACCTGCCTTTTTTTCTTTTTCTTTTTTTTGTAAAATCCTGAACAAAAACGTGGAGGATTTGCAAGTATACATACTGTAGTTTTTATGTTAATAGTTCATGAAGGTAAGCAAGTTCGTGAATAGCCATTACTTATGTTCAGAATGAAGGCCAAGGTTGTCAAAAATACAGAAGAGCACGGAGAAACATAAAATGAATTGGACTGGTCTCCTGTCACAAATTGGGTTAGGGAACTTGTTTTATACTATTAAATAATTCAGTTTGCATTGTTATAGGCACTACCAACAAACATATACTTTTACTGCCCCAGTTTATTCCTCCCCTTTTATTCTCTTGCTCCTACTGTATAATTTGCACCTACATTATTATTATTGTCTGGGCCTTCTACAAATTGGCCCCTGTAAAGTAACATCTTTTTTTACTTTCAAAGCTGGTTTTTACCACCACAGCTTCATGTAAAACATTCATATATTGTAACTAGCTGTGTAAGCCCGTGCTCTAAAAAGAAAGGGTCCTAATAACTATTGAAATCATCAGAACAAAAACCTGAAATACAGAGATGTCAGGTAATTGAAACTAACAACTGTGGGCATCTCTCTCCTAGTAGGTTTCGTGTTGAAGATGTGCTTGCATCGTTTGTGTATTAGCAGCTAAGTGACTGTCTTTCTTCGGAGGTTTCCTTTTCCTGGCGTGCTCACCTCACTTGTGCAATAGCGGCAGGAGGAAAAGTAAAAGGGATACCATTTTGCTGATGTGCTTGCCTTGTTACTGTATTAGCCGCTAAGCGAGTGATTCTTTCTTCGGAGGTTTCACTTTGCTGACGTGCTGATCTTGCTTGTGTATCCTCGGAAGTGGTGCTCTTACCCCAACCCCACTTCTCACTTCAGGGCCGGACAGACACACACACTTCCATGCGTAGACGTTTATATATAAGATGTATATATTATGTTTGTTGAAAATGAAAAATTTCAATTAAATTCAATACACAACTATTGTTAGTACTCTCTAAAGCCACCAGTTTATTCCAGTGTAATTCCCAGTTTAAAAATATCTGGTACTGATTAAAAATGAAGAACAGGAACACATACAGAAAGTGATTGTTTTTAACACAGTATGTTATCACTAAGAGCAAAAGCCTGCTTAGACTTGTATATATACTCACTAACTCAACAACAAAGACACTACTTCCTATTAAGTTAAAAAGCTGAAATTATGTAGGATTGTACATCTAGGCCAATTTGTATGTGCTAAGAAAGAACATTATGATATATGAACATTTAGGGGTAAAACTATAGAAAAATTGGGTTTCGTTATAGAAAGAAGAAATTAGCCAACTCAATATTTGTTGGTAATAATGCTGTAGAAAATGGGTTATTCTTAGACCCGGTATCCTTTTTTTGCTGAGTCATGAGAAGGAATGGGGTTACTGCTTATGGAAATGATGGCTGAAGTGGAGGGATGAAAGTTTTGTGGAGCTCAAAGAAGATGTGCTTAGCAGGTTCTGTCCTTGTGTACACATAGTACCCTGTGTTTTGTTGATCTTTTCATTATTTCCTGTGATGCAATATGATAATTAGGAGGGTGGGTGTTGCTGTCCTCCTTGGAATGTGATCTGACACATGTACGGTACATATACTTCCAACGTTGGGGATGGGTAGGCATGAAAAATGAGCAGTGTTGCAGAGAACTGAAGTGTTCCCTTTGAGATCAGACCATGAAGTGCTGCTGAACTCTGGTTTGCAATGCAGAAGCAGTGAAGTGCCAGTACAGTGTTCCAATCCACTTCAAGCCATGCCTACAGCACAAGCAGGGAGCAACAACATACCTTATTCAATTTAAATGCTTGTGCAGCTTAGTAAAGGGGTCAACCATAGAAGGGGTTGGGGGGGGGGGGGGTGAGAGGAACACTGTACAAAGTTCACCACACATTATTTCTTTTCAGTACAATAGTTATAACATTCAATTCATTCTACACAACATATACATGTGCAGTCTGTAAATGTTAATGCTGTATATAAGATAAAGTAAACCACAGTTCACTGTATATTGTTTTTGACCCTGTAACTGTACAAGACTAATGATCTAAGCTTTACATCCAAATAAGACTGAAACTACCATTTTTAAAAGTTATGCTACAGGGTGAAGTTATATTTCTACCAGGAAATCCCATTATTTCTAATTATTACTTATTTCAATTCAAAATAAAACAATTTCCTGTAAAATTGCATTTTGCAGTGACCATCAAAAAAACCCAAGGTTGGTCTGTAAGAAAAGCAAGAATTGATCTATGGTAGGATTGTTTTACTCATAGCCAATGGTATCTAGCATATTTTGGTGAACTAATAATAATACCCCATGGTAAAAAAAAACAAAAAAAAGACAAATAATGTACAGAGAAATGTTCTCAGTTACATAGTACTTCTAATACATATGATTAACCAACCCCACTATAACTAAGACCCACTGTCTTAGGAAAATTCCTGGGTGAATAAGGGTGACACAATGATAATAATCACATTAAAATTTAGTAAATGCTTCAAAGTATAATAGTGACAAACTTTGACATTACAAAGTATATTAGATACAATGCAAAGAAAGTATAATCTGAAATATTTTTCTGACATTATCACCAATAGAGCCAGATATACCTCTAACCTATGCAGATATATAAATGATTTAATTTAATTTAAAAAAGATAATTTTTGAGAATGCCTGAAGAATTATAGTGAACTTTCCACATTTAGAAAGTGGACAGAGTAATTAAGAAACATATGTAATATAAAGAGTTATAAAGCATGCGGCATAAAAGTAAGGAGAGGTAATTCTTAAACTACACAACACACTAGTTAGACCTCCTCAAGATTATTATGCACAGTTTTGTTCTCTGTTTTACAAAATTATATAACAGTGCCAATGTGAATAAGGATTGAAAAGATGTTTTGGACTGAATGGCTTATTCTTGTCAAAAATATTCTTGTCACTTTATGTTCTTAACCCAGTTTTGGTTATATATATTGCCCCGCTTGGTTCACAAAGTAACACAGGTTCATTCAGGGTTTTTAAGAGTCAGAAACTTTATTTGAATACAGGCGGAACAAACACAAGTCTCTTCCAGGGACGATCCGGGCACACGGTCAAACCAGTTGCCACAGCTCTGCCTTTTGATCAAAGGAACTCAAAATCTTCCTCCCCAAAGGGCCGCACCGGCTCGGGAGCGCCGACCAGAGCAGAGGAGGCATTATGACAGCCGTGGTGCGGTCTTTTAAATATTCGAAGACCAGCACGAGATGTAGTTCACGTGGCATGGCAGCAAGCAGCAGGCTAGCAGCTGATCCTGCAAAGAGGAGATGAAAAGCTGTGTTTGTTTCCCATTGTATCACTATTTAAGAGGGGGTTTTGGAGGAACGGCCACATCCCCTTGGGGCTGCGTTCACTATCTATACTAATAAACGGCAAAGCCCTCACTCACTCACTCAC
>JANRMT010062808.1:58139149-58149868 GCA_026402145.1 Polypterus bichir lapradei | reverse complement strand
AGAAAGGACAGTCCTTGGGTGTGTGGGAACTGTTAACATTTGAATGTGATGATTGCATATTGCGGAGAACTGACCTTTCTGTACTATTCTTTCGTCTGCATGTACTGGAGTACAAAAGAAACACCATCATACAACAACATGTACAGACTGCATGGGCAAGATCGAAAAAAAAAAAACGTAGTCACTGATTACAAGCACAAGAAGGTATGCGAATGAATATGAATAATATGAATAATGTTGCATCAGTGTCTACAGTTATTACCAGTTTCAGATAAAAAATAACCGCGTCAGATCTGGGGCAGGTTGGGGGGCAATAGTATGTATCATTATCGAGACTGAGAGAATAAAATTGAAAAAAAAAAAACGCTAACTTTTACAAGTTCTGTAAATTTACACCGGCTGTTACAGACACAAATCAAATGTATGTTTTTATGGATAGATATATACTTTATTAATCCTCAAGGGGAAATTCGCATACTCCAGCAGCAGCATACTGATAAAAACAATATTAATTAAATAATGATAAAAATGCAGTGCAATGCAAGGTGGAGAGTGCAAGGCAGTTATAACAGACAATAACATTGTATAATGTTAACGTTTACCCCCCCCCCTCGGGTGGAATTGAACAGTTGCATAGTATGGTGGAGGAATGATCTTCTCAGTCTGTCAATGCAGCAGGACAGTGACGGCAGTCTGTTGCTGAAGCTGCTCCTCTGTCTGGAGATGATACTGTTCAGTGGATGCAGTGGATTCTCCATGATTCTCCTGCTCAGCACCCATTGCTTTGCCACAGATGTCAAACTGTCCAGCTCTGTGCCTACAATAGAGTCTGCCTTCCTCACCAGTTTGTCCAGGCGTGAGGCATCCCTCTTCTTTATGCTGACTCCTCAGCACACCACCGCGTAGAAAAGGGCGCTCGCCACAACTGTCTGATAGAACATCTACAGCATCTTATTGCAGATGTTGAAGGACACCAGCCTTCTAAGGAGGTATAGTCTGTTTTGTCCTCTTGCACAAAGCATCAGTATTGGCAGTCCAGTCCAATTTATCACCCAGCTGCACTCCCAGGTATTTGTAGGTCTGCACTCTTTGCACAGAGTCGCTTCTGATGATTACGCGGTCCATGAGGGGCCTGGGCCTGCTAAAATGGCCTGCACCTTGGTTTTGCTGGTGTTCAGTTGTAGGTGGTTTGAGTCGTACCATTTAACAAAGTCCTTGATTAAGTTCCTATACTCCTCCTCCTGCCCACACCTGATGCAGCCCACAATAGCAGTGTCTTCAGCAAATTTTTGCACGCAGCAGGACTCCGAGTAATATTGGAAGTCCAATGTATATAGGCTGTACAGGACCAGAGAAAGCACAGTCCCCTGCGGTGCTCCTGTGCTGCTGACCACAATGTCAGACCTGCAGTTCCCAAGATGCACATACTGAGGTCTGTCTGTAAGATAGTTCACGATCCATGCCACCAGGTATGAATCTACTCCCATCTCTGTCAGCTTGTCCCTAAGGAGCAGAGGTTGGATGGTGTTGAAGGCGCTAGAAAAGTCCAGAAACATAATTCTTACTAATAATATAATATTAACAATAACAGTAGCTCACTACTCAAAATGGTAAATTTGCGAGGGAGGTGTTTTTGAACTCATGACCTCCGGATTATAAATCAGCAGAGCTCACTGCAGCACCACGGAAGCTGTCGTATTGTACTTGCACCTTTTGTGAAAGTGTTTATTTGATATTGATATTCACACATTATACAGTTCATGTCTACATTTTGTCATCTATTACTAAAACATGAAAAATTTTCTGCTTTAACGATGTGTTTACATAGATAGTTGTAGACACAAAACACACATCAAATTATTTCCCCTTACAATTCTGGGTAGCTCACTCTCAGATAATCAATCAAGGCAGGAAATGGGAGAACTTCTTGTCCGTTCTGAGGTGGTGGGGGGATGGTATAGCAGGCTGCTTGTTGCTTAGGCTTATCGACACATTTAGAAGACAAAAGAAGCTGACGGAGAGGTGCGAAGGAATTTAAGGTGGGCCGGATTTACGGGTTTTTTCCTTGGCTCTGGTAATTCTAGTGTTATGAAGCACGTAGTGATTCACACACATAAAAGTACATAGAATAACACATAGAATACGAAGCATTTAACATCCCACTTTAGTTACGATGGGATTTGAAAAACTATTAAATTAAATGATTTTAAGATAAAGTTTATGATTTTCTACTTTAATGACAAAATAAACTATGTGATTAAAGTGGAAATTTCAACCTTTTTTCACACTGTATCTAAGTTGTTTTTTTTTTCTTTTCTCTGTACCTTAATATGCTTCCATATGACACTCAGACGGTGGGCTATGACTCGCCTTTTCACTGTGACTTTGATATATGACAACTTCTTATTTATTTCAGGCACTATGCAACTTTCTGAACTTGAATTTTTGAATTTCTCTGCCACTCTATCAACTTCTTTTTGTTGTTTACTGTATATCACTGCTTAAACCAACAAAAAGTAAGTTTTTCCTTGCCTCTACTTGGTATTCGGTGAAATTCTTCTTTTGCCCCATGCTTTTGCCATTGTCTTTTCACAGAACGCAAAACATAAGGGGCTATTTATGTTTATTTGCATATTCAAAGAGGCATAATTCTGGGAGGAGTTGGGGTGGAGCAGAAGGCGCATGCACGAGCATTACTTTTCACGTTGACCGGGATTTATGTAGAGGAAGAATGTGGAAGTTGGCATACACACAGATTAATGCATCTGGATCTTTTTGTGCATATGCACATTTCCTCTTTTGTCCGTATGCCATGTTTTAGTGTAAATTCTACGCACGGCATTATGCATGAGGCCCCTGGTGACTTCTCTGAACTTATCATTACTTACAAACCAGTGCACACATTAAGATCTTAAAATGCCGGCCTGCTTATAATTCCAAAGATTAATAAAATAACAGGAGGAGGTCGAGCTTTTAGTTACAGGGTTCCGAAGATGTGGAATTGCCTACCTGCTACTATAAGAGATTACCCTTCAGTCACAACTTTCAAATCCAGGATTAAGACTCACTACTTCAGATTAGCATACACAGATTAGAGCTGTTGATTAGCTGTGCATAATGCATCTCTGTTGTTAGTCATTAGTACTAAAACATAAGTAATATGACATTTATAATTTGTTACTAACACTCACCAACTGATTCTCTTCTTAGTACTCACATATGGCACTTGGTGCCACTGCTCTACTGCCAAGTTGTTTTCCTGCTTACAGAAAAGTCATCTTTGATAAAGGAGTACTGAAATCATCAGGTAGGAGGGTTCTTTCATCAGATTGGGCGGTCCAGCACTGAGTCAGCTGTGGAATGGCCAGTAAGTGAAGGCGGCTTGTTGCCCGAGGTCTCCAGGACTCTGAATAAATCTGAATCCTTATATGTGATATAATCTATTCTTGCATTTTTTGTAGCTTGTATTATTACTGTTGTACTGTTTTATTATATTCCTGAGGAGGCACCGATAGACTCGTCATCAAGATCTGTGAAAGGATTACTTCTCTTCCATTTTGTATGTTGTATTTACCACATTTTTTGACACCCATTAAACGGCCAACCTACTGCTGAATTGCCTTTCCCAAGATTGCTTCCACTTTTTTCCCCTAAAAGACACCTGTACTTGGCATGTATCATTCAGTCTTTTTCTTTGTTTCCAATAATTTACAGTACATGTTAAGCTTATTAGTCTGTAATTAAGACATTCCTGATCACCCTAATTATACAATTAGACAACAACATTTGGTAGCTGTCAATCTTTACATTTTTTCTTCAGTGTGCAGAAAATAATCATTAAAGATGTATAAATTTACTCCCCTAACTTCCTTGAACATTTTAGGATAAATGCTGTTTAGTTTGATTGATTTCAACATTTTTAATCCTACTAAGCATGTTTCTCTCTGCTAATCAAATCACCAAATTACTGAGTATTGAGTATCTAAAAGTGAGAAGTTAGAATGGACTTTGTGTAAACTTCAGAAACAATGTTAATTGTGAGCATTAATTATTTCATTTCTTACTTTTTTTTCCCATAAGACTGTGGACGCTAGGGGTAGTTGTTGCCCCGTGAAACCTGCCAGACAGACGTCCAAGACACACTTGTAAAAAGCAACAAGAAGAATTTTAATATTTTTCTTCAAATACAGTGCACAAGCACCACACTCGCCACAATTCTCCAATACTCAATAATGAATACAAATAATCAATACAACAATCCTCCACTCCCAGCAGCTTCATCACCCAACCTCCCAACTCCGGCTCTGCTTGCTGGGACTCGAATAGTCCTTTACCGAGAAGTGCTTCTGTCCTTCTATCCATGTGATTTAATAACACTTCCGGGTTAGATAAAGACTCTTATTTTTCTTCAGCCCTCAAGAAGCCTGGAAGTACTGCAGGCTTCCGTCCTCGTGACTCTGAAGTACTTCCGGGTTGTAGTAACAGTAGGAATACCCATGTTCTTTCTGAGCTCCCCCTGGTGGCACCCAACAGGGCTGAGGAAATGAACTAAATGTTCCAGGATGCCCTGAGGGAATCCAGAGAACCATTGTCATCCAGGGGAGCTGCCACCTAGAATCCTGGGGCAGGCAGTGCCCTGAAAAGGCTGCCTTCCTCCATTCTTCTATTTCAGGGACGTCCCGGCCGGATTGAACTGTCGGCTGTCCATCACAAGACATACAGTTAAAGAAGGAGTTAATTGTATTTTTAAAATTTTACAGCTTTTTTTTCTGCAGGACCCTTACGTTTCTTAATATTTCTAAATTTGTTACAGTAAATTTGTAATTTACTTAGTGTTCCATTATGGTTTTTGTTGTTTTGATATGTTTTTCTTTTTTATTTGCCTTACATTGTTTTTCAACATTTTTTTCCTTGTCATCATTAGTTTTCATTGGTGTAAAAGCCATTTTCCTAGTTCTATAAAATTCATAAATATCTTACTAAAATACAATGCATAATCTATGGGAGGTTCCTATAACCCCCCATTAGAATTGTATTGGTATATTCTTGCCGTTTCTAATAGCTTTGAGTTAACATTATTCTTCAGTTAATGACAGCCTTGCCATGTGTAAGGTGTGTAGGCATACGGTTTTAAACCATGCTCGTGCTTATGCACGTGATCTTGCGTGGGCACATGCTCGTGCTCGCGCCTACGGGCTCTTTGAGTGTGTGAAGTGACACGTAAAGATAACGCGCTTATTTAAGCACAAAGCCGTACGCTTATAGCGTACAGAAGAGCCTTTAAGTATAGAAATAACTAAAATTCCTCAAGAAAGGTTAAGTTTAGACAAGATACATTTTTAATTTTTATTGTCTTTTATTCTAAGTGTGTAACTATTTTTTCTTTTATTCTTGTGTCGATTATTTGCTTTTAACTTTCAGTAAGTATTTTTAAAACAAACTTTTGTACTGTGAGATTTTTTTCGGCACGCGTTTTGCCCGTGCTCGACTTCGCCTTATACTTTGGTGGCTAAAATTGGTGTTATTGACAACATCATTCTACTAAAATGTGTTGTCGATTATAAAATATCTTTCATCTCTTTTGACATTATCCTTTGAATGTTTCTGTGTTGCCTGAGTACTGGCTGTGGAGGTTTATTAAAAATGCAACAGGTATCCAAAAATGTTGTGACACTCGACTGCTAGCAAAGTCCAACAAGTTAAAAAATATATTATGAAAACTGACTATGGACCAGAGTTTAACATCTATGGGAAATCATTGTAGTTTCTATGTTGAAATTTCTCAACTTTAAAACTACTTTCTCATTAATATCCTCTTTTCAAGACACCTCAGACAGACCCACATGATTACATCTGCAATACCAATGCTACCCTGAGAGATGAATGATTATTTTCAGTATGTTTTTTTAGGCTTGAGTAACTGAACTATTGTTTGCTCCTACTTTCTTGTCAAAATATTTTTCTATCAACTACAATCTTGTTAAGACTACTACAAGTAGCCAGTCTCATCTGAGATTTACTTGAGTGCACTAGGCAAAGGATGATTCCATTTCTTCAAACACTGATACCTGTTTGGGGCAATAGGAAAGGAAAGAAATGAGATCTTTGACCACAACACCCAAGATGATAAAGGACACAAGAATCAAATGCGGTGGGCTCACAATTTGTTCATTAATACTTGATATGCAGATGTAAAGTGAAGACAGTAATATTTCTGGTTTAAAGTGTACAGAAATTTAGTTGGATCATTTCATTTGAAACAGATTGAATTATGCATTGTGCAACATTTTAAACAGAAGAATTAATTTCTTGACTGTTGTTAGAAATGTTTATGCTTAATAGTTTGAAAAACAAAATTATTACTATTTGTGCAAAGTATGCAATACAAGCCAAATACCACAGTTGATGTCATGCAGCTAATTTTAAGAACAGTGGTGCATTGAATTTATAACATAGGAACCAATGTCTAGAGTACCGAGGATGTCTGCTTATTCACCTTCTGTCTGCATCTATAATCCCTTCATGTGGTTGTAACCAGGTTTGCAATCAACCTCACTAGATGTTTTGGATCAGATTTGTTTGTGGAAAAAATTGCATTTTTACAACTTCTTGTCCAGGGTCCCTAAAGTAGTTGCAAACGTGTTGTCCAGTGATCTGGAGGCTTTCAACCCGAAGCTGCCAGTCATTAAAACTGCTTGTGGGTTAGTCACTGCAAATTAGTTTCGTTACAATTTTACATGCAATACAGTCTACCTGAAACTATAATTACTGTCAATAACATTTTGGTTTGGCAAATACAGGGATACACGTTGCAGGAAATATTTTTGACATGAATGAGCACCTTATCAATTGTGACAGAAAAAAAGTGGAAAAATGAGTAGAAATGCATTGAATTTAGAGGGCTGACTTGGCATTATTTTCTAAAGTCTAATACAGGGTAAGAAAAACTTATTTTAAAGGTCAGTTTCACCTTGCTTCTTCTTACTGGATCAAGTCATCAATTATGGAAGTTAAAGCACATTCAGATTTTCTGCTTTCAATCTGATAAGAGAGAATATCCAACAAAAGAAAAACTTCTAAAGTTCATTTATTTTAAAATTGCCTACCATCCAAATTTTCAGATGCTCTGATGTGGTGAAAATATGAAAACCGAATTCCCAGAAGTCTAAATCTAGGGCACAAAATCTAACCTGACTTGAAACCTAAATAAGATGTTTTGTTTGTTCTTTAACTACCAAACTTTTATTCCTGGATATGCTTTGCACTGTACAACCAATTAGGTGGTGCCCTGGGAAGAACTGTAAGGGCTACACTTCTTATTCACCATGAAGAATGTGGAAATGCTTTGTTCTTAGTGATATGTGACATGATATGGGAGGGTTGAGTAACCATTTTTTTAGATTAATAAAATTTTGATCACAAATAAAAAGAAATGCAAACAAGATGTAGTAAACATTAAGGTCTGAAATTATACTATACAGTGTTTAGTTTATATAATAAAATAATTAAAGAGATAAAAATAAGAAAAGTGATTTCTGCCAGTATTTTCTGTTTAACAGATAGAGAAAAAATGAAAAGTAAAACCAATTATTCTTTTTTGGGTTTTTGTCCTGTATAAGAAAGATGCTCTTTGGATTGTGTTGGTTTATGAATTGAAAAGATGTCGATATTCTTCGGACAGGACCTCGTCTATTCTAGGAAGAGAAGCAGAAACTAGGTTAGTGACTATGTTACACTCTTATCCTTGCCCCATTACCCCTTAAATTAAGGGGCTCACCAAGATCATTTATTTGACTCATATATACATATATATCGTCATGCACGCATGATTGGTTAGCAGCTTAAGGTCTCTGGTGATGGTAGTTATCTGCCGAAGCAGGAGTTGCCACTGTGTGCTAATGCCTTCTCTCTTCCTCCCTCTGCAGAATGCAGTGTTCATGGCCATTCAACCCATGATGTCACTTCCATTGTCCTCCCTCCTGGACCCTGCCCTGTTCTGCCTGGAACCCATATGACCAGCGGTACAGCAGTCTTTGAGGCAGTTCATGATGGGACTCTCAGTAGACTCACAATCTGAAAAGATGTCAACTTCATCTTTGTGAAAAGATTATTTCCTTTTTGATTTATTTTCATTATATCGGATCATGGATGTGCCGTAACTTTCTTCTGTGACTGTTTCTTGTTTTCTAATATATATAAATTCTATATATACATATTGTCATACAAGTGCACATAGGAGGCAGCTAAAGGGCCTGAATAATGACAGTTCCACACCAGACCAGGGGGTGACGAGGTGCACTGACTTTCTCTCTCGATCCTTTGCAGACCACTCACGGGAAATCTCATCTGGTTCTGGCGCACACGATGACGTTACTTCTGATTCCAGTCCCATGGTTTTTACATATCTAAATCAGTTCTTTTGTAGACTCTGACCTGTGAAAAACACAACCTATTTACCTATTTGCAGCCAGGGCATAATATACGGATGGCTGCCCCAAACCTTTGATATCTATGATTCATTTTCGTGACTATATATATATATACATATACATACTGTATATATATATATATATATATATATATATATATATACACATATATTGTCACACACATGTGCTTAGCAGGCAGCCAACAAGCCCAGAGGTGAGTGAAAGTTCACAAGACAAAGGGGTTATTTCAGGTATTAACTCCTCTCTCCTTTTTTCATCAGAATTCAAGAAGAAAAATAATAAACCAACGCACTCACTGAGTATTCTGCATTCCCAAAATGGCTCCTCCTCCGATACATCATCTCTGCTTCCGACTCCCACAGACAACATCACTTCCAGGTGTGCTCTGATGACAGCACTTCCGGTCCCATCCAATGATGTCACTACTTCATATGTCACATCCGGTGACGACACTTCCAGACGCATCCCAATGACATAACTGCCGGTCACCTTTTGATGACGTCACTTCTGGTCCCACAGTTATGACATCATTTCCACCAAAACGTCTTTCCGGTTGCCATTTTGTATAAATACCACCTTTCACTGTTATGTATCATCAACTGTTATGCTTTTGATCACCATTTTTTCAACTGTTTGCATTGAAGATCACTGGATATTATATATATATATATATATAAAATACACGCACACACACACTATCAGACAAAAAATTCAACACATTCATAAATTTTCATGCTTTTAATTTAAATTACTACCTTTTTTATCAAGATACCATTAAACTGATTTAAAAATACAGCCCAAAAAATTACTGGTTTTGCTAATGGCAATTGCTGCTCGTAATAAATGATTTTTAATTTATTATTCACACATGACTGCAAAGCCTCATTGTCAGTAGCCATTCCTTCAATGACCTAACAGTAAACTTAGCTTGTCCTTAATTAGACATGCTTACATGCTAATTGGTTATTAGATAAACCTTCATAATTGCATTAACATTGCTGAAACCTGTTATTCTGTTCACTTGGGCTCCAATGTACTGGCATTCCTAAAGTTTAGTTCTGGGTACAAAAATGGCCAAAAAAACAGCTTTCTCAAGAAATGTATCAGTCTGTTTTTTATTTTGTTTTGCAGAATGAAGGATATTCCATTTGACAGATTGCCAAGAAACTGAAGATTTCATACAAATGTGTATATTATTGTTGTGAGACAAGAGGGCAAACTGGATTTAACCAGAATAGAAAAAGAAAATAAGTATGTGCATTAGAGTCTGTAGTTTGAGAGATAAACACCTTACCGGTTCTTGGTTGGGCAAAAAATACAGACATTGGACAGAAGAGGACTATAAGAGCTTTTTTCGGTCAGCATCCTGGAGTTGTCTTGTAGAAAACACTGTTTATGTATGTATGTATGATAAAGTAGTTTTTATTTATTTAAAAATATAAGCTAACAGACAGAAATCATTGCATAAAAAAGTATGTAATCATGATTATGCAGGTTGTAGAACCCGCCTTTCTAGGCAATAATTAAAAGTAATCATATTCTGTAAGAGGTTGTCTGCTTCTTCCATCATATTGAAAGAATTTTGTTCTTACCACACTGTTTCAGTTCTTTGATGTTGGAGTTAATTTATGTCCTACTTACATAATGTCCTGCTACAGAAACGAAAAATGATATGAAGAACTGAACTTTGAGTTCCAAAACCTTTGATTTTTTTCTTTTTTCACTTGCTGAATTGTGCATTTGTTGGAACACTTAGGGTCATTATACTATTGCAGCATGTCCTATACCAGGTCAGGTCAATCTGGGGAGCATGCACTGGTACAGCACATTTCCGCACCCACCAAATGACGAAACAGCTCAGGATCCTGGCTGGCAACCCCTAGGCAGACACGTGGTCCAGTCCCACCCTCTGGAAATGACACTCTATCTGCCGTAGCCAGTTGTTACTTGGGCGCCCCCTTGGCCTGGTCCAGCCACTCGGGTCCTCAACAATGAAGATTTTGCGAGCCGGATCACCCTCAGGGAATGGCACCACATGGCCATAGTGCTGTAACTGACGCTCTATCCCTTGGGAGCAGAACACGCTCCTTTCTAGCGACCTCATGACCCCCCCCATGCTCTCCCAATCCGTCTATTGACTTCATAGGAAGAGTAATCAGAGACATGAATATCACTGATGAGGTAAGTAAACCTCTTGACAAGGTCGACATTCTCTCCGCAGACAGACACAATGCTGATGGCTGTCCCCATGTGGTCATTAAAGGGCTGG
>JANRMT010062808.1:58107165-58134149 GCA_026402145.1 Polypterus bichir lapradei | reverse complement strand
ATATAGATAGAAATAGCGTGTGTGTATTTGGTCAAACTGGTCAGTTTTTTTACTTTTTTTGTATGTTATATATATAATTTTTAAAATGTTAGTAATACTTTGTACTTCCATGTGGAAGTGTGCTATATAATAAATTGAAATGAACTACATTATATTCAAATTTTGCTGATTATTTCAATTCCAACTTTTTACAAAGAACAAATTTTTCCCCTTTACAAACTACCATTGCTGTCATTGTGTGTAAAGAGCACCTGCCTACCTTGAGAGCAACTACAGTGGTGCTCTTAAGAACTCAACAAGCCATAAAGGTGGATTTTGATCACTGGCCACTTATTTTTTTCACTACCGCCTCATTTCTTAGAGGTAATAGCATTAAAATATATTTTGCTTTGTCCAGCGTTCATAAGCCTGGTTGATGGTGGGTAGACATACTTGAAGTTTACATGCCTTGTCCAGGTTATCTGATTTTTCTCCCATCCCAAAAACATACATGATAGACCGATTGGTAATTCTGAGTTGGCTCTGTGTGATTAAAATTGTGAGTCTGTGTACCTCGTGGATTGACTTTCTGGAGCGCTGCATGTTCCTCATTCTCTCAAAGCATGTGTGAATAGTGACTTTATCCACTATTCCAAGTGTCACAGGAGAGACTAGGCAAGTTTTGAGTATAGTGCATTTTCTAAATTCATAATAACTTTGTATGTTTAGTAGGGACCTAAACACAAGAACAGTGACTCGAGTCAAACATTAAATGGTGAAGTATGGAAATGAGGATAAATTAATTAAAAACAAAACAGGTGTTTTAAAAAATGTGATTGAAGTGCAAAGTCATGATAGATCAGGGTAGCTGCAATCATTCAGCTAATGCTCAGTGTGGAAAAAATTATGCAGTTTACATATCCTTTAATACACATATTTTTGCACCTAACACTGTTTAGAATACAATTAAATCCTATTTCTAATAGTTATTTTCAGTTTATAAGCTCCAAAAAGAACTCCAGCTGGAGAGAGAGAGAGAGTTTGAGTGTCCATGATGTCTGTTAAAGAGTCCCCTGCCAGGGTGATACAATGAAATTGCTTCAGTCATTGGATGGAGTGTAAGGCAGCAAGAAACAAGGCTGAGAAGGCAGTATCAGTTTGACAGCCTACATTTGTGGTCTCCAGATAGAAAAATCAGACTGAGCAAAAACAGGATGGACGAATAAAAACATGTCTAAGTAAGGTTTTCATTCTTTTTTATTGGAATGTCAGGAAAAAGCAGACATCTGGTATAAGGTGTGTCTTTTATCAGTAGAAGTTATTATTCATCTTCCTTATTTCTAGTATGACGTGCCCATTTTAATACTCCTTGTGACAATAATTTAGCAAAGGGAGAGAAAAGAATTGCAGCAATCAATATAGCAAGACGTAATTTACAGTGCTATATGGAAACTCTTGGCAAAGTCACCTTTATTTATTGAAGGGGAAAACTTATAGTGTAGTTAATATGGTAGCTTGGTCTCTCTGTCAAAATACCATATGCAAGCAGAATATTTGTTCTAAAGGAATGCAGCAAGAAAAGGAATACAATAGTCCCTCTGGAAGGTCACTTTTAATCTTTCTTTATAGACTATGATTATACCAGGGAGTACAAGTTTAAAAGAAGTATTTGAAATGTTTTTCCTGCTTTCTAATACATTTCATTTTGTTCGGAACAGACATTCGGAATGTCTTACATATTTATTAGTATCTCCTTTGTACAATCCTGTGCAACATTTACATTTAGGTCTGCTTTGCATTTCACCCTATGTGACAAATGACAAACATTTTTTATTTCCTTACGAAATGTTGGGTTATTTAAACTCTTACTGTGAGCACTAGCGTATACAGTGTTTATTATGACATTATACACCTGATAACTATTTATATTTTTGTATCTATAATAACAATCAATAAATAAAATACCTATTAACATCAAATATCCTTCTGTTATTTTAAATCCTTTCCTCAAAAACTGCTACAGATTCACAATTAAAATTTAGACAAAGGATACATACATCCCTTGTATTAAAAAAATGACTTGACTTTTGTGAAGTTTTATCTTTATTGACTTTTAAATAGATTATGTAATAGTAGGCATACATGAATCATAATTATAGTAAAAAAATATATATAATGGCACAAGGTATGAAACGTCAGTTGTATGGATGAGTGTATGGTTGCCATTTGTTCATTATTCCATTTTCAGAATGTACTTTATCCATTACAGCATAGCAGTAAACTTGAGGCTAAGCAGGTGGCAAACAGTGCGAAGGTTAGGGTTAGTGTTAGAGTTGTCCAACCCCCCATGTTCCACCTGTTCAGTTCTAGGAATGTTCATTATTATTTATTGTTGGCACATTTAAAATCTGCACCTAAAGTCACCTAACCTCTTTGCATGAGGAAATTGGATATCACATTGACTTGTTCTGGTAATTCATGACTGATTGCTTATGATGACGATGGCTGTTACTTTGCCAATGATTTGAGCCATGTCATTAAACACATTGTAAACAACTTGTTTACATTAGGTACGTTTATCCTAATTACATATGAATAGGATGGATACCCGTCAAATACTAATCAAATTACATTTTCCCATGAAAAATGAAAATGATCAAAATGACACCTTCCTCTGTTATGGGGCTCAAGATGGTGGTTGCATTAGAGATTTCTACAATGCATCCACTTTTACCGTCAATGAAGGACCACAATAGAAGCTGACAGTGGAATAATATTAACAGAAGACAAGAGAGTTAGAGTATGTTCTATAAGGTTTCATTTGTTACCAATTTTTGTCAAGTTTTCTGCAGTGTGGATGCAAGAAAGGCATCAAGACTGTTGGGATAAGATCCCGTTTGGGTTGTCCAGTCCCAACATACATTGCTGTGACGATGAAGGTCCTGTTACATGCTCCCACCTTACTTCTGGGAGCCTCTCTGACCCAACACCATCGGTAATGTAACCAGGTGAACTGGCAGATGGGGACAAAACATACTAAGCTAGGGACTGGTGCAAAAAGTGAACAGGTGTTTTTATTAAAAAAAAAAAAAAAACACAAAACGGTGTCCGAAGTGCAAGGCTTCAAAAATGTCCACAATAAATAAATAATCCATAAAAACAGGGTGAATAAAAGTGGAGGTTAAAATAATCCAAATAAATAAATCCTTTAAAACGAGGTTAAAAACAGCAGGCTGGAAACAATCCTTTTTAAAAGCCTTCTTCCTTTAGCTGGCGGCTCCCCATTTTCTCTCATACAGGCTCTGCAACAGTGAAGTCGCACTATCTGCAGGTGCAGCTGCCTTCTACACTGGTCCAGTGGCCTTCCGACCCCTGGCTCTGTACAGCTCCCGCCGGACCAAGACTCGGGTTCCCCAACGGTCAGGAAGCTCACAATGGGGCTCTCCCTTCCTAGCCTCCCTGACTCCCACTGCCTTCTCGGACTTAGGCAGCGAGTTGTCTATACTGTCAATCCAGGTCCAGCTCCTCTGAAGCGCTCAGCTACAACGACCACTTCCTATTGCCGCCACTGAGTGTCGGCCAAACACTCCTGCAGAGGGGCTCTCCTCCCAGCTGCCTGCTGTCGCTCTCCATCTCCAGCCTTTTTCTCCCTTAACCGCCATCTTTCTCTTTCTCCTTTCTTTTCCCTCCTCCGCACTAGCGCTACTCCCATTTATAATGGTGACGTGGCACAGATGTGGTGATTAGCAGCTCCCAGCATCAATTACGGACACAGGCGTACATAAGTCTTGGACTAGGCAGTCGAATCTTTGAAATTGTGGATAGAAAAGAGACAGGGAATTTCCTCAATATGGCGTTACATTCGATGGGTAACACATCCCCATCCCTGCCTGCAAATGAACTTTATAGAGATTATTACAACTGAAAGGGTTATCACTTAATTTTACTCCAGACTACAACTGATCATCACCTGCATCGTATGGTTCCTGTTTGGGATGAATTGAATGCTGACAGTTATGTCTTAGAGAAATAAAAATGTTATGCTTTAAAACGATACTTTGGAGAGAATGTGCAAGCAAACATAATTTATTAGCAATTATTCACATAAAATGGCTGTGGAATGTGGTGTCCATGTCACAGTGCCCTGCTTATATTTTGTGTTATTCCTAAATGCAAAAGTGCTGATAATTAAGAGCCTTGTTCTAGCAGCATTGACTAAACTTGTATAGCCCACTGAATCAATTTTGCGTAAAAGATTATGTAAGTTCATTGCTTGTGAATATGTTACAACAGAAGCTTTCCTGTTTAGCCGACAAATTAATGGGAAACTCTTTTGGCTCACAGTGTCCTTTTTCGTTGAAGTCAAAAAACTGCCAAATTGGCAAGGCTGATTTTATCTTCGCTACCAATGTGCTTTTGTATATTGAACAATGGTAGATTACCAGTTCTGAAGTGCATGTGACATGGCTGCTGGAGTGTGCATTGACTTGGACTGCAAAGATTAATAGATATCACTGCAAAAACTAGAAAAAAAAGCTTGAAACAGGAATTGTTTTGGTTTTACTTAACAAAGACATCTGACAATGAGGTAAACAAAATTTACTTGACAAGGTTTCGTAAAATAAGCTAAAGAAATGTAAATAGATATTTCTTGAGAAGTCAATAAATCTTATAATAAGAAAATCAAGATGGCTTGGTATAAAAACTTTCTGCTTACTTAAATGAAACTTTTTGTAGCATAGTCCCTACTTTCCTTTGATTGATGTTTTTACAGGGTGTCACACACATACGACTAGGAGCAAGCTGAGTGGATTAAGTGGAGATAATTACCCGCCAGGCCAGGGGTTGGCAGGGTGCTTTAAACCTATTTCTGTTATATCTGCAGGCCAAATACAGGAAAACCTGCCTGATTTACTATCACTTCCTCTTCCGGCACCAAGACTGATGTCACTTCCTGTTCTGGCACCCAGACTGACATCCCTTCCTTTTCCGGTCAAATGATAGCACTTCCGGTTCACAGCATACAAAACCTCCATCTTTCCAAACCAGTTCAGTTCAATCTGGGAACTCAAGCAAAGAGCATCCTCTTGTTTTCTTTAAACCTTTTGCAGCCAGGGACAACATACGGGTGGCTGCCCCAAACCTTTCCAGTGTGTTGAGATTCATTTTTTAACAAGGGTTAAATCCTAAAAATATAAAAGCAGTTCACTTGTTTTACTGTTATTTATAGATAGGAAAGCAGAGTAAATGAAGGTTTTTATAAATTAAAAAACCTGAAGACTACATTTAGAAAAGTATTGTAAAACTACTTTCACTAATGCAATCTTGAGTTCTTTTTCAATCCCAAAATGGAGCACTTAAGATCTCCTCTGTTTATAAATTTGTAAGCACAATAAACAAACATTTCGTATTAGATATACAACATTTCAACGAAGCTACTTTAAATATTTATGTGGCATATGGCAAGGAGGGAAACTGATGACATTCAGGGTGGCATTGCTGTATTAATTTCAGCAATTTGGAACAATTAATTAAGGCTTTATGATGCAGCTGTTGAAACATTGTTTTTCTCACTTCTCTGATAAATGGAGTGAAGAAAACAGGGTCTGGACATAAGATTGTTTTTTCAGTGTGTAAACAAATTCAGAAATACTAAGCAAAATAAAAGCATCATCTTTTATTTCACTTGAGATAATCTCAAATGTGGGAAGTATAATTATAACTGCTTGTTCCTATAAAGTTATCTTTTTTTTCTCCTAGCTTTTGGCATTCATTCAATGTTATATCTCTTTTTCAAAAAATAAAATAAAAAGCCAGATTATTATTATAAAAAAGCCAGTTTATTAGTATAAAATTAAGCCAAAAAAAAATTGAATTACCAAACAAATCGCTTATGTATGCCCCAGTTACAGCAGAAGTGGACCACATTAGCACATCAACAGTGCAGATGTTTTATGTGGTAGACCTCCGGTCTACCACTTATACCCAGTATTGAGTAAAGTTTAATTTAAAAAGAAGTGTTTCTGCACAAAACAATTTTTCTTTTCTGAAAAGAAAAAGCACACACTAAAAATGGCAGTGATTGCAAAGTGAAGGGTGGTGTGTTTAAACATCCAACTAGTCATTCAGTGTCGTCAGGGGTACCTAAAGAGAGAGAATGTTGAACTATTTAGGGGCAGCAAGCTATTTATAAGATGTAGCACTCTGTGTGAGATGACTTTCAGCTCAACAGGCTAACATTTTCAGCTTGTTTTTTCTGTGAGAAATGGAAAGTGTTAAGATGGTTCATTTGAATTGCAGAGGGAGAACAGTAAGATGGATGCATCGGGTGCACTATTTTAAAAACATACATACAGTATTAGTGTAGCACAAAGAATGGTCTAATTCATAAGTTTAAAGAAAATGCTGCACAATAATTGGTGCTACAAATATCATAATATATGGTCTACACCTCACAGATAGATCGTGGTCTCTGCTTTACAGCTGCAGATGCATTCACTGTCATGTGGACTGTGTTTCTGCCTTAGTGGGTGAGCAACAACAACCAAATACTGCTTTGAAAGAGATTAAGTGTGTAGTTTAAAAGCGCCCTATTTAGAGCTGGTGGGATAAGCTCCAGTTCCCCCATGACCCTGTAGAGAGGGATGTCATTTCTTGGAAGATGAAGAACCTTAATGACTAGTAAATAAGGGTTTGAGAAATGTGTTTAAATATCTAGTATGATTCAGTATTCAACTAGTCTTTTAAGATAATTATTCCATTTTTAAACTATTGTACAGTAGGGGTAAATGAAAGAGTGCAAAAGAAATACTAAATAGTGAAAAATACTAAGCTACTGTCTGAAATCAGTAAATTTAACCCAGCAAATCATCTTTCATTTAATTATTAAATTCCAAATAAGAAACAACTCATAAAAATAATAAATAGCCAATAAAACATCTGAAAATAACAAATCTAATCACAAAGATGTTATAGTGCTAATGTTAATTACAACTGCCAGATGCAAACTGTAAAAGAGTGAAAAAAAACAACCTGGCATATTCCCAATTAATGAGGGAAATACATTTGTCTTTCACCGACATGCATGTGCCGTTTAACTAAAGCATATTATTCACAGAGATATGTCTAGCACTAGTTAGGAAATAAAAATCTATGTCCAACTGACAAAGGGTGGATTTAGAGGATACATCATAAATAATATCTCTATATTGAAAAACATGGAGAAGTGTTATCACATTACACCTCTTCTGGCTCAGCTATATTAGCTCCTTACCAGATGTTCCTAGCACAATGCTAAACTGGCAAAATGTTTTATAATATGAAAATGTACTTGTTTGTTTGTTTTTTCCAAAATTGATCATCTGCTTAATTTCAAATGTCTGTGTTTCTCAGTAGTAAAGAAAATGGACAAAGGGTAAATTAGCCACTTAAACACACACAAGAATATCCCCCATGGTCTAGAATTATGCCCTGTGAACTCATTCAACTATTTAAACTCTCAGAGAAGTTGTATACCATCCTGAGAGGTGAATACAAGACAATACACACAACAAAGAAATATGAGGGTTGCTCCTAAGACAACTCTCCTGTACACTCTGCAGTGCATAAAGAATGCAATTATGGCACTTTGTAGCAAGCAGTACAGACCTATTTTGTGTTTAACTTATCAGTACAAAGCGTTATAGGTAACTCTTTCACATTTACAAGGGTTAGGGCTAGAGTATGTGAAAATTTGAGAATATAACTTGGGCCCCCATAATTATGGTGGGGCACATCACTAAGGGATAATTATTTTTTTTTAACTTACTCCACTGCTTAACTGATGCATGCATGCACATGCATCGTCTTCATGGAGTGGATTTCTGTTTAACTTCATCGCAAGTGCATGGCACCAGCATAAAAAGGATAAAAAGAGAGGGGCAGGTAAAAAGGAGGAAAAGAAATCAGGAGGAAGGAAACTGAAAATCAAGTGAGTGTGAGCTTGAGAAAGATGAGAGTCTTTAAGGATGGCTAAAGCTCTACGTGGGTTTACGGTAGAGGAAAGAAAAAGAGAGAGAGGGTGCAAGAGGGCAAGAGCACGGAGTGCAAAACATCTGGGAGGAGATATCTGGATCTGCTGAATTACTAAGGGAGCAGTGAAAGCGGAAGGTAGTTTGTCTATATCCTACTTTTATTTTGCAATTACACTAACAAATATTAATATTTTTATATTATATCATTTTATATGATAAAAATCATTTTTCAGTATTATTTATATATTTTGACTTATGTGTCATCTGCAAGCTTCTGCCATCTTTTGACTAGCTCCAAAAATATTCCCATTTAATTCTTCTTAGGCATCTTGTGAATAACTGAAACTGCGAATTTCAAAGTTGTGAAGGTTATTTTGTGCCCTAGGCCAAGCTTACTATTGCGCCAACCAACTATTCCATAGCTAACCTGTGTGGCCAGGTATTCCCTGCCCATTATGATCTGCGCCCTAGGCAAATACCTAAATTCGCCTTAATGATGGCGCCAGCCCTGGGTACGACTATATATGTAGTAGGCTTGCAAAAGTATGTGGCCCCCTTGAACTTTTCCACATTTTGTCACATTACAGCCACAAACATGAATCAATTTTATTGGAATTCCACATGAAAGACCAATACAAAGTGGTGTACACGTGAGAAGTGGAACGAAAATCATACATGATTCCAAACATTTTTTACAAATAAATAACTGAAAAGTGGGGTGTGCGTAATTATTCAGCCCCCTGAGTCAATACTTTGTAGAACCACCTTTTGCTGCAATTACAGCTGCCAGTCTTTTAGGGTATGTCTCTACCAGCTTTGCACATCTAGAGACTGAAATCCTTGCCCATTCTTCTTTGCAAAACAGCTCCAGCTCAGTCAGATTAGATGGACAGCGTTTGTGAACAGCAGTTTTCAGATCTTGCCACAGATTCTCGATTGGATTTAGATCTGGACTTTGACTGGGCCATTCTAACACATGGATATGTTTCGTTTTAAACCATTCCATTGTTGCCCTGGATTTATGTTTAGGGTCGTTATCCTGCTGGAAGGTGAACCTCCGCCCCAGTCTCAAGTCTTTTGCAGACTCCAAGAGGTTTTCTTCCAAGATTGCCCTGTATTTGGCTCCATCCATCTTCCCATCAACTCTGACCAGCTTCCCTGTCCCTGCTGAAGAGAAGCACCCCCAGAGCATGATGCTGCCACCACCATATTTGACAGTGGGGATGGTGTGTTCAGAGTGATGTGCAGTGTTAGTTTTCTGCCACACATAGCGTTTTGCATTTTGGCCAAAAAGTTCCATTTTGGTCTCATCTGACCAGAGCACCTTCTTCCACATGTTTGCTGTGTCCTCCACATGGCTTGTGGCAATGTGGGACTTCTTATGGTTTTCTGTTAACAATGGCTTTCTTCTTGCCACTCTTCCATAAAGGCCAACTTTGTGCAGTGCACGACTATTAGTTGTCCTACGGACAGATTCCCCCACCTGAGCTGTAGATCTCTGCAGCTCGTCCAGAGTCAACATGGGCCTCTCGGCTGCATTTCTGATCAGCGCTCTCCTTGTTCGGCCTGTGAGTTTAGGTGGAAGGCCTTGTCTTGGTAGGTTTACAGTTGTGCCATACTCCTTCCATTTCTGAATGATCGCTTGAACAGTGCTCCGTGGGATGTTCAAGGCTTTGGAAATCTTTTTGTAGCCTAAGCCTGCTTTAAATTTCTCAATAACTTTATCCCTGACCTGTCTGGTGTGTTCTTTGGACTTCATGGTGTTGTTGCTCCCAATATTCTCTTAGACAACCTCTGAGGCCGTCACAGAGCTGCTGTATTTGTACTGACATTAGATTACACACAGGTGCACTCTATTTAGTCATTAGCACTCATCAGGCAATGTCTATGGGCAACTGACTGCACTCAGACCAATAATAATTACGCACACCGCACTTTGCAGTTATTTATTTGTAAAAAATGTTTGGAATCATGTATGATTTTCGTTCCACTTCTCAAGTGTACACCACTTTGTATTGGTCTTTCACGTGGAATTCCAATGAAATTGATTCATGTTTGTGGCTGTAATGTGACAAAATGTGGAAAAGTTCAAGGGGGCCGAATACTTTTGCAAGCCACTGTATCTGAGGGAGTGCTTCAAAATTGTTGGCCATTACAGGAAGTGTTCACACAAACTCTCATATGTCCATCATTGACCCATCGAATGTGAGTGTGTCCATATAAGTACACCCTAGCACCTCTTGAATGGGCTCCAGCTTACTGTGACATCATAATGGATGATATGGGATTAGAAAATCAATAAATGTAGAAGTGGATAAATTCTACCTGTGAGTGAGTCAGTATAAAAAAAACAGTATAACATTCCTTGCTCTGTAATGTGCCCTTTGAATATTCCTGTGCTATTGATGCTATGTAAAACAGAGAAGCTGAATGATCCAACGCATAGCATAGGTGCTAATGAAGTCTTATTTCAAAAGAAAATGTGTTAATTTAGTTTTAGATTGTATAGCATGAACACAAATGCTGAAACTACAACACAAAATCTAGCCATGGTTTAAAAGATGTAACCATAGTCCTAGTTATTTGTAAGAAGGAACAAATTCAACTTCAGTGCTCTCACATGCTGCTATATAAAGAAAACAAGCAAGATCATGTTTGCTGCTGCCAAAAATCATATATTCAATTTTTTGAAGTTAAGATAAAGCGGAAGATTAGAAAAGCTATGTTCTGCACACATTCAAACCAATTACAAAACAGATAACACTTCAATAAGAGAATTATCAGTAAAGTACCATAAGGAATCATAAGCATTTAAATGAATCCTTTAGAGGCTTGAGTGAGATTAATTCTGTGTCTCTTTCTTAAACACTTTTGTTTTTCTCCACTTTATATGGGAAGGTCTTCTTGTGCAGCGGCTTCTCCCACATTACTTATGAATTTTATGCATAAACATAATCACTAGTCATTTAAATAAAAATTAAGTGGTCATTGGTCCCAAAAAGGACCCTTATTTTTGCTCAAATGTCATCAAAATACATGAAAATTGCAAAATGTCTGTTTTAAATAAAAAGTAGCAAATAGTTTGACTTTGTGTCGAATGAGCGGTTGCTCATGGAGTCCCGAATGTGGCACATTACCTGCATTGTGAGGGAGTGTCAATTACGGCACTATGGCTATGTGGCACGTTTCCCCGAGGGTGATCCAGCTCGTAAGATCCTCATTGTTGGGGACCCGAGTGGCTGGATCAGGCCAAGGGGTTGTCCATGTAACACCTGGCTGCAGCAGATAGAGGGTCATTTCCGGAGGGTGGGACTGGCTCGCGTGTCTGCCTAGGGGGTTGCCAACCGGGATCCCGAGTTGTTTCGTCGTGTAGTGGGTACGGCAACACACTGTACCAGTGCATGTTCCCCAACTTGACTTGACTTGATTATATGTATAAACTAAAAAGTCCATACCCATTGCTGCACTTACATAGTCCATCCCTTCATAAAGAAATACACTTTCTTCTGACATGAAATCTGGTACACTGCATTTGTTTTTGTGGTGACCAGCTACTGCATATATAAAAGACCCTAAAAAAGCAATTTTAATAGACTTGTTATGCTCATGGCCACTTTCAAAGATATGAAACAGTGTCAACACTCAACCTGAGAAGCCTACTAATTAAATAAAGCAAAGATATGATAATTTATTAATTTATTCTGTGGGATATATTTAAAAAATATATAAGTCCTCAGAGAAAATAATTCATTTGTGTCACAGTCACAATTTTCTAAAATCTATGCACACTACTGATTATTTTTATTGATTTAAACATGTATTCTAAAACATACCACTGATGTGACTAGAATATCAATCTCAAGACGATCAGTCAAGGGGTATTTTTCTCATCTTAAGCATATTATAAAAATGATCAATCCATCCATCCATTTACTGAACTTTGTTAATGTAAGTCACAGTCAGGGTGGAGTGTAAACCAGGAACCAATGCTGAACAGACCACTAACCATTCAGTAGGCACACTTAATACACGTAGAGTTGCCAATCAACATGCATGACTTTGGGATTTGGAAGGAAAACCTAAACTAGGCAGGAGCCTGTCAACACTCACAAATAGACAGTATCAACATTTCTCAAACAAAATAATTAGATTATATTAAATTTCTTTTAAATAAGTCTGAACTCATAAATCTGTAAAATAATTTCTAACAGGCTGTTGTGGCAGATGGCTGGGGGTCCTGCCCAGCCAGGACGCATGGAAGGACCGGGAGAGAGCAATACCTTCCCTGGGCCACAACAGTGCTCGGAGGCTCATCCCTGTTGGGGCCCGTGATCACTGCCAGGGGGCGCCCGGACAATTATGGAGCCCTGGAAGGCAGCACTTCCGCCACACCAGGAAGTGCTGCCAGAAGAAGATGAGGAAGAAGAATATCCGGATGACGTATAAAAGAGGCCGCCTCACTCCATTCGGGAGCCGAAATCGGGTGGAAGAGGATGGAGCTTGCGAGTGAGGAGTTGGAGGAGGCAGAAAGAAGAAGGAATTCTGCAGGTCTGTGTCTGCCTGTCTGTGTCCGGGTCTGAAATCTCCACACTGTTTACTGGTTCATTAAAACACACTTACATTTTTTCAGTTTGTTTCTTTTTTTAATCCTTTTTTTTCTTTATTTTAGTTTCTCACTGTGACATTGTCATTTTTGAAGAGGCTGATTATACCATAGTAATCCTAGTAACAATAAACAAATTAGTCATTTTATACTTACAATAACTTTACCAGCAACAACTACTCAGGATTGATTAAGAAGCTTAACTAAACCTTAAGAACAAAAAGTTTTAACATAAAATTAATCTAATACATCTAATAAGAGGGATTATTTTATAATTAGTTTAAAGCACATTTAATAAAGTATGCATTACATCATTTTGCTGAGATAAGAATTTGATAGTCTGTAGATAACAGAACTTTCCCCTTGGTCAGTTCATGAAGTTTCATTGGTGAATTCATTTAAATCTTGCATAAAAAACTGAATTTTTCTTTCTCTTGAATAAGTATCAACCTGACAGCAACTATATTCTTTTTCCAGTTTACAGCAATAACATGATAGAATGACTATTATTATAGATATCTGTCAGGCTGTTACCCTATTCTGCTACAGTATTCACTTGCTCTTTACATATTTGAAGTTTAGCATGTAGCTGCACATGCAGATTTAAAGCTGTTGTATCTACTATCTTAATAAAACCCTGTCTCTTGTGTAAAATGCCTTGTAATGGCATATTCTGTGAATGGCACTATATACGGATTGATTGATCAGATTTCCACCCATTCCAAGCAGGCAATGTCACAGCCTATCCATGTAGCAACTGTCACAAGACAAGAGCCAACTCTGTCTGGATTGCCAATCTATCACAGAGTATGCCCCATCACACAAACACCAAACTATCTGTATGTCAAAAATACATGTCTAAGTTGTGAAGATATTGAAGTATCCCAACAAAACCTGCAAGCATTTGGATAAAATTAATGTACATTACACACAGAGCACACTAGCCAGAAAAAAATAAACCAAGCTCTAAATGCTGGGTGACGGTAACATCATCTGCTCTGCCATGGTGCTGCACAAAACAGGATATTAAACTACAGAATTGACATGCTCTGCTTACTTGTGCACTTCTTTCTTTCATCTTTTTCAACTTTGGCAGCTTCTAAACTTAGTTTTCACTTTTCTGTTTAAGATTGTTAAGGTCAGACATACAAATTACTCCTATAAGCATGCAGCTAGTGGTAGTCAACAGCAGACAATCAATGGATATTCATCACCTGAAGATCTATTAGAATGTTTTTTGCTGTTAATTTTAATTCATTCAAGAAAATGGATTCATCAATGAACTATACATGCTTTATCTGCTTTAGACGTGTTGCCAACATCATTATTGATTAACTGAATCAAAGAGTTATCACCTGTCATCTCTAATGTAATTATTGGATCCTTGTCTTAAGGGAAATATACACAAATTTTACACAGAATAAAAGATTCCTCCACTAAGACTTATTATTAGTACAGACAGAGTCATGCAGCCATTAGCAGAGTGGCCTTACATTTGCAGAGTCCTATGATTAAATTGTGCCCATTTGCCATCTGTATAGCTTTTGCATATTTTCCCCATGTCTACATAGGTTTTCCTTTGGTACTTTCAGGTTTCCCAAGTCACCCCAAAGATGTGTGTTAGGTCAATTTTCTAAATTGGTTTTGTCTTTGAGTATGTATGTGTGGCGTGTCCTGCAATGGGATTTGCACTCATTCCTAGGTTGGTCGAAGTTTTGTGCCTAATGTTGTCAGAATAGATTCCAGCTTAAGGTGACTCTGAAAGGAATCAGTGAATGGATGGATGGACAATGTCATATAAGAACAAAATGAACAATTACTTAATGAGCATTTTATACAAAATTAAAAAAAATTTTTTTCATTCTTTTCAGTCAATTTTTGCAGAGAGTCCTCTTTCAAACAAGCTATACGAGTACAAGCATATATCATAGTTCTAGAAAACCGGGATTAAACCCTGGACCAGCTGCTGTCTGTCTGGAGTATCAATGGTTACCCCGTGCCTATGAGAAAATTTCTGGTAGTTCTATTGTTTTCCAATCACAAAACTATGTTTAGTCATTTAGAGACTCTGCATTGGCCCAAGTACTTACTATTAATGTGAGTGAATTTGCCATATGGTGTGACTGGTGTCCCATTGCAGACAGGTTGGGCTCGGTCTCATTGCCATTTAAAAACTAGATGGATGCAGGTGTAGAACAAGTTAAGCACTTACTAATTAATTAATATTTGAACCTGATTTTTTATTATAGTTTACTGGATCCAGACCATATCTCAGATACAGACACTTAGAATGAAGAAGTCCTGCAGTGGACTCCACCTCTGTGTCCAAACACATCATATTTCAGTAAAATGAACACTGCCAATAGATGTACTATTTTTTAATAACAATACTTGCTCCCAAACTGCTGCTCACCTTCTTAAATCATATGACAAAACAAAAGGAGTCATTGAGGATTATCTACATCCCGACAGTGTAAAGAAGACTAACAGGATGTTCGGATGTACAGTATATCATGATGTGTAGAGTATAAGTCAAGGACAATTTAAGCTGCATTACTACAAGTGAGGCCACATCTGGAGTAATGTGTGTTGTTTTCGTCTCCATATTACAAAACAGACATAGCAGCACTAGAGAAACTCCAGAGAAGAGCAATTAGGTTGATTCCTGGACTGTGAGTGAGGCTGAGGTATGAAGTAAGATTGAAGGAGCTGAACCTGTACTATTTATGGCATTAAGAGGTGACATGGTTGAAGTTTTACAAATATGAAAGACATTAGTCATGTGGATTCTATACATTAAGTTCCTCAAAAAGAACACAAGGATACATACAGTATATCAACTTGTTACAGTATAGATTTTGCACAAATGTTATAAAGCTTTTCTCCACACAGAAAACCTTAGACATTGAATAAGTGACCAAGTAGTGTGTCAAGAGTGGTATCTTAGAGACCTTTTAAAACTCAATATAATGTAATTTTGGAAATATTAGGTGAATAGGATTGGTGAGCTTTGTTGGGCTGAATGGCTTGTTCTTGTCAAAATAGCTCTAATGTTTTAATGTCAAATCTATTCTAATACATGTATATATTCTTATCTTTATATATGGATCATACATTTTAAATTAATATGAGAAGACTGTGAAAGATTGGATTTTAATATTTTCAGTGCACTAGAAACAAACACATATATTCTCTGTGAACTTACACAATTATAGCCTAAAATTAACATGATGGAGAAAAGCGCTTCAAAGGGAGTTGTTTAGCATTATTTTAGAAGTAGTACTGGCAGTAGAACTATAACACGTACAGATGGATTTGTCAGCTATTTGAGTAAGTTTGGGAGTTTGCACAAATGAGTGTGCCATAAAATGGTTCGGCACTCCATCTTTTGCCTGATTTTGCCCAAATAGGTTATTCCACTCCCCACAACCCTAAATTGGATTAGGCAAGTTTAATAATGGGATAAATGAAAATGTAGCAATTTCAACTAATCATCGCCACCTAAGCTGCTATAGCCTTTTAATTTAGTATATAGCCATTTACTTAGCAATGCTAAGTGGACAATAGTTAACATAAGCCAAAAGCATATAATCTACATAGAAAGAGAAGAATAAGTTCTATTCCAGCAGCAATGTAGTAGCAGACAAGGTGGTGTGAAACATATTGTACCGTATAGCTCCAGAGTTCTGCATTCATTTCTGTGCCTGGATATGGAGTTCGCAAATTCTTGCCTTATAAGCATTTCCTCTCACATCCAAATGATATTCATGCTAGGTTAACTGTCAACAGTAAACTGTCCTCCTGTGAATGATGGGAGATATGTGAGTATGTGTGTTCTGCAGTGGACTAATTTCTCCACTTGACTGAAATGCATTTGGTGCTGCAAGTATATGCTTCAGGTACTCCTGCCGCTCATCTGGAATCTTGGTTGTTTTAGTAACACACCTTAATTTTATTCACATACTACCTATGCTGCAACATTCCATGCTTGTTAATAGTAATATTCTCAACTCTTTTCAATCTAATTTAACATTGCAGGGGATCAGAACCTATTCCTGTATCATCCTTCAGGCTTAAGGTAGGGCAGGGTCCAGAATGGAGAACCAGTCCACTGCAGAACCTGCTCATGCTCATTGCAGGCCAGTTCAGAATCGCCAGTTCACCTGACCTGCATGTCTTTAGGCCTGTGGAAAAAAACAGAGTGCCCAAAGGAAAAAAACAACACAGATACAATGTGCACTCTAAACACCCAGTGACTGACCATAATTCTTACACACAGGAACTGGATCTGTGAGACAGACCACATCACTGGCAAGCTATCAGGCTTTTAAAACTATTCATATATTTAGAATTATCTGAAAAAATAAGTGGAGTCCATAGCCATAATATGCTGAAACTCTTAAAATAGTAACGCCCTACACAAGCCTCTCAATGTTATGTAGATTAAGGCTCAGTTCCAGCTAAAATGCCTTCAAATAATATTAACAAACACATTTATAGGTGGCAGAAAAGACAGTATTAATTTCACCACTGTATTTCTACCTGGTAATGAGCCCAGAATCTTTATTTTTAGTAGGAGATTCAAGAAGATTTATTAACAATTCCTATAATCAAAAAATGAAATGGATCTCTAAGGTAATAAAGAGGTACTAAAAATATTTAGCTTTTTTATGAGCCATTTTTTTTCTGATATAATTATTCCTGTTAGAGTTTTGTTCTCCAGAGGGGAAAAAAAAAACAAATCACCTTCACATTCTTATTTCTCAATTGCTCTCTGGCAAACAAATGTACAGTATATGCAGCATCTTTGTAAATTTGCCTATTTGAAAAGTAAAGAGTTGATACGGAAACAATATATGAATTTCAGACAACTGACGTTTCATTTTAAAGTAGCAAAATTCCAGAGTTCCATTAAAATTTGCCAAATTCTTTTTTCAAATAATTTAGATATCACTGTGCACAAAGAATCAATTTGCTAACTAAACATACCTTTGTTTTTGATGTAGGAAAAAAATGAAATACACAAAGGAAACCCATGAAAAATGTTCAAGTCCAAGGTGCGATTTGATCCCAATTCCTGGGGGTTGCTTGGCAGAATCGCTAACTACTGCACCACAGTGCCAGGTATTTAATTAACCATCATAATAATTAATTTTTACCTTAGCATTTTTACAGAACAGTGGCTCTTGGTGCTGTACACATGACTAAATGCAATGGCAAAAAATAACATTGGGTGTGTTGACATCTAAAAGTTAATAATCTAGTACAGGGATTGTTCCAACTAGCTTCTGTTTTTAATTGGACTGTTATTGCCCAGGATCTGTGTTTTGGGAACAATACGGAAATTAGAAAACTAAGTTTGGTAAAAAAACAAAAAAAAATTAAAATGTACTAAGCAGTTATATAGGAAAAATGTGTTTTTCTTTCCTTTTAACATTTTGATCTTGATTTTCATTCTAATTTTCCATGTGTTCTAATTGTTTAATTGATTCATTATTTACTAATTAGTGGAGCTGACACTAAAGTAGCTGCAGCCTTTCATGATTCAGTGTTGTTTGGCTGGATGTCTGCTCTGCTACTTTTTAATTGACCTTATTTAGACACAATGAAACTGCACAGAGGAAGGGTGAAATATTATGCAATCAACAAAAGAAAGTTACGTATTTAAATCTATGGCAAAAATAGAAATATTTCTAAATGTCTTATAAATGTAAAAATCATCCTTTTCTGAATGGCGAATAAGAGAAGAGGAAAAAAATACCAGCTAATTAAATTTGATAAGTGTTATCAGTTGTTGTCACTGATTATAATTCTGGTTAAAACAAAAACCTACAGTCACAGTGGGTACCCAGGACTGAGTTTGGGAATCCTTGCTCTAGTATATATGTTAATTAATATGTTGCTAATGACAGAGGCAAAATTAATTACCCGTAGAAATCATATAAGACTCACATTTTGACAAGGTTCGAAAAGGACAATAACCAGCCTCCAGTCAGCTTCGAGCTGACCGGAGACTCACTGCCTTTGGTCGTACACATACATGATGTGCGGCAGGCACTCGAAAACATCAATACAAGGAAGGCAGCAGGTCCTGATAATGTGCAAGGACGTGTGCTCCAGGCCTGCACTGACCAATTAGCGGAGGTATTTACACACATATTCAACCTCTCTCTCTCCTCAGGTGTAGTCCCCTTGTGCCTGAAATCCACAACCATTGTAGCTGTTCCCAAAAAAACAAGGATAATCTGTCTTAATGACTATCAACCAGTTGCTCTCACCCCTGTCATCGCAAAGTGCTTTGAATGACTGGTAATCACCCACATCAAAGCCTCCATCCCAGCTGATCTAGACCAACACCAGTTTGCCTATAGGTCAAACAGATCAACTGAGGACGCCATCTGTGTGGCTCTACATGCTGCTCTCTTGCACCTGAAAAGCCCAACACCTATGTTAGGATGGTCTTCATTGACTACAGCTCTACATTTAATACCATCATACCTAACCAGCTGATCCAAAAATTCTATGCACTAGGACTTGCTCCATCCATATGCAACTGGTTAGTGGATTTTCTCACCAACTGCCCCCAGTCTGTCAGGATGGGCAAACACACATCCTCCACCCTTACCCTGAACACTGGTGTGCCACAAGGATGTGTACTAAGTCCCCTTCTCTATGCATTCTTCACCCATGACTGTCAACCCATCCACCAATCAAACACTATTGTTAAATTTGCGGATGATACAACTGTCATTGGGTTTGTAACAGACAACAGTGAAGCTGCATATAGGGAAGAGGTTCAGAATCTGACGGCATGGTGCAACACCAACAACCTGGCCTTACATACCAAAAAGACCAAAGAAGTTATTCTGGACTTTAGGACCACTAAAAAGACCAATCACAGTCTGATAACAATCAATGCAGATGCTGTGGAGAGAGTTTCCAGCTTTAAGTTCCTAGGAGTCACCATCTCAGAGGACCTGTCCTGGGCTGGCAAAAACTTGGCTATAATAGGCAAAGCACAACAACACCTCTATTTTCTCAGGAAGCTAAGGAGAGCTGACCTCCCCCAGAAGCTGCTGGTTAATTTCTGTTGATGCACTATAGAGAGCATTTTAACTAACTGCATGATGGCCTGGTACAACAGCTGCGCCAAGGCTGCTAAAGAAGCCCTGCAGCGGGTCGTAAAAACAGCAGAGGCCATTATTGGGACTGAACTGCTATCACTCGAACTCTCATATAAGACTCGCTGTGTGAGAAGGGCCAAGAACATTCTCAAGAACAATACTCATCCTGGAAATTCTTTGTTTGAGCTCCTCCCATCAGGAAGACGCTTTAGGTCAATCTGTGTATGCACAAACAGACTAAAAAATAGCTTTTTCCCATCTGCCATAAAGTTTCTGAACTCTGAATCTCCTCAGTCTGGATAATTTTTTAAATGAACATGTGCAATAAACTATATTGGTAATGTGCAATATACAAATGTAATACAATGTATAATATGTAATGTACTATTCATTAACAGGTGCAATAACAATTTATGCTGCTGTACTTTGAGCAATAATAATTTGCTCTGTTACTTGATCACTTAACACTGTATATGACATACTTGGAATTATTTTACTTTTCTTTAAATGCACCTTGGGGCTGTCACAAAAAGTAATTTCGTTGTGTTACAGAATGACAATAAAGTGCTTGAACTTGAACATGTTCACTTAAGGTTCCTTGCTCAATTCAACAACACCACTCAACCTGTTAAGGGGTGAAAGGAAGCTCATGCAAACACTGTTGAATGTGTAAACTCAAGGCTTCCATCTTGTTTTAAATGGTGAGGCAAACAAGGTATCACTCAAATTAGCTGTGAAAAGTTTAGTAAAAACTCTTACCTAAAACAGATAGAAATCGATCACTCTTAAAGACATTCCTTTGCTTGATATTTAAGTAAACAAGTAGGCCTCTATTATAACTTTTTTTTCTCAAGAACCAACTTTGATTTGCTTTGTTCTGAGACATGACAGAAAATCAGTTTGGAATGAGAGGTGAGGAGTGACAATGATATAAATGAGTAATGCTGTATAAAAAATACTTTGTAGTTCTGGAAATGCATGAGCAAGAAAAAGTTTCAGACTTGTGAAGGAATTTGAGTAATATCCAATGTTATGTTTAATATTTCATGAAAAATTCTACTAGTCCCCAATCCGTAATAGTTGTAAAAAGGAAGAAATCTTCAGTGGCTACAATGGTAAACGTCAATGTTAATGTCTGATTTCCTAAAATATGCTACAGCCTGATGGCCAGAGATTTAAAACTTAGCTCTGAATCTGTAATGACTGCTATATTCTCAAATTCTGGCTTTGGCTTTGTTTAATTGATGAAGCTTAGTACTCTGCTTTCTTTTTGTATTTTTCATTTTTATTTAATTAATCTTTTCATGTTTTTGGATTTTGGCCTTATTTGTTTTTAAGCTATAGGTTCTTTATGTTTGTTTTTTACATTTTAATTCTTCGTTTCCCTTCTTATTTTTACTTTTTATTTGCACTTTGCAATTCAGCATTTTTCTTTTTTTAAATTCATTTATTTGTTTAACTACCCATTTAAAAAATATAAAACTTTTTTCTCAAGAAATCATAACTGCTGAAAGACCTGTTTTCTGTGAGTTTGCTTAAAGGTAGGAAAAAGATTATCCAGAACAAAGTTTTTCTTAAGCAGTGGTATGAATATTGCTGTTTTTCAGGAATCTGGGAAAACACCAGGCTGTAATAAGTGCCTGCTATATTTAGTTCTCTGCCGATTAAGCAGTCTGAGATTTCTTTAAAAAGTCTGTAACTGGGGTCTTGGAGGTCAACAGTGGGTGCAGCTTTCTATTTCAACCAGTTTGGCTAATTAGAAGCTAGGCCTAGTAAACAATGGAACTTGGTATTTAATTATATGGCTTGTTAGTGTTTTCATTTTTCCAAAACAAATCTTTATTACATTGTACACTTTTCATTTTCTGAGAACATTATCTATATATTTTGTGGTCCAGAACTGAGCTGTACCTCTTGGTTCTTCTCTTCTCTCATATTTATTTCAAAACTTGGTATTATTGGGATTAATAAAGTATCTATCTATCTATCTATCTATCTATCTATCTATCTATCTATCTATCTATCTATTAATACAGATACTTGATGATGCATATACACAGGGTTTAAATGGAAGCACATTACCTGGAAAGCTGGTGGTTCCTCTGTCATTTGCATCTCCATTATTAAATGATGGCCAGTTAAGTAAATCTGCAACAATTGAAATAGGAAATTAAGGTTTCTGAATTGTAACAAACAAAAAATGATGCTTTAGTAGTAAATAAATTGGTTCTTATTAAATAATTGGTTAAAGCAAAAACCTACAGCTACTGTGGACTTCAGGACTAGCATTGAGGACCCCTGGCCTATAGGATACCGGCAGGTGGATCAATTTAGCTTAGTTTAGTTAAACAATTATTCTACAAAGTTCAAGCACATTTATGCTCCTAAAGGAGGTTAACTCATTAAGCTGAAAGGGAGGAGATTCAACTAACTTTGATCTTGAGGGCTACAAATGTATTTCTCTATTTCTGTAAGAAATTCTATAAACACCTTACACTTATCCGCTAATGCATTATTCACTCCATAAGTGGAACTAAATTAAATAGATAGGCAATAACTTAAAACAACTGTCTTGCATTATCTATATTTTTTAATTTTGGAGAATTAAGACTATCTCTCAGATCGGACTGCTGGATTGTATTTAATTATAGTTCTCACCTTTGTGGCAGTCTCCTTACAACTATTTACATTGTTGGCTGTATTAAAAATAGTGCTGAATTCTGGTTGTCTGAAATTCTGATATCAAGTATCTGTGTCACATCAATGTTAAGTCCCTTCAGAATTTCTAAATCTAGACTATGACATCCCTTGTGTGTTGGGAGGGTAGTACACAAAGATCCAAGGATTATTCAAGGTTCATAAATAACCTAATATTTGAGTCTGACTGATAATCTATACTAATAAAAGGCAAAGCCCTCACTGACTGACTGACTGACTGACTCATCACTAATTCTCCAACTTCCCGTGTAGGTAGAAGGCTGAAATTTGGCAGGCTCATTCCTTACAGCTTACTTACAAAAGTTGGGCAGGTTTCATTTCGAAATTCTCCGCATAATGGTCATAACTAGAACCTATTTTCGTCCATATACTGTAATAGACTGCAGCACGATGGCCGTGGGAGGCGGAGTTGCGTCTCACATCATCACGCCTCCCACGTAATTGAGTGCCTGCCCATATAAGATAAATATTCACGGGTCAAGGACTGTGCTTAGCATATTAATAAGTAAAAATATCTGAATAACAAACTGATGTTAATTATATTTTGTCCATGAATACTTATTAAATAATTCCAAATAGTCTGTCCGCTTCCTTTCATAGCTTTTCCAATGGTTGTGCTGCTTCCAGGCATGTATTTTCGTAATAAAGCATTTAACCAATCACATTTCAGCCATCATTTGTTGCCAGGCAGAGAGGCCTTCACAATCCGTTGTGCAGGCACTCTAACACAGAATAAATGTCGATTAACCTGTTGCTTCAACCAATCAGATTTTGAGTTGGTGTCAGTAGGGCCCTCTAGTAGGCGTACGGCAACGTCACCATATTCAGACCCATTGATTGGATAGAAGCCGATATGAGGAACTCTACGAGGCCACTGAACGCACCGCAAGCGCTCCGAGCGCAAGATCCTCGCGCGCACTACGGCCAACTCCATGGCAGGATTCTGGACAATATTATTTGCCAGACACAGACCAGATTTCAAGACCACGAAAACCTGATGTTTGTCACGCTCCTCGAGCCCCAGAAGTTTCGGGAATACAAGAAAAATTTCACGCATGCAGCCATCTCCAGTTTAACACAAGAGCCACGGAGCGGTTTTTGATCTGTCTCGGCTAAAAACAGAACTGACTGTAATGTATGCCATGGATGATTTTGCAGGAAAATCTCCCACTGATCTCCTTGACTTCCTTCATCAGAAAAATCTGAATGAGGGCATGGGGCAGCTGTACACATTGGTATATTTGGCGGTGACCATTCCTGTGTACACTGCTTCTGTCGAGCGGACATTTTCAGCCCTGAAGCGAATTAAAACTTATGCCAGAAATACGACAGGGCAGGTTCGACTTTCAGCATTTGCTTCGATGGCAATAGAAAGGGACTTTTTGATGGAACTGAAGCACACGGATAATCCGTACGACAGAGTAATTGAACTGTTTTTGAGGAAAGAGAGGAGGATGGATTTTGTTTACAAATAATCCGAATTTTTGGTGAGTAAAATGTTGCGATTTTCCTAAATAATATTGCAAGTTTATGAGTTATTATTGATGTTTTTTATGTGTGTCGCAGCTGTGGCTGCAGTAGAAAGGAACTTTCTCACCCCTGGTTTGTCTATTCAATAAAGGCATTTATTGTGGCTACAGGAGTTATCTTATATATATATATATATATATATATATATATATATATATATATATATATATATATATATACCCCGATCTACATACTGTCAAATAAACGAACCACACGCCATGTCGCAACACAAGAGGCTTTCTCCTCTAGCTCTGACGCCCGAGGTTCAATTCCCGAGAGGGGGTACAGTGAGTGTGTACGCCTGATGAGCCCAGAATTAGGGCGAAACACGTGCCGTGTACTCTTTGCATTATTTCACAGTAAAACTATTTCAATATTATATATATATACTAGCAAAATACCCACGCTTCGCAGCGGCAAAGTACTGCCTTAAAATTTTTATTAAGAAGAAAATTAAACCTTTTTAAACTAAGGGAAAATATACAAATAATTATTTGTTAAGGATCTCTTTGTATGCCACGTTGTCAGTTCGGCCCTCCAGTTGTAATATGACCAAGCTGTAGCTGTGCGCTGAGCTTACTCTTGAGCATGCAACGTACAGTTGGCCATGTGAACAGTAATCTTGTTTCAAATCTCACAGCTTGGATTGCTGCTGTCATAATCGGTTTGAGTTTCATGGTTTGTTTCAATTACGACAGTATTTGTAGGACTTATGTTGAAGAGACATTCGGCATCTGTCAAGCGTTGTAAGTATACAACCAGTTTCATTGATAACTTCACATCCAGCTTTTGAGAGTTTAAACATTTCTAAACATCAAAGTGTCCACTACTGAAATCGTCACCTGTGAATCTAAGATGTTTAAGAGGCATTGGCGGTTGTCCAAAGGTGTAAAATATTTGGCCATTTTGGTACACTTAAGCATTTTACTCTTCTAGTGCTCCTGTGTAGTATAATTATCTCCTGTACCGTCATCAGTCCACACCTTGAACCTGTCCCAGTCATTCAATACATAAGACACAATGTTCCTCCGGATATCAAGAGTGATCCTGATATGGCCGTGCAATATGTAACAAAGAGAATGGAAAAGGCAGGTGCCATCTCCGGGCATGGAAACCACTTGGTAAGTGACAGTTCTTTGATCGATGGTGATCACCTCGATAGACATGTTAATGGGGGTACGGTTGGAATGATAAAGGAAATGGGTACCTGAACAATGTAAAGTAAGTCTAAAATACCTACACAATAACTATAATCGTAATAAATGAACAATAAAACAGCGGAGAAGCCGTGGATTAAATAAAAAGGTTGTAGTTATCAGCAGGGAGACGTGAATACCGTGGCGAAGCAAGGAAGGGAATGTAGAGACTGGAGTGACAGACGGCCTTATATAGGCAGGCAGCCAACAATGTGGGAGGCGTTGGGATGGCAGGCAGCCAACAACGTGGGAGGCGTTGGGATGGGGGACCCAACGCCGCCTCAAACAGTGACCAAGCTGCAGGCTATGGACGTATATATGTACGTAAGTAGGATTCAGTTAGCGTTGGGAACCCGCGTACCAAATTTCTTGAAGATGGGCCCATAAGTAACAAAGACCGTTGAAAAGTTCAATATGACGGCTGACAGTGGTATCATATCACCGAAATAAGTACCAAATTTCAGCCTTCTACCTACACGGGAAGTTGGAGAATTAGTGACGTTGGAAAGTTCAATATGGCGGCTGACAGTGGCGTCACACCACCGAAATAAGTACGTACATTGGTTTCGGTTAGTGCAGGGAAGCCGCCTACCAAATTTCGTGAAGATGGGGCCATGAATAAGAAAGTTCAACATGGCGGACGTTGTTGACCGTTATGACCGTTACGCGTAGAATTTCGAAATGAAACCTGCTTAACTTTTGTCAGTAAGCTGTAAGGAATGAGCCTGCCAAATTTCAGCCTTCTACCTACACAGGAAGTTGTAGAATTAGTGACATTGGAAACTTCAATATGGCAGCCGACAGTGGCATCATACCACTGAAATAAGTACGTACATCGGTTTTGGTTAGCACAGGGAAGCCACCTACCAAATTTCGTGAAGATGGGGTCAGCCTTCTACCTACATGGGAAGATGGAAAATTAGTGACGTTGGAAAATTCAATATGGCGGCCGACAGTGGCGTCATACCATCAAAATAAGTACATACATCGGTTTCGGTTAGCGCAGGGAAGCCGCCTACCAAATTTCGTGAAGATGGTGCCATAAATAAGAAAGTTCAACATGGTGGACGTTGTCGACCGTTATGACCGTTACGTGTAGAATTTCGAAATGAAACCTGCTTAATTTTTGTAAGTGAGCTGTAAGGAATAAGCCTGCCAAATTTCAGCCTACACGGGAAGTTGGAGAATTAGTGATGAGTGAGTGAGTGAGTGAGTGAGTGAGTGAGTGAGTGAGTGAGTGAGTCAGTCAGGGCTTTGCCTTTTATTAGTATAGATATACTATATATACAGTATATATATATATATATACTATATATACAGTATATATATATATATACACATACATATATATCAGCGCTTCCCGATTCATTTTACACTCGCACTCCCTGTGACGGATGATCCCGATTTTGCACCCCCTTGGTTTGAGAAGAAGTATGAAAAAATATGAGGTTAACGCAGAAAAACAGATCACCAATTGAAGCTTTATGAATAATGGATACTTTATTCGCCATCAATAATTGTTTTGGTAAAGCCATACTCAGTGTAATCCTCCTTCCATTTTCTAATTTTTTCGTGACTAGCCATGATTAAATGAACGGTAAAAAAGTAAGAGCAAAGAGATGGTGACTTATTGAGGCAGGCAGGCGGGAGCACAATAGCACGCGGGCTCGATGTAGTGCACGTCAAGTCGATCTAAAATGCGTGATCAGATTCGAAAAAATATATCTTTTCAAGTTCTATTTGGATATAAGTAGGTTCTATTTAGTCGACAGAAGTATCTTTGGTAGGAATGTAAGTTGAATTTAGTCTTTAAATTTCTATG